>OY856410.1:1277804803-1278372303 GCA_963693085.1 Alisma plantago-aquatica | reverse complement strand
TTAGTTTTGGTTAGTACAAAAGAAAAGCGATGTCAAGTTTAAAATGTACCATCAAAATGCATTTTTTAAGTTGTCAAATGATTTATAAACTAAATTTGTGTTTCTAGTGAGATCAAATTATATGTGAACAATCTTTTTTCTATCAAGATAGTTCTGAATCATGGGATTCACAAGTAAATGTATCTTAAATACTCCATTTTTACATAGTATTGGATTGTTGAATATGAAATCTTAACTACCTTTATTTAAATAAGATGATAGATTCAATAATAATAGCTATTTTTTATATAATAAATGCAAATGCTCCAAACCATGCAACTTTTTAGAGAGTATAATGTGATGAACTCTTAAAAAAGTACAAACTACAATTAATGTAATATGATGTTTATATTTAGTTTTAGAAGAAAAAGTGTATATTAATTAGTGAAACGATGAATGGAGGACTAAAAGAGTTTGGTTCTAGTTCACATAGTGAAAATAGAGTTATGTTATTAAATAAAAGAGATACGTATGCCTTGTACTTATTAGCTTAGTAATGAGTACGTAAAAACCCTCTTTAAAAGAAATAAAATTTGGGGTTTTGATCATTCTTTTGCTTTTGTTAATTCTATAAAGTTTAAGTTATTTTTTAACAAACTAAGATAGTCTTTTGTTAGTTTACTTAGGATACATGGCAAGTAGTTTTGTTGTGAATACAACTTGTAGCTAGTTTTGTTGTGAATACAACTTGTATCTAGGGAAGTTCCAATATGAATTCCTAGTTCTCCCATTAATTTTCAATTGTTCTGAGTCTAGATCGTCCAAAGTATATTCCTTAATCATAATTAATTAAAGACTCCATTGTATATCCATGTGTTGTATACATTCGCCACCAACGATGGTTACACCAGCAACCATCAACACCCACGCCTCTTAAGGTAAATATCATTTTATGATTTTCTATATCGAATGCGATTTGTAATTCGGAAGTCTCGAAGTAGAAACTACAACCTCTTGCGGAGTGCATAGGAAGTGGCAATAGATGTTTTTTTTTCTTTATAAGATGGGATCGTCATTGATTCCCTCCTTATCGTGGGAGAGAAAAAGTTTTATCTTCGGTTATAACCTAGTCTGTTTTTCTTGTAGAGGGGATGTATTTGCTGATTTTATTATTTAAGTTTCATTTATTCTTTAAGCATTGACATTATTTGTTGTTCTCTAGATGGAAATAAAGTAATCACCATGTTCTTACAAATGATAGTTTGTCATGTAAAAAGATGGTGGATAGTCATTTAATACTATACACCTCATCAAGAGGGAACATTTGTTTGTAGCTTAATTGCTTACAGTTGATTTTTAAGTTTCTTATCCAACATGTAGTGTCTATACTTTCCTGATGCATTCTTTTGCTTCTTGCAACCGATGTGAATCCTTGATTTCTATAAATGACTTACATATTTTCAAAGACAGATCATGTCAACATTCTTATTACAATGTAGGAAAATGTGTTTGAGGCCTATTTATTAATTTTGAGGGTTTTATAACTTCCAGTCGATTGACCTTAAAAATCTAAATCCCCTACAAAATCTGCAAAAGTAGTTTCGATCGCTAATTGAAAACAACTCGACCATTCACTGTCTTACAAGAAAATGTCCCATGATATACTTCCCCGCAAGTGCTAGAGTAGGGTCACTTGCATGTTAACACCTGCCACCTCAATGTTTGTATTGATAATTAGAACGAAAGGATCATTGAGGAGGTTGTGTGGTTCCAAAATAAGTAAGAATAGTCCTCCTTGTGATATTATAAGACCCTTGAATGTCCTAAATGCTGCTAAAACATTTTGAATTTCTTATATTGTGATAATCGCACTTGATGAAAAGTTGTTCTTCAACTTCCTTGTGGTCCCTGCATATGTGATATTCTGATCTGAAATCATGTTGCCTACAATTAAATGTGCTAGTTCAAACTATGGTTTGTTAGTATGATTCTTACAATAGAAATATCATTTACGACCTCTACAAAAAGTTATGAAGTATTTTATATCCTCTTTCCATGATAGATTATTATTCAATTTAAATGCTTCAGTTTATGTGTTCCACTTGTTTGGAGACAACATATCTCTTGTAAAATTTGAACATGGAAAAACATTTGAATAATTTGTGTACATCAAAAGAACTTTGCAACAAAAGACGTTACCATGAATGTTTCTTATGCACCTAAATATAAAGGAGTTGTCATAGTTTTAGAGAGCTCTAAGTCTCTCTCTCACGTATACTCTAAGTTTCGTTGTCATGTGTCAATCACAGGGCTCTTTTTGCCAAACACTACCCCAAAATCAGTTGAAATTTTGATTTTTGCTATAAACTTCATTTAGTATTTGTTTGAGGTATCACATCAAATCTTAGTTTATAAAACAACATGTCTATTATTGAGGAAATGACTATCCTCATTTGGTTTCATCTTGTATGTATTATCTCTTTCTTATTCTGACAAATAATCATGTTTGTCAAAATATGTTGTTTTTGTAGTGCGTCCATCAACAATAATTATAGTCACTTCAAATGTATTTATAATTTGTTTCCGTCAACTAAATTGTAAGGAATGTGGATTATATAATTCGATAGTGACAATAATACAAATTTGTACTATATAATTTACTGGTAGCTTATGTCTCAATAAGTAAACTTTTTGTTGTGTATCAAAAACTTTCAGTCGTATGATGCAAATAATATCTTCGTAAAACTATGTTAACTATACTTATATCATATATCTAGGTGGTTTTTGTGCTCTTGTATAAATGCTCAGCTGTAATAAACTTACAAGTCACAAGGGTCTCAAAGTTGGGATTAGTTTTTTTATATATGTCTGGATTGTTGGGTAGAACCTTTGAGATTCTAATTTGATTGCTATCAGAGCATTGATATCTTCACACACAAAATAGATATTTTATTATGCTTTTTAAATAAGCTGTTAAGTAAACAATCTACTTTCAGTAGCGGAAACGCCAGTGGCTACGTCATATTTAAAATAAGATGTCATGTTACCCACACAAGGTGGTTATCATTAGCGATATTTACATGGGAGTTCGAAGCCTTGGTTTGCACGAGACAGTTGCTTCTGATTTTTGATCCAAATGTCCTAATTGAATAAGATATTGGCAATATAGAGGCGTGTCCATCACATAGTGTAAAAAACACAGATGTGTCGAACCAGTGACGGTCCTGACGGAACAAGGAAGGTCAAGTGGGGCCGCGGCCTCCCAATTAAAAAAATCAGTACTTATATATACGTAAATGTATGTGTATATGCATTGATATTAATATATGTATGTTCAGTGCTACATTTAACACAAATGGTTTGACAGCCTGTGATCACTGTGGATCACTGCTTACAGTGCAAAGAACATCATTGTTGGTGACGTGGGTTCAAATCGCACTTTATACACATTTTTAACAAAATTCATATTTTACTTCCAAAAATTTTATGGCATCGTGTCCAGTACATAATAAAGTTACACAATAACTGGATTGTCTATTAGATTAACAAAGGTTGTCTAGTGCTCCTCGTACTTGAAGTTATAGGTTCAATTCCCATCTACTGTTTTCTAATGACATTTTAGCACAACTTATAAAATTTTATCGACCCCCCAACCATACTCTGCCCCTGCGTCAAACCATACAACTTATATGAAAATAATGTAGCAAGTCACAGGAAACCTACAAACCCGGTCTATCATGATATAATTTCTAAGAGTTGACAAGGAAAGTTGCTCTAAAATGTTTACGGAGCGGAATATTGAACCATCACCAAAAAAATTTGATCAAGCCAACGTATAGAAACCACTACAATGCAGTGCGCTCTCGTCTACTATTTTTTAATATTATTTTAGGACATCTTACAAAATTTATTAGGCCCCCAACCATAGATATCTGACTCCCCCCCGCGTCAAACCGTACAACTTATATGAAAATAATGTAGTAAGTCACAGGAAACCTACAAACCCCGTCTATCATGATATAATTTCCAGGAGTTGATAGTGAAAGTTGTTCTAAAATGTTTACCGGACGGAATAATGAATCATCACTAAAAACTTCTGATCCTGCCAACGTATAGAAACCACTACGATGGAGCTCATGACCTGCATAGGAAAGCATAGTTTTATCTAATATAAAAGCCACTGCTTGCCTATTTCTCCAGTTAGCTCATCACACAGTTTTTTAGTGGAAGGACGAACCTCAGATTTCAGGCCGAATGCCGAAGCACCATACAAATGAAACAAAACGAGACGACATGAGAATTATTGACACGGCGAAGAGATTATCCACTGAAACGTCTATTTTGTGATGACAAGCAAGCAGAAATGTGCTACGATAACTTAGTTGAATCAGGGTAAATCTAATAGCTACTAAAAATATCAAACTCTATTAGTAGTTTATCAAAGATGGGTTGCTACAAAATTAGATTCCCTTACTCCCGCTGGTGCAAATAAACTTGAACTAGAATCATTTACATGTTTGATGCGTGTTGATTGCTGCTTTTGGTTGCACAAAGGAATGATCGACGTAAATCAGGAAAAGAAAGGTAAAAAATACATCAGTCAGTAAACATTCTTATTATAAAATCTTATCCTGGTTTCTGTGAAGCGTTTAGCTAACGTAGTTACCAAGTCAAGATAATAAGCATAATTACACCAATGCTCATCCGATCAATGCATTCAGGTGCCTCCAAGTTTGCAGGGATGGGACGAGGCATTTATTTGTAAATGTAATAAACGTTGTATCTGAATAGCACTATCCACAAACAAAAACGTTAAAATGCAGTCAGTAGCTCTGAGCAAAATGCTTAACAATGGTTCTCTGTTTAGAAGAAGAAAAAAAATTGAGCTGTATGTTTCACACCTCCTTCCCGGCAAAATTCAAAAGCAGCAGAACCATTAAAGCTGCAGCTGTAACTTCTGTTCCATGAGCAGATTTATTTTATAGAATAAATTTTGTCCCTTGCATAATAAGTTCGTTTGGAATCAGGTATCAAGAAGAGCGAGATCTTCAAGTTTAAAAGACGGGCCTATGCTACAGCGCGGAGTGTTATGCTTGGCAATGGCATCCTTAATCCTCTGAAACTGCAGATAATCGGAATAAATAATTATTAACTACATTAGATTTATTCAATAAGATCATTGAGGCTTAAAAGAACAAAAGTTTAGATAGAAGCCAACTCAGAGACTTCACTTTGGACAATAGACATAAATATAAATATAATATCAAAAGGATTTAATAACCGACATAAATGTTCAAAATTTGTAATTGATCTACAGAAGTAATGGCTATGCAGGGTGATTATTATTCCACTGCCAAAACTCACAAAGGTATAAGCAACTGACAATAGATAGATTCATGATTTATTTAAGAACAACGAGTCATGTAGGAGAACTTGTTACTTTTTGATAATATATATAAATATTATTATCAAAGGATTTCATAGCTGACATAAATGCTCAAAATTTGTAATTGATTTACAAAAATAAATGGGTTGGTGAATGGCTATGCAGGATGACATTCCACTTCCAGAACTCCCAAAGGTATAAGAAACTGACTATATATAGATTCATGATTTATCTAAGAAAAGTAACATTAGGAGTCATGTAGGATACTTGTTACTTTTTGACCTCCTAATCATCAACAGCGATAAATTCCAGTTCACTTATGCCAGTATCTCTAGTTGTCAAAGGGCATAACATCGACACCAGAACAGTTCAATCAATGTGAATTAACCTTTCTGGAATACTTTCATGACATGTTGGCTTTCTGAATAAGCAATACTCCACTTCAACGTGGTGTATAAAATATAATAGTCTTACCGGAAACCACAAGCATGTTCTACCTGATGTCATGTAATTAGGCTGTATGATTTCCTGAATAAAGCAAGGGACTCGGGATTCATCCGTTTCTTGAAATAGATAGTAGAAGTTAGCGGGCCGACACAGTTGATGAATGGCTTACTATGCTGTGTGACTTTAAAAAAATTGTTTTGATCGGGTTATTAAAGAGAAAATATGGTACGTTGTGTAATAAATCAAAAATTTGATGATCTTTTCTTTTAAGCTCATCCTCATTTGAATGCAATTCATAATTATAAAGGCACCTTGCCACCAATGGGTGTGTGGGTTTGTATGTATGGGTGTGTGTCTGTTTACATAGCACACATACAGCCTTGGAAAATAATTAATAAATTTTTGAGACAAATTATGTCCATCTACGCCAAGATAAAATAACATGCCAAGGAAGCACTGCCTCGCTGCAATAAGAATTATGATATGGACCAAAAATGTCAAAATGTGAATTACAGAAAATGCCTCTAACATAGATGGAGTCAACAAGTAAATATGAGAGCATATATCTAGGTGCTGATCCACATTAATGGATCAAGATTTGGTTTTTAGACACTTTTGTCGACTTCAAATATCATGAATTTTACACAGTACATTATAAGTTAATAATCTAGCAAGTACAAGCTTATATTTCAAATCTATAGCCCATTCTATTTGTATGTGGAATTTGGCATACCTAAAACACTGCAACATACTTGTGTCCACTAAAAAATATCATATCATTCATGGTTATCATTATTATACCCATATTTGTTAGTATATCATATTATATCCACAAGAAAGAAGCTCTATGCAATTTGAATTCAAACTTGAAAGAGTCCAAGCAAATTTATATGAATAAGGGAAAGACTGCAAATCCAAATTACATGATGCCGAACTAAAGTAACTTAAGTAATGGCATAAGATGTAAACACACAAAAACATGAATTATACATGGAAATATCTCAATATTCCCCCTCGAACTGGAGCATAGATGTCAATCATAACCAGCTTTTTGCGGAGATCCTGAACACATTTTCCAACTAGAGGAATTGTAAAAATCTCAATTGTCTAGTCTTGAATCTTTATGAGAGTAAGGTTACATTTGGATAAAGTTCATTTAAAGCTCCAGTAGTTAAACTAGTAATCATATCATCTTTGGAATTTATAAACACTGTTCAGTGAGTGGTATAACAGAAACTGCAAACTTTTAAGATCAACCCAAATTTAGGAGTGAGAAGCGCCACATCCTCCATTCTTCTTTTTTCACACATTGGCAGATACGACCAGCTGCACTGCACTCGTGCTGCCACCATGAAGAAAGGGAACACCTACGACCAGCTGACTGCTAATTTGCTTACAGACTACCAGAATTTGAAAATTCAGCACCCAAATTAGGCGTAAGGATCTTCGCCTATCACAATATCTTGCAAAAGTGACAATCCAGTTCAATATGCTTGGCTCTTTCATGAATGATGGGATTGCTCATGGTAAAATGTGTTTCCTGTTGTCGTAGTACATGGGAATCGAAAATCCAATTTAATGAAAATTAAACAAAAAGAGACATGATTTCATAGGTGGTGTAGGCCATGGCTTGATCAAAGCATTAAACCAGCCCACAACATTTTGCTTCTTCTTGTGCCAAATGACTAGGTTACATCCAAGAAAGTTATGGTGGTCATAGGTGAACTCCTATCAGTACAAGAACCCAACTGATGATCCTCCCACTAATGAATCTAGAACACAAATCTAGAACAAATGGAACGGCAACACGTCAACCTGTTGACCAGGTTGACCTTGATGTGGAACTCTATGGAACCGTTAATCACTGATGTGGCGAACCAATTTGAACCTACAATGATGTTTGAGATCGCTTTAAACTAATGTATTCCAATAACACATCCTGCATTTACAAAATGATGATAGAGATGAAAGGTCTCCAACAAGTGGGACAAGTCCCCAACCTAGTAGTTTGGCGAGTTGATTCACCTCACAAGAGATCCTTATGTTTTGTTTCCCTTGACTATAAATGTCAAGGTGCTTCTAAAAACAGTGAGATGACAGTCATCAAGGTCTTGGTAGGTGTTAGCCAAGAATATATGGAGGGCTAAAGGCCAAAGCTGTCAGGAGTAGAACTCCCATCTCTTGATGAAGCCAATGCTGGCCTAACAGTTATACATTGTGCATATTTTGATGATGACTTGACATTCATATGTATCTAATATGTCTATTTGAGATCAATTTTGGGTATTAGGTACATGAAGAGGATGAAATTAGCAAAACTATTTTTTCAGAAAACATGTCAAAATCAATACAAAATGCAACTTTTGTAGAATAGGCAATATCTCTATTAGAATTAAATCATTTATATCGAGTGTATGACTTGTAAATAAGCTTCATAAAAATTCAGAGCGCTTAATTCGGATTTTTAAGCATTTTTGGGCATTTATTAAAAGTCATTACAGAGTGCCTTGTCGGCCGAGCTTGTCCGGGTGACAACTCAGCCGACCGCCTATATGGCTCTTGGTAATTCCTAGTGTCGGCCGAGTTTGTCATGGTGACAACTCAACATCCGCTTTGTACTAGCAAAACAAATAAAGTCGGCCGAGTTTGTCATGGTGACAACTCAACATCCGCTTTGTACTAGCAAAACAAATAAAGTCGTTGGCCGAGTTTCATCCAAGATAAAACTCGACCAACAACTTCAAACTATTTTGTCATATAGTGTCGTCGGTTGAGTTTCCCAAAGGAAACTCTGCCGACAACACTATACGGTGAAATGCAGAAAAGTGATTTTAGCCATTAGAGTATTGCAAAACACAAAAATATATCCGTTGGGACACTCAAAATGGCTAAAATTTGTTCCTAAATGTCTCTACTGACTAGTAGGCACCCTCAACTATAAATAGGATCTATTGGACTTTATTTCAAGTATGTCTTCTATGCTCCCTAGTTAAAGTTGAGTGATTTTGCCTCGAAGAGACCCTAATCTCTCTCAAGGTTATCTACTAATCTATATCTAATTGAGTGAGTTAGGATCCTTATAAGAGAGTTGCTTCAATGTACATCTTGTGAAGCTCTTCACTTTCCCAACCTCTCTCTAACAACATGGTGAAAGCTTCTCCTTAGTGAAGGTACAGAAGAAGGCTGAAGATTCAAGTCAAGAGTGGTAATTCCTTGAACGCAGAAGACTTGTTGCAAGAATATGTAAGTCCTTGGAGAAGGCAAGAGGCTCGTTGCAAGAGTAGGTAAGCCCTTGACCAAGTAGAAGACTCTTGACTATGGATAGGTAAGTCCTTTGTAGGTTATTGGCTCCCTTGTCCTATAAAAGGAAGGCTAGGTACCCTTGAATAGGGCGGTCTATATGTTGTAACTTTTATAATGGAATATAAGTGTGACATGGTTAAAAGTTCTAGAGACTGACCCCTCTAGGTATTGGATGTACATTTCTTATTGTGGAGGCTGGAACCACTATACATCTTACCCTTCTTGTGGTGTTTATTCAATCTCTCTTTTCCTTGCTTATCAATATAGCAATGTCTTTTAACAAATATGAAGGTTTAACATGTCATTTTAAGTGTGTAGCTCTATTCACCCCACCCCTCTAGAGCCCATAGATCCAACAAATGGTATCAGAGTTTGAATTTCTCCAACTAAGTACTCCTACAAGATGAGAAGATGGGCGAAAATCTGCTAAGATCTCTTAACATAGAGGGTGGCTTCTTCATGTGCGAAAGATGAGGGTTTTTTCTGTGGATTGCCCTTGGTCTAATTCCACGACGGAGAGTTTGTGTGGCGTAAAGTGAAGATTTGGGAGAGTAGAGTGAAATCCCCGTTCAGGGGCGTCCACCCATCTTTGATGGCACAAACTTCCGATATTGAAAGAGGAGAGCGCATTTCTACATGAAAGAGGAGAACGCATTTCTACATCCAAAGCATGAGCTATCACATGCGGAAGGTCGTTGGCTTTCGATACAAAGAGCCGGAGGGAGAAGTTGTTACATGGGATGAGGCTACCTTAATGAAAGCTCAACTCAATGCTAAAGCTATTCGCATCATCTACTCTGCTCTCACTCCAATTGAGTTCAACCAGATTTCTTCTTGGGATACAACCCATGAGATTTGGGACAAACTTTGTATCACTTATGAAGGTACCAAGCAAGTCAAAGAATCCAAGGTGTATATGTTCAATGGTCTTCTTGAAATCTTCAAAATAGGGAGGAAGGAAAGAGTTGTTGAAAAGTATGCTAGACTCAACACTATTGTGAATGGGCTTGTTGCTTTGGTTCATCCTATAGACCAAGAAAAGATCAACTTAAAGATCCTTAAATCTCTCCCCAAGAGGATGTAAACAAAGGTGACCACCATTGAAGAAACTAAGTCTCTTAGTGATATTCTTATTGAAGAGCTCATAGGAAATCTACAAACTTTTGAAGTGAGGTTTGACAAACAAAATGAAGAAGAAAAGTTAGAAGAGAAAGAATCCAAGAAGAACAAGGATGCAACCTCCAAAGCTCAAGTTGAAGCCATAGTGCAACAACAACAAATTTCTTGCGAAGCTTCTCCATCTTCAAGTGAAGATGACTCCCCTAATGACCTTGAAGCCCATTATTCAAAGGAAAAGTATTTCAAGGGCAAACCCTCCTCTACTCCTAGATGCTATGAATGTAGTCAAAAGGGACATTACAAAAATGAGTGCCCAAAAGCCAAGAAGTCAAACCACAAGAGCAACCATAGGAAGGAGGAGGACTATAACAAGGAGAGAAAATTCAAGAAGGAGAAGAAAGAAAGAAAGAAAAATTGGGACAAAGATGCAACCCATGTCGTATAGGGGGGGTCTTCTAATGATTCTAGCTTAAATGAAGGAGAATGCACATTGCCCTCATGGCTAACACAGGTGAAGAGGTTGGTGAGGTAAGTTTAAATGAACTTTAAATGATCTTGTTGGTATGTATGTCCAGAGAGCCAATCATAAGATGATTGTAATGGGACATTAGATACCTGATTTGATAATGAAAAGGTGAACTTGTAAATTACGTTTGTCTCATTCATGAGATGATGACGCAGACATGGTAGATGTCTAAAGAATGATGTTACTCGATGACATATGTCTTCAGGTTGAGGACTTGAACAATGAGATTGTATGTATGATAAGAGTACATACATTCTTGTTATGTCTCTAGTCGGATATTACTGCGGAAGCAAAATAGACAACAGTTATACCTAACATTGGAGTGTGTGTTGACTGATGAAAGAGTCTCGTTACTCATGATATGGGATATCAAGTCAAACATATAGATACTTGTTAGAGAACGGAGTACCCGACAGACCTACCTTAAGCGTAATACTTGGAGACCATGGAATGATAGTCAAAATCACCTCTCACAGTGAGGTGATGATTGTGGTTCTTAAACTTAAAGTCACTATGCTTACCACATGTCATTCGATGTATTTTGATATCATCCAACGTACCTTGAGTAAGGGTTGCCATAAAGGTGATGCTCGGGTGTATTGTGACACATGGGGATTGAGGAGAGTGATGTAGATGGGATTTGTCCTAACTATATGAGATTGATATCCTAGCTACTTAAGAGAGAATGAAAACGTATAGCCATGTGACTCAATATGTGATATGTGAGGTCACATTCATCTCATACAGTCTCTTCTAGTTCAAGAAACATGGATTGAACGTTGAGAGTATGACAATTCCATGTCTCGAGTTCAATCTGGATATCAGAGACAAAGGAACTATGTGATCACGGTAACAGGGATCACGAATTGTAGGTTGAAGTTATTCATCAACTATCCAATTAGATGGATAGCAATCATGTGTTGCTAGATATCGCTCATTGCTTGTGATGTCATAAATTGGTATGGACCAAGGTTTTAAAAAGCGCGAAGCGGGAAGCGTGCGGACGGGGCCTTGTAGCCGATTAATCGCCAGGCGGACGATTAAGCGGACGATTTTTAGAAAAGCGGATTTCCAATTCCTATAAACTTTTATGCAAAATTACATGCATATGTATATAAATCAATGTTTTAAAAAACATTAAGCGGTAACCATGGGGACAGCACCTTGTAACTGGTTAAGCGGTAAGCGGCCGATTTTTTAAAAAACGGGTTTTAATTTCCTATATAATTTTATACAAAATTACATATATATGTATATAAATACTAATACTCTTTGAAACTTTTATATATATCTAAAGATTCTAAACACTCTACCCAACAGTAAAAACACCCAATTAGTTTATAAGATAGCTATAAGACAATAATTATAGCCATAATATAATAAATAATAGATTTGACATAGATAAAATACCCCACATACATGATTCAGAAATATTTTTGCATCACATGTTTACATAATTAAGCAGTAAACAATAGACTCATTATTGGATACCTTTCTAACTTATTGTTATATGTGCATATCATCAATTAGTCATACATTACAGCAGTACAATTAACTAAAGTATGCATTCTAAAATTAGATAATAGTTACATATATTTTACTTGTATAAATTACACTTTACAACAATACCCTATTATCCCAACTTGCATACAGTAAACAATAGGCTCATTATTGGATACCTTTCTAACTTATTGTTATATGTGCATATCATCAATTAGTCATACATTACAGCAGTACAATTAACTAAAGTATGCATTCTAAAATTAGATAATAGTTACATTACATATATTTTACTTGTATAAATTACACTTTACAACAGTACCCTATTATCCCAACTTGCATACAAGTATGCATTCTATTAGACTAGGCTTATCATAGGATATTTAAGTTTAATATATTATAGTCAGTAATACTTGGGGCCATATAGTTTATATAAAGTTACAGGCGTACAGCAAAATTTACAAAAAACGGCCAAAAAGCGGGAAAAAAACGGGCAAAAAAACAGAAAAAACAGGTAAAAAACGGAAAAAAAACGGCCGATTAATTACAAAAAAGTTAAACGGCGATTTTAGCAAAAATCGAACGGGCTGGGTGTTTGGCCGATTAATCGGCCGTTTAATCGGCCGCTCAGCCCGTTTTTCATTTCACTGATATAAATACTATCATCATCATCATCTAAGCCTCAATCCCAACTATGTTGGGGTCGGCTATATGGATCCTTCGTTTCCATTCAGCTCTATCATGGGCCATATTCTGATTGAGATGTAGAGATTGAAAATCTATCTTTATAAGCTCATCCCATGTTAATTTAGGCCTTCCTCTTCTTCTATTTATAGTGTTTGGCTCAATAACATTGCTTCGTATAGGCGCACTAGTAGGTCTGCGTTGCACATGTCCGTACCATCTGAGTCGGCCCTCACGCAACTTGTCCTCAATGCTCGCCACCTCCACTTTATTCCTGATATAGTCATTTCTCAAACGATCTTTTCTTGTCTTCCCACACATCCATCTCAGCATACGCATTTCAGCCACGTTCATCTTGTTGAGACCTTGTTTCTTCACCGCCCAACATTCACTCCCATAGAGCATGACTGGTCGTATAGCTGTTCTATAAAACTTACTTTTTGACCTGAGAGGGATCTTCTGATCGCATAAAACTCCAGTTGCACTCCTCCATTTCAACCATCCTGCAGTGATCCGGTGACAAACATCATTTTGGACATCCCCGTCTATTTGAATAATAGAACCTAAGTAACGAAATTTGTCACATTTTGGTATATCTACTCCGTCCAACTTGGCTCCATCATTCACACTGCGAGATTGGCTGAAATTGCAATGCATATACTCAGTTTTGCTCCTGCTAATCATCAATCCATTTGATTCCAATGTCTTTCTCCAACATTCAACTTTATCATTCAATCCATCTTTTGTTTCTTCAATCAAAACAATATCATCAACAAATAACATACACCAAGGAATATCATCCTGAACATTCTTTGTTAACTCATCCATAACCAGAACGAATAGATATGGGCTGAGTGTGGATCCTTGGTGTACCCCAACTGTAATAGGAAAAGTTGGTGTCTCTCCTCCAGGAGTCTTGACACTTGCAGTAGAGCTATCATACATGTCTTTGATCAAGTCAATGTATTGGATAGGCACACCCTTTTTCTTCAAAACCATCCATAACACTTCTCTGGGTACTCGATCATAAGCCTTCTCTAGATCGATAAACACCATATGAAGATCTCTTTTGCTTTGTCTATACTTCTCCATAAGCCTCCTTATCAGAAAAATAGCATCTGTTGTTGATCTTCCAGGAATGAAACCAAATTGGTTGTTTGATACATGCGTTATAGATCTTAACCTCTGCTCAATAATCCTCTCCCAAAGCTTCATCTTGTGACTCATCAGCTTGATACCTCTATAGTTTGTACAGCTCTGAACGTCACCTTTGTTCTTGTAGATTGGGACTATAATACTATTTCTCCACTCATCCGGCATCTTCTTGGTCTTCATGATCTTGTACTGATATAAATATTATATTTTTGAAATTTTTATACATATCAAAACATTGTACAAGACAATATAAAACACCCAAATAGTTTAGAATACAACTATACAACAACGATTGTATCTATATAATATAGTAAACAATATACTTGTCATAGATAAAGCAGCCTACACATAAAATAATAAGTGTATATACAAGATGAAACAACAATTTTGTATCATGTTTACATAGCTAAACAGTAAATAATAGACCTATCATAGCTAGCTAACAAACATATTGTTACATTTGCACATCATCAAATAGTCATACATTACAGCAGTACATTTAATCAAAGTATGCATTCTAAAATAGATAATAGTTACCTATAATTCACTTGGATACATCACAAAAGTACCATATCATTACAGCTTACATACAAAGTATGCATTCTAAATTAGAACTAAGTATATCATAGAACATTTAATGTATGCTAATTTAATATATTATAGTCAATACTAAACATGGCATATAATGTACTTAATGTTATATGCTTACAGCAGTTTTTCTGAAAAAACGGGCAAAAAGCGGGAAAAAAGCGGGGAAAAAGCGGGAAAAAGCGGGTTAAGCGGGCAAAAAGCGATCGCTTTTCTCAAATTTACTTAAGCGCCGCTTATAGTACATTTTAATCGTCCAACACCTTGTGGCGCTTAAGCGGCCGCCTAGGGCGATTTTTAAAACACTGGTATGGACATTCACTGCCAACGTAACTTGGGACCTATAGGATCACACACATAGAATGTACCTGGAAAGGAGTTTACTCATGAATATTTGGTTTAACTCAATTACTAAAGTGTTTAGATATTCAATTTAAACAAGATTGGTTGTATATTGATTGAACTAGAATTTGAACTGCATGGTCCATAAATGAACCGCCCGATTCAGGATGTGAACCGACCGGTTCAAAATGTGAAACGACCGGTTCAAAATGTGAATCACCTAGTTCAATGATCAGTATGACTGGATCAAAGATTGTTGTTGACGTCATGTTGTGCATTAATCGTCGCATTGAAAGTCAATATGTTTGCGAATAGGAAATATAGTGAACCGGCCGATTCAAGTGTTGAATCGACCGTTTCACATATGAATCGACCGGTTCATAAGTGAATCGTCCGGTCCAAATCCAGGTTGTGAACCGACCGATTCAGAAATCAACTGCCCGATTTGTGATTCGCAACAGCCAGAAATTCATGAAAATCCGTCTCTTCGACTCCCAGTTGAGATCTCGAAACCCTGACACTAGCTCTCTTATAAATAGAGTGGTAGTCAAAGCTTTCAGCAGACACAACAATAAGCTCTGACAAGTGTTGTCCTCTCACAGTTTTGGTAACTAGAGAGCCCAAGCAAGTCTTACCCGTAAAACGGAGAGACAACGAGGGAGAGCAAGTCAACGCTAGCACGTTGACGTTCGAAGGGACAACTCCTTCCTATTAACTGTAGAAGCGCAGTGTGGAGTCCCCGATGGTCCGCGTGGACTACGTAGAGGTGTGGAGGCCATTGCCGCCATGCTAGGAGGACAACAACTACCGCCGTTTGTGGTAATGCACCAGGAGGCCATCGTCGCCAGTTGTTCATGTGTCTTGCAAACAGTGCACATCACCATGCAAGAGTAATCTCTGGACTTGTTCCAGGACCTGGTATATTTCTTGCTACCTTCTTTCCTAGATACATCATTGTGGACATAATCTTCTGGTAGGGAATAGGAACAAAATTTTAGTTTCGCTGCCTTCTTTGCCGTCCTTATTCTCCAATAGTGGTATCAGAGCCACGTCAATTTGTGGTGTATCTGGATTTAAATCGATATGATCAGATTTATTTTATTGCATACATGTGAATATTAAAATGATTAATGTACTTATCCGATTAAATACCACATACGATCCCAACATATATATATAATATGATATATATGCATATACGCGTTGTCCTAAAATCGTTTTGATGGTGGATGTATGTGTGGTTATGGCCAAAACCCATGTGGATGTGTGTGCGTAGTTTGGTTTTCTTTCTTGTTATTACGTGATTTGCATACCGAGCCTCTCCCCTCCTTTCCAAATGTAAATTAATACTCTTCTTCTTATATTCCCCTCGAATGTAACTTGAAGTTTTCCCTTTTACAATGTAATATGAAATAAGATAGTTTTAATTCTTGTAGAGAGAAAATGTTCTGCATGAGTCGAGTCGATCGAATGGTGGACCGAGGAGACCAACAGACAGGAGGAGCCAACCGATCAATCTGAAGGTCAATTGATCGACTGAAGGGTTCAGACGACCGACTGGACCAGCACAAGTTGTCCTATATAGGTTGCTACATATGATGTGAACTTAGGTAGTAGCAATTCTTTGTGGCTCCAAAGAATTGTATTAGTATGGCCATAACCATCGCTTGTATATTTCTGATTGCACGCTTTTCGTTTGTAGATATAGCATATATATGATACGTACTATAAGTATGTGGTGATTGGATATGTATATTTATATAAAATCCCTCAATAAATATTAAGTCTAAGATGCTTTCCATAAGCAACACACATGAAAAGCTTGATCGACCAAGCATGGACACACCCTAGCGTAGTGCGCAGTCTATCTCGTGGAAGTATGATAGTAGATATGTGGGTTTGCCCTAACAGGGTGCATATTCTATCGTGTTGCTTTATGGGTCAGGCTTAACTAGGTTAACTTAATAGGATTAAATGCCTAAAACATATACTCAGTTGACTGCTTCGTACCGATAAGGCGGAGCATCCTCGGTTCATCCTCCCCGCACATGGGGCTTCGGCTCCTAGATGGATTGTGACAAAGAGTTTTGCACACCATCTATCCAAGAATTGCATGAGATGCATTGACATATGTTGCCTACCTTAACAATTAGTTATGAGTGTCGGTGTTAGTTGAGTATTGACTTAATTGTTTTGAATCTTAGCTCACTAGAGGAATGTTCGTTGTAATCCTCCTAATTGGTAGTGAGGGCTATCAATTTTAACAAAATAGTGGGAGCAATAATTAATTAAAGCCTAATTAATATCGTCAAATATTATCAAATCAAATCAAAAAGTGTGTTTTGATAAAAATTGTAAAAATTCTTTTGTAGAATCTAATGACAAACAAAAACACGTTTTCTTTGTGATCGGTCCCTGAGAAGGACAAGCTGAATGGGAATAACTTTCATGACTGATTCAGGACGTTGAGAATTGTTCTCACTTAAGAGCGCAAGCTCTATGTCCTGGAGACACCAGAGTCAGATGAACCCGCTCCCACCGCGCCTAAGAGTGACAGGGATGCTTACAGGCACTCTGAAGATGTTGTGGATGTCAAGTGACTGATTGTGTGCTCAATGAACTATGAGTTGGAGAGAGTATGAGAACATGGATGTTATTAAGATGGTAACACATCTTAAGAACATATATCAAGATCAGATAGGACAAGAGAGATATGGTGTCTCTAAGACGTCGTTCAAGTGCAACATGACAAAAGGAGATCTAGTAGGTCCCCATGTACTCAAGTTGATTGGTTATGTGGAGAACCTTGCTAGACCGGTATTTCCCTTGGATTAAGAGTTAGCCACAAATGTGATTCTACAGTCACTGTCGGAATCATACAACCAGTTTGTCATGAACTACAACATGAACTCTAAAATACTAAAAGGCTTCTTATTAGATGAGTAAAACAATTACAGAGGTCTCTCTTTTATAGTGCAAGAGAGTAAAGCATAAAGCAGAGACAAGCAATATAAGATAAAAGAAAGAGGCTAATAGACAAGACAAGTCTAAAGCCCATAAAAAATTATAAAATAAACCATTTAAAATATATATATTAATACTCCACCTCATGTTGGAGCATAGATATCAATCATGCCCAACTTATCCATCAGAGTAGTGAATCTGGTCTTCGAAAGAGTTTTGGTGAAGATGTCTGCAACTTGATCTGAAGTATGTGTATAAGGCATAGAGATCTAACCAGATAAGACAGCTTCCCGCACGAAGTGGCAATCAACCTCCATGTGTTTAGTGCGTTCATGGATTCTCTGAGAATACTTTAATATATGACTCACTGGTAGGTTTTACCTGCGTACTGTTATTCTTGAATTCTCTGATTGCTTTTATTATATCTTGAGGAAGTCCCTGAATTTCTCTGAAATCATTACTCAGATATATAAAATTTACTGCTCTTATTCTGAAACAATCTCTGATTATTCTTGGATCAGCTCCTTGGTTAAAGTTAACTCTAGGAAAATTCCTGCGTGATCTGGATAGCAAGTTTCTGAAGTTTTCAAATTATACAAAATCTCAAGTAGAGATTTGTACTCATTTTCACATTTTGCTGAAAATGTTGTCAGTTTTAACTACAAATCACTTTCCTGCTCAATCTTTCGGGCATCAGTTTAATATTATCCGATGTTAAGCGTGATTCTTTCTCCGAAGAGATAATATTTTCCGTTGTGAGGCGGGAGCTGTTTTCTGAAGAGATATTGTGAAACAACCTACATCCCCGTCGATACTATCGATAGAAGGTCGATGGTATCGACTTTATCACAGCAACAAAAGAGCATTCCATCGATACCATCGCCAGTCCTGTTGATGGTATCGAGAGTTGATCAGTGGCGGAAATCGACGGCCTGTCTCCTAGTTTTATCTTTATTATATTATTTGTTTTATTGTTTTACTCTTATTTTCTTCTTTGTACCACAATGTATCTTACCCTAATATATAAAAATAAGGAGAGACGGCTATTGCCCTCTTAAGAAAGTTGCTCCTTGCAACCAACAAATCTCTCGGTGTTCGTCTCCTCTCCTCCTCATCTCTTCTCACATGGTATCAGAGTGGCTTTGATCTGCCGCCCCGCTTCCTCAACAAGCCGCTGCCACAGCCTCCCCGTCTCCTTTCTCCTTCTCAACCGCCGCCGCCACCCAACTTCTCCAGGCGCCGCGGCCACCTCGGTCGTCAGGCCAGCAGGAACTGCAGCCTGCCGTCGGCGCGGGTGCTGCTAGGCTAGCATCTGCTAGCCGTCTTCATCGCTGGATCGATAGCAGCTTTCCCTTGTTGTTGTAGATCTAGCCACCAAGGACCGGAGCCGCTAGCAAACTTCTGATTGATTTACAGCAGTTTTCAGCCAGTTCTCGGGAGCTGAAACTATTGTTTGGGAGTCTGTGGGTGATCCAACGGCTATCTAAAGCCCAATCTGAGGGACTCGTCTCTTCCAGAGTGCTCTCTTAATCACATATCCTCCATGTGTGATTAGGAAAATCGATTGGAGGCTGTGAATGAGTCAGTAACGCATTTATCCATGTTTTTATTTGTGACGTGTATCTCTCTGTCACCTCATCTATCTCCGTGACGTGTATCTCTCCGTCACCTCAGCTTTCTCTGTGGCGTGTATCAATCCGTCACTAAGTTCCCGTCTACAATGGAGGACACCAAGACTCCCTACAGCGAGGCGTCTCCTATCCCCTCGATCAAGCTCAACGGGAAAAACTATCTACTATGGATGAACGATGTTCACACTGTCTTGGAATCTCGCGACAAGGCGAGACATGTGGACTTGGGTCCCCTGGACTCTACTGATAAAGGATACACTGAATGGAAGCGTCATGACAGTCTTGTGAAGACTTGGTTATGGAATAGTATGGAACCTGCAATTGCGGCTAGGTTTATGTTCTATACTACAGCTAAAGAGATATGGGACGCAGTGAAGCAGCACTATTCTCAAGAGAAGAATGCTCTTCGGCAATTCATGATATATGATCGTCTGTTTGCTGAGAGGCATGGTGATAGATCTCTTGAGGAATACTTTGGAGCTATTCCGGCACTTGCTCAAGAGCTGAGCTACTATCATCCTGTGACAGTTGCTGCACAGATCAAAGACAGAGACGACCTGGTTACTGCTAAATTTCTATCGGGGCTTAATCCCAATCGCGGTTCTGCCAGGAGTGTCATTCTGGCTTCTGATAAATTGCCAAGTCTTGTGGAAGCCTATTCGAGAATTCAACAGTCTATTTTTGAGTCTGTTAATCCTGTCTCTACTATATCTTCTGGGGAGTCTCATGCATCCGTAGCTACTGCGGTGAGAGGAGGACGACCTGGAATGGGCAGAGGACGTGGGACACGTCCTAAGTGTACTTTCTGTGACAAACCGGGACATACAGTGGACAAGTGTTGGAAGAAACATGGGAGACCTGCTGCACCTCCTGTGGGGGCAGCACATTGTGCCACCTCTACAGATTCCTCTCCGTCTTCAGTTGTGGGCACCAATTCTGGGACCGGCATCACTCTTACTCAGGAGGAGTATGATCGGTTCATTCAGGCTACACAACACATGAGTGTGGGATCTTCATCTTCGTCATCAGCAAACTTGGCATCTACTGCGGGTAATCAGGCTACATCTCTCATAAATTATGGCTCTACTTCATCTTGGGTGGTTGACTCGGGCGCGTCACAACACATGACTGGTATGAAGAGATTGCTCCAATCTATTGACTCGTATATCCCTCACCAATCTGTCACATTAGCAGATGGTTCAGTGAGGAGAGTGCTAGCTAGTGGATCTGTCCATCTAACACCCAAGATTGATCTTAAATCTGTACACTTTGTGCCTGAGTTTCCTTTTAACCTTCTTTTTTTTGCAAAATTGATTGACACTGTAAAATGTACGGTAACATTTGGGCCTTCTTATTTTGTTTTACAGGATCTCAAGAGTATGAGGATGATTGGTGGGGGGGCTAGGAAAGGTGATCTCTACCTTTTCCACGGTGACGGTCTGCCTCGCCCAGTATTTGCTCCAGCTCCATCCATTTTATTGAGTGGTTCCCCCTTATTATGGCATTGCAGATATGGACATCCATCGTTAGAGAGCCTGCAGAAGTTGGAACCTGAGTTGTCCCAAGTGTCATCTTTAGAGTGTCAGTCATGTCAGCGGGGAAAACATCATAGATTGTCTTATCCCAGTCGTGTCAATAAGTGGGCATCTTGTCCTTTTGAGTTAGTCCACAGTGATGTATGGGGTCCTGTTAAAGACCAGAGTTATAATGGTTTTCGTTATTTTATTTCCTTTGTGGATGATTTTTCCCGCATGACATGGATCTACCTTCTCAAAAGTCGAGAGTTTGTGTTATCTATCGTGAAACATTTTCATAAAGAAATAAAGGTTCAGTTTGACTGCAATATAAAAACTCTCCAATCTGATAATGCTTTAGAGTATGTTCAAAAGGCTATGTCTGGTTTTTGCAGTTCTGTGGGCATGATCCATCGCACGTCTTGTCCTCACACCCCTCAACAAAATGGGGTGGCTGAGAGGAAAAATCGCCATCTTCTTGATATTGCTCGTTCGATCATGTTTCAATCCAATGTGCCTAAGAAATTCTGGTCTGAAGCTCTTTTAACCGCTTGCTTCTTAATTAATAGACAACCATCCTCTGTTCTTAAAGGACAAACTCCTTTCTCTGTGTTACGACCCACGGATCAGCCCTTCTCTGTTCCCCTTAGAGTGTTTGGTTGCACTTCTTTTGTCCATAATTTTGACCCTAAGGCTGACAAACTTTCTCCTAGGTCTATTAAAACATTGTTCCTTGGTTATTCTAGTACTAGCAAAGGATACAAGTGTTACTGTCCTAGTCTTCGTCGCATGTTTGTGTCTAGGGATGTTACCTTTCATGAGACCACTCCATATTTCTCCGATGCTATGTGTAAGGGGGAGCAGTTGAGAGAGGGAGTGCCACCAGATTTTCAGAGTGAGAGAGTGGCACCATCTGTGCAGAGTGAGGGAGCACCACCCATCATTCCTGATTATACTTTTATTCAGGACGAGCAGGAAGCTGACAGGCCTGTTATTCAGCAGTACCCATATGTTTATAGTAGGCGAGGCAGACAAGATCCAGAAGAGGTAGCGACACCAGTCCCTGAGCCTTCATCATCGTCTTCTACTCACGAGATTCCTGCAGAAGCATCAGATCTTGATCTTCCTATTATTGTTCGGAAAGGTACTCGTTCTTGTACTATTAGACATCATATTACAAATGTGTTGTTTGTCCCACTTATCTAAGCAGGCACGCGCATTTGCTATTGGGATTGATTCTGTTGATATACCAAGGAATCACTATGATGCTCTGAAGGACAGTGGCTGGAAACAGGCAATGCAGCTTGAGATGTCAGCTCTTTTGCATAATGGCACATGGGATCTTGTTGACTTACCTACAGGGAAGAAAGCAGTGGGTTGCAGATGGGTTTTCACCATCAAACATAATCCGGATGGATCAGTTGAGAGGCTGAAGGCCAGATTGGTAGCAAAAGGCTACACACAGACCTATGGAGTTGATTTCTTTGAGACCTTTTCTCCAGTAGCTCGTCTAAATTATGTCCGGATTATTATTTCTCTGGCTACTACCTTTGATTGGCCCCTATTTCAGCTTGATGTTAAGAATGCCTTTCTACATGGTGACCTATAGGAAGAGGTATATATGGAGCAACCTCCTGGGTTAGTTGCTCAGAGGGAGTGTCAGAAGGTCTGTAAATTGAAGAAAGCCATATATGGGCTGAAACAGTCTCCTCGAGCTTGGTTTGACAAGTTCAGTGAGGTTGTACTCCAGATGGGTTTTTCTCGCTCCATGACTGATCACTCTTTATTCTACTCTAGCTCTTCTTGTGGCTCTATCATTATTGATGTATATGTTGATGACATAGTGATTACTGGCAGTGATTCTACAGGCATATCTCGTGTGAAGGAAGGGTTGCAAAGACACTTCCAAACGAAGGATCTGGGTAAACTGAGATATTTTCTGGGCAGTGAGGTGCTTAGATCTCATGCAGGTGTCAACCTATCTCAGAGGAAATATGTGCTTGACTTACTACAGGAGACAGGCATGACTGAATCTAAACCGGTATCTACTCCTATGGATTATCACATCAAGGAGACGGTTGATGATGTTGAATACTCAGATCCAGGATATTACAGGAGAATAGTTGGCAAGCTAATATATCTGACTGTTACACGACCTGACATTTCTTTTGCTGTAGGCGTCGTGAGTCAGCATATGCACTCACCACGACAGTCACACTGGACAGCAGTTTGTCGGATTCTGAGATATCTGAAGAGTGCTCCTGATAAGGGGATCACTTATTCTAAACCCAAGGTGACTCCATCTACTTTGACTCTCACAGGGTATTCAGATGCAGATTGGGCTGGTGATCATACTGATAGAAGGTCTACATCAGGCTATTGTACCTTCCTAGGTGATCATTTGATTACTTGGAAAAGCAAAAAGTAGCTAGGGTTATAGGTCTGCCTTCTCTCTAGCGTCCTCCCGGCGGCCGCCGCTGGGGGGAGGGAGTGCCCTTGGCGCTTTCCTCCCCCTGTCCGTCCTCGGTTGTGTTCCTGTGAGAGGTGGCTTGTTTGCCTGTAGTGAGACGCTGGTTGTCTGGTTCGTTGGGGTTCTTCTCGGCGGTTGGGTTGGGATTCGCGGTGCGTCGCGTGGAGCGTGACGAGGTCTGTGGTTCACGCAGTCGACTCGGTCGACTTCCAGCTTGCCCAAGAGTGGCAGATGGAAAGAGTGTTCCCACTCACTGATTGCTCCGCGCCGACCCCTTTCTCTTGCGCATTCCCTCCTCACCTCCTGAGTATGACCTAGTTCTACCAGGTTGTTGAAGCCCATCCGACAACAACTCGGTTCTTCCTCGACGGCTACGGCGGCGGGTGGGGCGTCTAGGGCTCGCCCTAGCTCGGCTTTGCTCCGGCGGCGTTTATAGTTCTGTGTCGCGGCGGATGGATGGAGGACCTCGAGCGGCGGATTCTAAGCTAGTTGCTCAGGGTGTTTGCTGGGCTCGCCCTGCATCGCCTCTGGGGTCGTCTCTATCTCCATAGTTGTCGGCCGGCGGGACACTGCTCCGGGATTCTTCTTCACGCGAGCCTGTTCCCATGTTCCGGGCGTTTGTCTGATGGCTCTGGCGTCAGCTCCGTCCGAGGCTGAGCGCTCCATTCACCAGCGAAGGTGGTGCTACGCTGCGGAGTCTGTCATGGATGAGCTGGTGCGGTCTCCCCCCTGGCGCTTGGAGCTCTCCTGCTGCAGCGGTTTGGGTCGTCCTCAAGCCGTTTGGGCGTTGCGGGATTGTCTTCTCCTCGGCCAACAGGCTGCCAAGGGTGCCTTTTGCTTCTGCTCCTTTGAAACACCTTCATGGTGTTTGACGATATGCCACAATGCCTCCAGGTGTTGCACGAGGGGTTGGGCGTAAGAAGTGTTGATACCTCTTCTCTTCTTCTTGCCCTCTTGCTCTCGCGTGCAGGTTACATCCTTGGGGCTTCGTGCTTGCTGCTTTGTTAACAGCTGCTTCTGATCGATCTAGGACCTGGGCTGATGAGCAACTAGGTTATGGGGGTTGTCAGTTCGTAGGATCCCCCTAATATTGGCATACCACCACATTTTGTGGGTGCTCTTATTAGATAGTTGGTGATGTGCTTCATATGAAGGGGTTTTTGGGAGCTGATCTATTCTTTCTTTTCCTCATTGCTAATTCGCCATGGTTCTTGCTTCTGTTGCTCTTTGTTCAGCTATTGCTGATCTGTTGCTTGGGGTCTTTCTTTTGGGTTCTCGCCCACTAAGATCCTGGTTTTGGTTTGTTGAGTTAGCCATAAACTTTATGTCTGGCTTCAGGTTGGTCTACTAGTGTTTGGTCTATGTCATGTTGCTATTACCTTTTGTGGGTACGCTGATTGTATGTAATAGTGGTTTGTTGCAGCCTTATGCTGGTTGGTCCGCCTGGACCTAGCTTGTCTAGTTTGTTTGGTTTCTTAGTTTTGTTGCTTTGCCTAGTTAGCATGTGTGTCCCCCTGCGTGAGGACTTTGTTCTTTTTTCGAGCTCTTAAGCTCTACGTGATGTAATGGGGTACTTAGTGCCCGAAGTTTTTGGTATTAATAGTAACACGTTTTTTGACCGACCAAAAAAAAAAGCATGTGGTAGCTAGATCCAGCACTGAGGCTGAATACCGTGCTATGGCCCATGCATGTTGTGAACTACAATGGGTCAAATCTGTTCTTTCTGAGTTAAAAATCACTATTATGTCTTCTATGGAGCTCAAGTGTGACAACCAGTCTGCTATACACATTGCCAGGAATCCTATCTTTCATGAGCGTACAAAGCATATAGAAGTTGATTGCCATTTTATTCGTGATCAAATCAAAGATGGTACTATTGTGACGCCATACGTCAAGTCTGAAGATCAACTAGCGGATATCTTGACAAAGCCTTTGGGTCCAACAGCTTTTCAGAGATTATGTGACAAGCTGGGCATACACGATGTGTACTCTCCAGCTTGAGGGGGAGTGTGAAACAACCTGCATCCCCGTCGATACTATCGACAGGAGGTCGATGGTATCGACTTTATCACAGCAACAAAAGAGCATTCTGTCGATACCATCGACAGTCCTATCGATGGTATCGAGAGTTGATCAGTGGCGGAAATCGACGGCCTGTCTCCTGGTTCTATCTTTATTATATTATTTGTTTTATTGTTTTTCTCTTATTTTCTTCTTTGTACCACAATGTATCTTACCCTAATATATAAAAACAAGGAGAGACGGCTATTGCCCTCTTAAGAAAGCTGCTCCTTGCAGCCGACAAATCTCTCAGTGTTCGTCTCCTCTCCTCATCTCTTCTCACAAATATTTTCTTCGGTAAATAGACTAGTTTTGGCAGTTTGAAAACTGCTTCTGGCTGTTAGGCTATGATCTTTCTCCAAAGAGATTGTATTTTCTGCCGTGAGGCTAGTTTTTACAGTTTTGAAGTTGCTATCTTTTGCCTTTTGGCTTGCATTTTCATCAGTAGTTTTTAGGCTATTGATTGCATCTGAGATTTCAAGTGATATATCTATTGGTCTTTTACCTTTTATTTTGTCGTTCTTTGCTGCTTCCGAAGCTATTTCTCTTCTGAAGATGTCCAAGTCTGCTAAAATCCGTGCAATATCTTGTTTATTTTCTTCAATAATGTTAATAATATTATCTTGCTTTTTTATTAATTCGATCATATCTTCAAAAATTTGTTGTAGTATTCTACAACTAAGTTGTAGTCTTTCTGATAATTCTGCAAGTTTCTTATCAATTTGCTCCATTGTATTCTCTGGAAAGAAAATCTGCAATAAAGTTATTTTTTCCTTTGATCACCTTGATATCAAAAATATATTCTGCAAAAAATATTTGCCATCTGCTTAATCGTTTATATTCGGGTGTGGATGGTAAGTTATTTTTTATAAAAGCTTTTTACTTGGGTATTATCTACCCTTGCTAGGAATTTTTTAGGTAATAGAAAATAGGCAAATTTCTTAATTCCTTTTTTAAGCGCTAATAATTCTTTTTCATTGAAATGATATCTTTTTTCAGTATCTGTAAATGATCCTGAAGTGTATCTACATATTTTTTCTAGTTTTCCATCTTTTTTCTTTAGAACCGCTCCCCAAAATTCTTCTGAAGCATCTGTTTCTATTATTAAATCGCCTCCTTCAAAAGGAAGATCTAGTCTTGGTAAACTTTTACACTTTTCTTTTATAAATCTAACATGGTTTATAAGTTCTTCTGTCATAATAAAGATAGAATTCTTTTTAATAATTTTTGTAGAGGATTTCTAAGTTTTGCTAGGTTTTCTATGAATTGTTCTGCATAATTTAAACATCCCAAAAATCTTTGAAGTTGTTTTTTATCTTCAAGTTTTTCTGGAAATTTAGTATTTTTTGTATGATATGTTCTTGTAATTCTATTCCACTAGAATCTAATATTAGTCCTAAGAATTCTATTTTAGGTTTACAAACTTCTGTCTTCTTTTTAGATAAAACTATCCCTGCTTTTTGGCAAAGAAGAGAGAATATATTCAGATGTTTAAGATGTTCTTCTTCGTTATTACTGGTTATTAAAATTTCATCTACATATACTAGACAGAATGAGTTGTAAGGTTCAAATATCTTATTCATTCTTCTTTGATATATTTGTGGGGCATTTTTAACCCAAAGGGCATTACTTTCCATTCATAGTGTCGTTGCGGAAAGAAGAGAGAATATATTCAGATTTTTTAGAAAGATTTCCATTCATAGTCTAAAAAATCCATTCTTCTTTCCGCAAGGACACTATGAATGGAAAGTAATGCCCTTTGGGTTAAAAAATGCCCCAAAAATATATCAAAGAAGAATGGATAAGATATTTCAGCTTTGACTGGCCTCTATTTCAACCCCACTCTCTGGCTACTACCTTTGACTGGCCTCTATTTCAGCTTGATGTCAAGAATGCCTTTCTCCATGGTGATCTACAAGAAGAGGTGTACATGGAGCAACCTCCTGGTTTTGTTGCTCAGGGGGTGTCAGAAGGTGTGTAGATTGAAGAAAGTCATTTACGGGTTGAAACAATCTCCTAGAGCTTGGTTTGACAAGTTCAGTGATGTTGTCCTAAAGATGGGCTTCTCTCATTATGTGATTGATCACTCCTTATTTTATTCTAACTATTCGTTGGATCCATCATTATTGTTGTATATGTTGATGATATAGTTACCACTGGCAACGATTTTACAAGCATATCACGTGTAAAGGAAGGATTGCAGGGACACTTTCATACAAAGGATCTAGGCAAACTGAGATATTTTCTATGCATTGAAGTACTTAGATCTCATACAGGTACTAAATTGTCTCAGAGGAAATATGTGATGGATTTTACTGCAGGAAGCTGGCATGAGTGAATCCAAGCCGGTGTCTACTCTTATGGACTATCATGTCTAGGAGATGACTGATGATACTGATTATCCAGATCCAAGTTACTACATGAAAATTGTTTTGAAACTGATATACCTGACAG
Source organism: Alisma plantago-aquatica (assembly GCA_963693085.1). Lineage (NCBI taxonomy): Eukaryota > Viridiplantae > Streptophyta > Magnoliopsida > Alismatales > Alismataceae > Alisma > Alisma plantago-aquatica. The sequence goes on along the minus strand of OY856410.1, from coordinate 1,278,344,180 downwards.
TTACTCGCCCTGACATTTCTTTTGTTGTAGGTGTGGTGAGTCAGCATATGAGCTCACCACAGCAGTCACACTGGATGACAGTATGCCGTATTCTGAGATATCTGAAGGGTGCACTTGGTAAGGGGATCACCTACTATAGACCCAAGACTCATGTGTCTACTCTTGTTCTTACTGGTTATGCAGATGCAGACTGGGCTGGTAATCTGAATGACAAGAGGTCTACTTCTGGGTATTGCACGTTTCTGGGAAATCATCTTATCACCTGGAAAAGTAAAAAGCAGAATGTTGTGGCTAGATCAAGCACGGAAGCTGAGTATCGAGCAATGGCTCATGCCTGTTGCGAGTTGCAATGGGTTCAATATGTACTTTCTGAGTTAAAGATTTCTCTTTCGTCTCCCATAGACCTCAGATGTGACAACCAGGCTACTATCTACATTGCCAAGAATCCAATTTTCCATGAGCGCACTAAACATATAGAGGTTGACTGCCACTTCATCAGAGATCAGATCAAGAATGGTAATGTGGTGACTCCGCATGTCCAATCTGAAGATCAACTTGCAGATGTTCTCACAAAGTCATTGAGTCCAACAACATTTCAGAGCTTTTGCTACAAGCTGGGCATACACGATGTGTACGCTCCAGCTTGAGAGGGAGTGTTAATATATATCTCTTTATATTCTATTATTTGTAATTTCTATATATTGTTGGACCTCTATGTAATTTCTCCAGTTTCTATTAATAAAAGGATGAGTGGTCTTGAACCCTCATTCACGTTGCATTGCAAGCAGCTTTGCGGCATACGTTCACAAGGGTATTTAAGTTGTCCACATCTTTAGGAATATACCCTACCAAGATTGTGTAGTGCCTTTCTGCTTTTTCCCATTTAAGATTATCTTGTATATAGAGAATAAGGAGAATGCATCCTGACAAGTCTCGTTGACCGTAGCGAGAATGGTCTTGACCACATCTTTAAAGACCATACTGTTTGAGAGCATGACTGGATTCCCCAAATTAGGCTCGATGAGACTGCTTTAGACCATAGAGATACTTGTGGAGCTAACACACTAGATGAGACCTTCCTTGACCAAAAATCTAGGATGTTGCTTCATTTAGATTTCTTCAAAAAAAATTATTGTGTAATAAGCATTTTTGATGTAGAGCTGATACATTGACTAGGAAAAGTGGCTGCAACAGAGATGAATGTTTTCGCTTATGCCATCTTGGACACAGGAGAGGAACTGTCAAGGTAAATTTCACCATAGACCTTAGTATAACCTTTTCACAAACACACATGCTTTGAGTCAAACCTACAGAACGATCCGAACTCACTTCGATAGAGAAAACCCACCTACTTCACAAAACATGCTTCTCAATGGGGGCATAACAAGTGACTAAGCATGATCGAGTTGGAGAGCAATCATCTCTTCCTCAATGACACATTTTCATCTAGGATAATACAAATCTAGGAACATGGATAGAATATATCTGTATATGTATATGTGTATATGTATATATGTGTATATATATGATATATATATATATATATATATATCTGTATATATATATATATATATATATATATATATATATATATATATATATCTGTAGATGTATATCTGTGTAGATGTATATATGTGTATATATATACAGATATACATATATATATACATGTATATCTGTATATACATATATATATATATATATATATATATATATATATATATAGTTGAATGCATACAAGCTGAGAGTCATGCACGATCCCATGCACTACATAAGAACGTTGTCAGTATGAACGCTTTTCATATGAAACCAGTTTGGGAGTTATCAATGAAGAGACAGCATTTTCTGTTATCAGTCTATGTTTATCAATAAAGAGATCACATGCTTTTTGAACATATGCATATGCTTGCTACGATCATGGTCATTCGCTGCATGATGTGGTTAGGACTTAGGAGCGTCAAAGTCATGCATAGAAATATCCATGGAGATCACACGGTCACCAGGACATTGAGTTGTGGACAGAAACATGATAAGTTTCTACATGCAAGATATATATGGAGAAGCTCTGAATTAGATTGGCTTTTCACATGCGGTTACATTTGTTACTAGCATAATTGTCGATAATTTTATCTTTGATTACTAAGATGTACAAACGCAACATCCATCCAGCTTAGATGTATTTGAATTGAATAGCATCCAATCCTTTCTTAAGGTGGAGAACCAGATGACTAAGGGCTAATATTTCGATTGGAGACAACATAAATGAACAATAAGAGCACTGATAGTCATTTTTAAAAATAAATAAGTGGAAACAACCATACTTGGAAAAGTACATTTTCAACTAAGTTGCATGAGCAACGGTAAATTGCATGGAATTCAAAATTATTGTTCCTTAGCATTCTTATGTTTCCATGATGATGTTTGAGTATTGGGCACACATGAATGTTCTGTGGCAAATGCAATGAATAGGAAGAGAACCAATTAAAGGACTTGGTTGTCACTTGTGCAGATCAGTGATGAAAATGAACGTGGTGGAGGGCTCCTAAGATGACGAGTATAAATAACAACGATGCATACAAATTTCAGACATTGATTGGGTAGTATATCATAATGATAACCAGAGATTACAGTGATTTGTACTTTCCGGTGGATAGAATAAAAATTAAAATTTGTCCTGGAAAAACAAACAGACCACCGATGCACACGATACAATTCAAGATTGATTTTTTTTAAAAGATTAATTTGTTGATGGACGATTATTTTACAGGGTGATAAACTTGCTAGAAAGCATGTCGCTCGTGAGAAAGAGAACTCCCACAACATGACTGGCATAGCAGAAGACGGGGACAAAGTGGAATGGATGGAAAGCCACGACGTGGATTACGGCAGGTTTATGGTGAAGGTTGGGGGAGGAGGAAGTGAGTTTTGGCAGTGGATTGACTCCGTTGGAGGAAGAAGAGATTGCTGGGAGAGAGAAGAGAAGCCGGAAGAGGAGGGAAGCTGTGTAGAACACAGGAGAGAGAAAGAGAATGAGGGGCCGCAGTCTGTTGAGTGCATCGAAGCAATTAACACAGCGGGGTCCACTGACTGACGGAGGTTTTCCGCCTACGGCATTTTCAACTAACAGATCAAAGATCTACGATCCAATGGCTATAAGCTTAAGTGTATTTGAGGTCTAATACACTTGAGTGTATTCTAGCCTCTCTCTCTCTCTCCATACATACATTATATATATATGGACATGGGTGGTCACCAATACCCGTTTACGCAGTGTGCGACTAATCCCATATACACAGAATATACAGGAAAACAAAATATAATGAATAAAGGGAATAAATACTATTATTCTAATATATACAGATATATTTTTCTTATATGACAACATGTATATGGTGTGTGTTTTCATGTGATTGTGTTTCTTTAGATAGGCAAGCCGTGCAATGTTGATAGACAAGTGTAACTGTTTGTAAATATTTTTTCGAGGTCAAAAGAAGTTTAAATAGGATGTGGGTTGACCTAATAATTCGGGGATAGAGAAAAAACAAATATTTGGATTCGTTACATGATAATGAGAATATGATCAGATATAGCTCAACAGAAAAGCAGGATCCTTGTAGAAAACTGTAGCATGGTGGGACTGTGGTTTAGATTCAGATGGTAGTAGGGCGGTGACAAATCTTGTTTCCCAACCCAACTCATGGATGCAGAAATAAATAACATAAACAAAAAGAGCCTCATATTTGATGAATCGGGGTAAAGGGTGTCATCAACGTGTACTTTGTCGTTACATTATGATATTAATATTCTAAGTGAATGGTACTGCTAAGGAAGTTCTTACGCATCCTGGAGACATGTCATGGAAGGAAAGAGGTCTGCTTTATAGAGTTAGGGACCTGCAATATAGCAGATACACTTCAATATTTAGAGACTACTCAGTACGATTGGGTGTACAAAGAAAAATGTGGTTGCGATGGCACGCTTGAGTCACTCCAGGCTAATATAGTTGATATAGACACTCAAGGTATTATTCACGTTTGGTATTCACTTATGTCAAGACTAAGTTGTTCACATTTGTGTTGTAAGAAAAGAATGTTGTTTGCTTCTGCTTAATTTGTGAAGAATGGCTTATGTGCTAAATCTGAGGAGTTTTAAATGAGATGTTCACACAGAATTTGTGCATAAGGAAGCATTCCAGGTCATTTAGCTCAGCAAACTATAGTTTCCCAAAAAGCTATAAATGTTGATTTGTAAGGCTTAGCCAAATTGTAAAGTGGTGCAGCTTCTTCATGAACCTAAGTTACAATAGGTTTTTTAAGAAATCTGATTTCAGTATTTTGGTGAATGATATTCTTTCTCAAGGTGAAGAGAAATGCTTACAACTCATGAAAGAAAATTGAAGAAAATCATCCGACCCTCAAACACATTGGCAATAAAAGTTATAGACAATGAAGGGGTAGTTTGACAAGGTGGCATCTTTCTTAATGGTGTTGTACATGCAGGAAGGGATGTATAGCTTAAATACCGTCGTTTTTTATCATATTCTAAAGTTGGGAACACCAATTCAGAGGTACATCATAGATCTTCACTATAAAGTCTAAGAAAAAAACTATTTTCAGTAGCCTTTACTGGGACTGCTTAATTTTAGTTATTTGTGGACAGCATTATCTTCATGAAAGCTGTTTTTACCAAAGTGCGACATAAGAGAAGAAAATTACTATTACTGTGTCAAAATTACATGTATAAGATTTAATGGTTTTTCACTCTGTCCTGTTGTTGGCCAATTGTAACCAAGCTTGAGTTCGGTAAGTAGGGAAGCATTAAGCATTGACTTTTAGGCTAGGAAGCATGGATACGGATACGTTTCGGATACGGGTACGGGTACGGGGATACGGCAATTTTTGAAAATATAGGATACGGGTACGGCATGGATACGGCATTTTTTTATATTTATTTAAATATTTTAAAAAATAAATAGTATCTTCATTTTAAAAATAGATGAAGGCAGTCAAATTTCATTTATAAATCACAATATATCTAAAGAAAATCGAAACCAATTCCATAGTATAGAACCATGATATAAAAAGGGGTCTTTCATTCATATTAATGTCAGATAGAAGTTACAAAAAGACGTCATAAAATCATATTCTAAACCATTCACATTTCATGTATCATTTAATTTTGTGTTGTAAAGTGTGTCATGTTATCTGTGACACCAAACCATCTTCTTTCATATATAAGAAGTAATTAAATATTTATGTATACAATAAGTGTATCCAAATTCCAAAATTTAAAAAAATGAACTGAAATATGAAACAGCAGAGGCAATTATAGACAAGTAGGTATATTAACAGCAAGACACGGTGAGAAAATCAGAACTACTAAACAGAAAAATTAGAGAAAACTAGAGAGGCTTATGTTCAAAGGGGATGAACAAAGACAAAGCCAAAATAGAATTCCGAAAAGAGTTGAGGGAGAAATTCAGAGGCTAGAGGCTGTAACCACCAATAGAAAATTGAATCCCTTTGAAGAAGATGAGGCACAAAGGCTGTACGTTAACCACCAATAGCCCGTTGAAGAAGATGAGGCACAAGCCGCGCCGCACAACAATTGAAATATGACGTGGACTGAAACAAAACCAAGCTTCAAAATGTATCGCACAAGCCAAAGGAGCCGTTTTACTGATTTGCAAAGAGAATCAGTAAAAATGCAGGTCAGTCCGTTAAAAGGTCTTAAAAACGAAAAAAAAAGGCTTAAATGGGCCGCCGTATCCAAAACGTATCCAGGCCATATCCAGGCAAAAAAAAGCAGAAAAAAAAGGGATACGGCTGGAGAGGTATCTGATACATATTTAGGTGTATCCATGGAGTATTGGTATCCGATACGTATCGGATACGGGTACGGCACCTATTTTGGAGTATCCGTGCTTCCTAGCTTTTAGGCTTAAGAGTAATTAGTGTCTTTGTTGTCTTAATCATCATTACATTGGACAAACACAAAAGTCACAAACCTGGCTAAATTCCAAAGCAACTATTCGTTTTTTGTTTTCAACTTATGAAAAGAGTAAAATACAGGAAAAGTGAAATTGGATAAAGAAAGCACTTACCTTAGCAAGAGAACAGGAAAAGGCCTCTAATTGCCCATCGGCACCACGATAGAAGTGAAAATAAGGAACAACCTTCACATTCAGCCTTTTACACATGGAATTGTTCTCATCAAAATCCACTTTCAAAAATATGACGTCAGAATTATCTTTTGCTGTCCTGCAAAACTGTCAGTCACAAAATAGTGATTCCAAAGAGAGAAGGGAAAAAGACAAATACAGATAAGCAAGAACAAAAGAGTGGAGGTGCATTCTCTTGAAATTCCAAATTCAATAGAACATAGACATCTAATTTTTCGAAAGAAGGGAATCAGTTACTAACATAGACAAGGGAATCAGCTATTAGCATCAGAAATAACTTGTTCATATATGCCATTTGCTGAAAACTGAATTGTTCAAAACGAAGAAAAAAAACTATACTTATGCTTCAAGTGTGTTCTTTTGGTCCTCCAATACAGGTGAGAATCAATGTCCTGATTAACAGTGTAAGTTTCTATCACATAGTTATTTCATGTTACCCAGTACATATTAATTTACAGCTAAAATTCTGATTCACAATATTTAGGTGAAAATGCAATGTAAGCAGTGAAATGAAAAACGGGCTGAGCGCCCGATTAAACGGCCGTTTAATCGGCCCAATGGCCCAGCCGTTCGATTTTTGGCAAAATCGCCGTTTAATATTTTTGTAATTAATCGGCCGTTTTTTCCCCTTTTTCACCCGTTTTTTCCGTTTTTTTGCCATTTTTTTCCCGCTTTTTGGCCGTTTTTTGTCCGTTTTTTTTAAATTTTGCTGTACACCTGTAACTTTATATAAACTATATGGTCCCAAGTATTACTGACTATAATATATTAAACTTAAATATCCTATGATAAGCCTAGTCTAATAGAATGCATACTTGTATGCAAGTTGGGATAATAGGGTACTGTTGTAAAGTGTAATTTATACAAGTAAAATATATGTAATGTAACTATTATCTAATTTTAGAATGCATACTTTAGTTAATTGTACTGCTGAAATGTATGACTAATTGATGATATGCACATATAACAATAAGTTAGAAAGGTATCCAATAATGAGTCTATTGTTTACTGTATGCAAGTTGGGATAATAGGGTACTGTTGTAAAGTGTAATTTATACAAGTAAAATATATGTAACTATTATCTAATTTTAGAATGCATACTTTAGTTAATTGTACTGCTGTAATGTATGACTAATTGATGATATGCACATATAACAATAAGTTAGAAAGGTATCCAATAATGAGTCTATTGTTTACTGCTTAACTATGTAAACATGTGATGCAAAAATATTTCTGAATCATGTATGTGGGGTATTTTATCTATGTCAAATCTATTATTTATTATATTATGGCTATAATTATTGTCTTATAGCTATCTTATAAGCTAATTGGGTGTTTTTACTGTTGGGTAGAGTGTTTAGAATCTTTAGATATATATAAAAGTTTCAAAGAGTATTAGTATTTATATACATATATATGTAATTTTGTATAAAATTATATAGAAAATTAAAACCCGTTTTTTAAAAAATCGGCCGCTTACCGCTTAACCAGTTACAAGGTGCTGTCCGCATGATTACCGCTTAACGTTTTTTAAAACATTGAATGTAAGTATGGAGAACATAACAAAGACACCCATGTCAGTAAAAGAGAACTGAGTAATTCAGATTGAGGAAGCCAATAGGAGAAGAAAATTAAAGACGTACTAGAAAATGACATCCTCATAAGTATGCAATCAATCAAGTATGAGATATCAGGTTGAGAGTGTCTTAAACTATCGAGAAAAACTTCCTTAGATGACCTGGGGGTCTACAGCGAGCCTCAGCGACTTCAGAAGCTATCCTGGCACCTCTAGGCACTTACACAATCATTTTGTGACTGTATATGGTCACCTATTGACCATCTACGGTCAACACAACCATATAATGTCGTTCATCTAATGATCGTATATGGAGGTAGCAGCTTATATGGTCACACCATTAGGCACTATATGGTCTATCCTGACTACATCAAGGGCCTCGTTAAGTCATGGATGAATTGGAACGCAGATCGCAGGTCTGTTTCTTATAAATTGACTCTCTAAACTCATCATCTACATTAAAAGGCATCAAGAGAAGTCAGAATATGAAGACTTGATGCCAAAGACGGACCCAGAGTCACTCTTAGGGGCTTCTAGCCACTTTGAGTGCCTCTCCAAGCAACCACTCTTCTTCTATGTTTGGCTAATGAGTGTGAGACGGTTGGGTTCTTCTTTCACTCTTCTATAATCATCCTCTAACATGTAACTCCATCACTCAATGGTAACATATCCGTTAGTGGATGTACGCCCGCATTGGACATTTAAGAAACCACTAAAAATCTGGCTTTGTAGTTGCTTTCTTGTCTTTATTGTTATTCTCACACGTATTCGGTTGACTAGTCGATCTCACACTTCTTCATATCAACAACAAGTTCGTTGGGCCTTATTGTCTGGTCTCTCATCATTCTCATCCCCAACAAGTGGCATCAAAGAAAGTACTATCATTGATTCTCCACCCTACATCAAAGTAAAGCAGTAAGAAGTTCGATCACTGGAAGAGCTTCTCTCTTTGGCATGTCAAGTGTGAAGTCTGTCTCACACAGAAGGGAGTCTACAAAGCAAATCTCAGAATGGAGAAGTCCATTCATGACTAATGACTAGTGGGTGGATATTGATCAAAAGACTCGTATAGGCATCATTCTGTGCATGGAGGATGAATTCCTCCAGTAGGTCAACCATTTGAAGATTGCCAAAGAAGTTGGAACAAACATGAGTCACTTTACATTCAAAAGTACATGATCAATGAGCTTTGGGCCTTTGGCTAAAGATGCACCTCTTTATGCTTCACATGGAAGAAGGTGGTTCCTTAATGACTCTTCTCGTCGAGTTCAATGAAAACATTCAAGACCTCTGATAGATTAGTGTGCAGATAGAAGACAACGATCAAGTAATGTCATTGTTTGACACATTTTCACCATCCTACAATAATATTCGGGACATGATTATCTTTGGGAGATAAAGATTATATCACTTCAAGAAGTCAAGCCAACCTTAACATCTTAGGAGAAGTTAGGGAATGATCTTTCTTTATCAAAAGCTGCAAGTGAAGTGTTGGTCACTAGAGGACAAAATCATCCACCTGAAAAGACTCTACATGTTCTAAGTAAAAAGAGAACAAGTCACAGTCACATCATTAGAAGAGTTGCAATTACTACAAGAAGACAGGATATACCCAGGATGAATGCCACAACTTGGAAAACAAGCACGAGTAAGAGAAATCCAAAGATATTACAACTCCTACAAAGTCAGCTCTAAGAGGTCTTGAAAAAGACAACTATATACTTGTTATATCATCGTCCATCAATTACGAGGATGGGGTTCTAAATTATGTGTACTTATGACATGACAAACTTTATGATTATTTCTATCTTTATGAGTCTCATCTACGTGAAGATAGCCTCATGGGGTGAACATCTTACATGCAAACAATTGGTATTGGCACAATGAAAATGAAGGCGTTCGATGGTGAATTCAAGATATAGACTGGCGTATGACATGTTGTCTAGTTGCAAAACAATATGATATTGGTAAGTACAATTGAAAACAAGGGCTAAAGTTTTATGGAGAGAACAGGCCTAGAAATTCTCAAAGTTCACTAGATAGTCATTGAGGTTGTGAGAAATCCACATAATGTTTAATTCTAGCCAAGTGCCTTTATCTCAAGTTCAACAACAATCACAACCTCATTAAAGTCATTGTATGCTCTGCATAGGCGTCTAGGCCACGCCATCATGGTTTTAAAAAACCCGCCTTGAGGCTCTCGAGGCTCACACCTTGAAGTGAGTCTATCCTATTTGTGCCTCGAGGCTTATGACTCGATACGTACGAGCTGAGGCTTAGCTGAGGCGTAAGCCTCGGTTCAAGCTGATAATGTGTTATGTTGACGAGTAACTATTCTTCTTATTAGATTATAACAAAGATTTTCTTCAACATCATCTCTGAGTGAGATATTTCAATCATTGCCAAATTTTTCTTTTGTGTTTTCTATCTTATATTTACTATGTCGATGTGTTGCATCTCATTGTTAACTAACTAATTTAGTTCCTTACGAAATCCCAATTCTCGTTCCCCTGATTTATCTTTCACCAATAACCTATTTGGATCTAACAACAAAAATCATTGATATTTCGTTATTTGCTACATATTTTTTTAGTATTATGGTTGTAAATTATTTTTGTCCACATTAAGTTACATATATGATTTATATTTAGTTTTACTTTTGCATATATATGAAGCTATATATTTACACATATTTTCATGTATATAATATGTTTGCATATATGTTTGAGGTTTACGCCTCACCTCACCAAGACAAAAATGACTCATTACGTCTCACACACTTTAAAACCTTACACGCGAGGGAAAGGGAAGATGCTTTTGAGAAAGAGAGCGATGTTGTGCGGCAAAAGCATCAGAAAGCTAGATTCCCGAAAGCACTACATTTTCAAGAAGCAAGTGAACTCGCTTTAAATGGTGGTTCACTCATCTAACAATGATTTAGATTGCATTCACTATAATGTATGGGTCCCTTTTCGTGTTCCTTCCAACGGTGGGGCTAGATGCATGAAGACCTTCATTGATGATTGCACAAGGAAGGTTTGGGTTTACTTTCTCAAGAGAAACAACAAAGTATTCTCAAATTTGAAGCAGTGGAAGGATCTTTGGAAAAGCAATCTGGAAAGAGCATAATGGCCTTATGGACTGATAGCGCCTTTCAATTCAAAGAGGCATTAAAAAAAATCACATAGAGCGTCATACACCCCAACCAAGTGGTGTGTTAGAAGGATGAACAAATTATTATTAGAGAAGGCTTGATGTATGCTTCTAAACACATGCTTGGACAGGTCCTTCTGGATCGAACCTATATCGACTTCTTTATATATCATGAACTGCTCTCTATCATCTTCCGTCAATTTTAAAACTCATGAAGAAGTTGGTGTGGTAAACAGTAAACATGTCGACTATTCTAATGTGTGTATATTTGATTTCCCTGTATAATCTCATTCTAGTACTAGCAAACTCAAACCTAGAGGTATGAGGTGCAAATCACTTGGTTATGCTTTTGGGGTGAAAGCATATCGTCTATGATGCAAGGACACTAATTTGTCATTCATATTCCTCATTTGTCAGAGAGATGTGAGAGGAATTCCCCATGGAGTTTGTAGGAGAAGTGTGCATCATAGTTGAGCCTTGGTCGACACGGGTAGGTGAAGTCTGGGCAACGTGTGCAGCACCCCTGTTGAATCCTCGACCATAGTGAGAAGGATATCCATGTATGGAATGGCAGACATATTCAGTGTGGCCCATCTTGCCACAATGTGTGCACTTCGGGTGTGGTCCACATCCACACCCACAACCACGAGCGGCGGCAGCGACGACAACTTTGGCGTCGAAGGTGCTAGTTTGGGGAGACGTGGGCACACTCCATCTCAGAGTGGGACAAGTGAGCATATGCTTGATCCGTGGTTGGAAGTGTCGTGTCGATGAGCAAGAGTTGAAGGATTGCAGCATATCGAGGATGGAGTCCATTCAGGAAGCGCCCAGTGACAAGGGTAGATCGCTCCTTGGTGACATCAACAAATGTTGTGGGCGAGAAAAAATTAAGCTGGTTGGCAAGCGCCTTCATCGCATCATAATATATAGACAATGGATGATCATTGTGTTGCTAGGAGAAGATCCTATCCATCGCGTTGTAGAGGCTAACACAATTGTCCTCCTATGTCTAAAACTGATCCATTTCATCCCACATCTTCTTGGCATTGCGATGCCACATATAGTTGACGGCGATGTTGGGCTCCATGTAGCCCCACAGAGCCAAGACAGGACTTGGTTGTTTCCGGTGACCTAGGTGTCATCCGGTGTTGCTAGTGAGGCATCCTTGATGAGATGAGTTTCCCGCGTGACTCTAAAAAAGTCCGAACCGTATTCATCCAAAGCAAAATATTATCCCCATTTAATTTTATGGCAGAGTCGGTAGGCAAATCATTGTAAATGGTAGTAGGTGGAACCGAAGTTTTGACGTCACCCATAACAAGAACAAAAAAGTGGTACAGGATTGAAACCACATTACAAAAAAGAAGATGAGCACTATCGGTATGAATTCACGGTAGGACACAAAAAATTAGAGGGCACTACCGATATGTAAGGCACGGTAGGAGAAAGTCACAAGAATAATGCACTATGATGTAAAAACATATAAGTCCCTAAATTTTAGCAAAGGGGCTCAGCCATGTGGGGTTTTGGGGATCCACATGGAGAAGAATAAAGGAGGTGCCTCTGTTTTTTTTTGTGCTTTATAAGACTAGCACAGGGTCATTTGCTTTTTTTAAACAGAAATAAAATTGAGTAAGGAGAAAGGAAGAACGGAACTGATTAAACATCAGGAAGATCAGGCCTTTTTCGTTTTTGTTTTGTGCTCCTACAGTTGGTGGTGTGGAAGGCGTGCTGCAGGTCCTTGCTGGCTATTGGAGATGACCCGGCTGCTTGAGAGGGGGAGAGGGTGTTGCGTGGCGACGAGGGCAGTGACTGTTGCTGTAACATCCTGAATTTTGTATCAAACAAGATCAGGGACTTAATAGAAATTTCACCACTAATTAAATTAAAATATCAGATCCTAAAGCAAAATCCCACATTGAAAACCCTAATTCTTCAAATGTGATTACATAAACCTAAATGATTGTAAATGAAGTGTCATATGAATAAGAATAATACATTACCCCCTTTAAAATATTGTTAATGTGATAATAACCATATTATATACCAAATACTCACCCTCCGAGCATAAAATATGGGAAATAAACAAATGAGAATGTTCTATACCTAAATTACACATGTGATCCAAATTTGGGCTTAATATGACCTTGTTTGACCCCTAAAATTGATTTTATAAATGTTGAGAGTTATTTAGTTAGTGCAGTGTTTTAAAAATCGCCCTAGGCGGCCGCTTAAGCGTCACAAGGTGCTGGACGATTAAATTGTACTATAAGCGGCGCTTAAGTAAATTTGAGAAAAGCGGCCGCTTTTTGCCCGCTTTTTCCCACTTTTTTCCCGCTTTTTCCCCGCTTTTTGCCCGCTTTTTTCAGAAAAAACTGCTGTAAGCATATAACATTAAGTACATTATATGCCATGTTTAGAATTGACTATAATATATTAAATTAGCATACATTAAATGTTCTATGATATACTTAGTTCTAATTTAGAATGCATACTTTGTATGTAAGCCGTAATGATATGGTACTTTTGTGATGTATCCAAATGAATTATAGGTAACTATTATCTAATTTAGAATGGATACTTTGATTAAATGTACTGCTGTAATGTATGACTATTTGATGATGTGCAAATGTAACAATATGTTTGTTAGCTAGCTATGATAGGTCTATTATTTACTGTTTAGCTATGTAAACATGATACAAAATTGTTGTTTCATCTTGTATATACACTTATTATTTTATGTGTAGGCTGCTTTATCTATGACAAGTATATTGTTTACTATATTATATAGATACAATCGTTGTTGTATAGTTGTATTCTAAACTATTTGGGTGTTTTATATTGTCTTGTACAATGTTTAGATATGTATAAAAATTCAAAAATCTAGTATTTATATACATATGTATGTAATTTTGCATAAAAGTCTATAGGAATTGGAAATCCGCTTTTCTAAAAAGTGCCCGCTTAATCGCCCGCCTGGCGATTAATCGGCTACAAGGTCCCGTCCGCACGCTTCCCGCTTCGCGTTTTTTAAAACCTTGAGTTAGTGTTTTATTATTAGTTTGTAATATGGGCCTATGTGTCTTGGCCCATTAGGATTGTCTTATGTCCTGTACGCTTCCCTGTTCTCCTATTTATAGGAGCAGGGTTTCTCCTATCTAATACTACGATTAACCATCTTTTACTTTCTAAGATGGTACCAGAGCAGCCGTCCTAGGGACCAAAACCCTACGTGAGAGAGAGCAAGAACCAAAGGAGCCCCCCCCCCCTGCGGGCGGCCTCCTCCCTTGGTGGTGCTTGGCTACCCGCAAGGAATTCCTCTCCTTGTTCCCTGCCACTTTGGTTTTTGGCATTCCCCTGCTACCGTGCCGCTCCCACTCGCCCACTTCTACCCTGCCGCTAAAGCTGTCGCGCGGTCCATACTCTGCCGCCTGCCCAGTGAAGTCGCCACCCTACTGTTGCTCGTCATTGTCGCCATCTTGTTGTTGTTGCTGCCTAGCCGCAGTGCCGCTTTTGCGCCACCGGCTCTTGCTGTCTTCTGCGTCGCACGCTGCCACCCAACCACTGCCTAGCCGCCGTTGGCTTCTAAGCACAACCGCCTACCCTGTCCCCTTGCGTCGTTGCTGCTCCATGCCTTGTTGTCGCCGCCGCTAAATATCTCCTCCATCCTCCTGACCGGCCGCCAACTACTGGCCCTGCTGCGCCCCGTCCTCCATGCTGCTCCTGCCTCCTACTGCGGCTATACTACCCGCCGCTTGTCCCTCTGCCGCCGCCAAACCGCCACTGCTGTCTGTCATCTTACGGCTGCAACTATTGCCTGCCCGCAGCCAATCACCTGCCTCTACTGCTGCCGCACCTACGCACGCCTCCACCCCGCCTTCGTACTGCCAGATCTGCTGCCTACGGCCCAGCCGCTGACCACCCTACTCCTGCCGCGCCGCCAGCCCTTTAGCTGCTCCCTACCGCCTCTAATCGTGCCACCAAACAACCCAATTTTTTATATCCCTCAATATTTTCTACTGCCCCCCTCCCATATACACTCAAATATTTGTGCTAATCGGATCCATTTTTTAGCCTTATCGGATTTTTGTGGGGGCGGAGGGGTCGGAGAAAGATCCATTTATTTTTCTATCTGGATCTGCCTATTCGGGTCATTTTGCACCTTGACTCGCATTATTGGTTACTGCCTCCACATATTTGTCTACGCTAAACCTTGCCTCTACCATTGTTTTTTACTCTCCACGCCAACCACTCCTTTACTCTTTCCGTGCTTGGCGTGAGGGGGAGAATAGAGGAGAAAGAGTAGAGGGAAGAGACGAGATGGAGGAGAGATGAAGAAAAAAAAGAGAAGAATTATGTTATGTTGCTTCATGCCACATTTACTGTTGATATATGGACTCTTCTGCTGCTATTTAGTGCTTTTTGCTGCTATTATTGTTTATTCATCATCTACCTCGACTGCTGTTGTGAAGTTGCATACTTGGACGCCATCTTTGCTACTTATGCTATGATTAACACACTTTACCTGCTGCTTTGTGCTTTTGCACTTTCTGCTTCCCGTGCTTTATTTGCACGTTGACTTTTTACTCTGTGGACCAGCACTCTCTGGACTTTGACGTCTGCTACTGTGATGGATACTGTATGAGAGGGAAGATGATGAAGACCTTTCTGTTGCTGACTTTACATGGAGCTTCGTCTATTGGAGTTATTTATTTGCTTGCTACTGTGCCTACTGGTCTTCTATCTGCCTACGTCGTCGACTCTCTACTGCTGTGCGCCAACACTCTCTGGCATGTCCATGTTTTGGCACGTCGACTTTCTGCTACTGTGATCCAGCACTCTCTGTCTATTATAACGACAACTTTGATGAAGACCTTGGTGCCTATCAACTATTTAATCTTTTGCTCTAGATGATCGTGTTGTTGCTTAATTCTGCTCCAGATGATCGAGAAGCTTCTGCTAGCGTGCTTGCCTACTTGCTTGGAGTATCTACATGAGGGGGAGTGTCTGAGTGTTTGAGTGCTTTAATGTAATATTGAGGGGGAGAAAATTCTTATATGGGCTTAGTTTATCATTTTATTCTATTTCTTTGTTTTCTTTGTCCAACTCTCTATTTGCAAGCTGATTTGGGATTCTCCCAACTTCAGCTTGAGGGGGAGTGTTGAGAGTTATTTAGTTAGTGTTTTATTATTAGTTTGTAATATGGGCCTATGTGTCTTGGCCCATTAGGATTGTCTTATGTCTTGTACGCTTCCCTGTTCTCCTATTTATAAGAGCAAGGTTTCTCCTATCTAATACAACGATTAGCCATCTTTTACTTTCTAAGAATAAAGTTAACATATGGTTTAAACCTTGATTACGATATCATTAAATCGATTTGATATAGTTCTTGCATTTTTCCTTTGTCACGCACGCTTTTTCTCCCTTGAACCGATCGGACGGTGATCTAGGGATCCCGATCTTCGCGGACCCATCTAACTGCCACGGCCTCTCTCCCTCGTCCGTCCGAGTCCCGGTCGGACTGCACCAGTGGTCGGGGATTCTCCGACTCCTCGATCTCTCTCTCGCTACGATTTCTCAGGGCAAATAAATCGCCCCCTCACAATCCTCACTCCATCGTGAATCTTCCAATCCCTCGCACGTTAGGGTTTCATGCCCTAGAGCCCTGGGTCAACTAGGACTCTTCCCCGTTTTCCCTTTTTCTTTCCTCGCAAGTAAACCAACCCCCCATGTCTCGAAACCTATATATAGGCCCTCGAAATCATTCCTCAGGGATCTAGCATCTGAACCACGGTCCCGGTTTTCTCTCTAGAACCCGGTGCGCAGCTACCCTACTCCGCCGCCATCGCCTTGCAAGAGCGACCTCGGTGGATCATCCTCGACCTCTGTTACCTTCTGTACCCCCGCGGGAGAGTCAACCAAACTCCCAAGAACCTTCAAGCTGATCGGATTCGTTCCTTGGTGGTGAGTTCACAATATCCCTTTTTTTCACCTTGTTTCTGATCGTGTACCCAATGTCGGTCCTCTGAACACGGCGCCGCTTGGTTCCAGTATATTTGGTGTCGATGGGTGATGCCTGGCTTTCCCAGAATATTGCTCTTTTCACGGTCGTGTGCTTTCTGAGATTTTGGGACCGTACCTTGTTCCTCCTGTGCTTTGCCTTGGCGACATGGGTGCCCTGGCTTTTAGACCACCATAGGTGGTGCTTCTTGGTTCTTTGGGTTCGCCCGAGGGCCATAGGGGTGCCCAACACCACGGTTCTCCACGAAAGGGGCAAGATCCCAGTTTTGCTCCGCTGATTTGCATTGTTCCTCTTGCGGCTCTTTTCTGTTCGTTGTTGTTCTTCGCTAAATCGAAAGGAGAAGAAGCCGAGTTGCGGTTTTCCATTTTTACCCCTGTGCGGTTGTTTTTCCTTCTCACATCTGTGTGGGCATACTCGGGTTTTAATCATCTTAATCGCCTGTGTTAAAGTGTCTATATTAGTCTATTAGTTAAATAGGCTAATTAGTTTAGTGGGCTTTTATATTCCGGCCCGTCTAGTTTAGATTACTTGGGACACAAGACTCAGGATTTCTCCCTTGCTCCTATATATAGGACAGGGGTGTCCAGTCCTTGTATCAATCTATCATTCTATTCTATTCAATCCATCTTTTATATTTTAACATGGTATCAGAGCGGGTTAGATCTTGAGAGAACCCTAGCGCCGCCCGATTCCCTCTCTCCTCTTCGGCGCACACAACTACCCTAGCCGTCGGCCGCCGCCTCTTCGAGAGAGCAGCCAAGGGCGAGTGCCCGCCTGCGGGCGGCCGTCGCCGTCGCCATGGCTTGGCCGGCTGCCCGCTAGGCATATCCCCGCCTCCGTGGGTTATCCCCTTTCATATTCATTCATTCTTTTTCAACGATCACTGCTCCTATCTCTTTCCCGGCGCCATCAGTCTCGCTGCCCCATCACCCAGCCGCCGCCGCTGGCAACTGGCAGCCAACAACCACCGCTGCCAGCAGCAGCACCAGCCGCCGCCTCTATCAGCAAGCAGCCATTATGGACAGCAGCCGCACCACCGCTGCTGCAATAACCATCGTCATCACGCCAACAATTAGCAGCACCATCGTCATCCTCCATCATCGTCGTTGTATCTGTGCTCGTAGGCTGCAGTGTTGCTTTATCCAAGCAACCATATCCCCAGCCTTGATCGCACTTTTTCAACCGGCGCTCCATCTCATGACGTCTTCAGATCAGCCTTCATCGCCGCTTTGGAGAGGCTCCGCCTTGGCTCCGCATGCATCCTCTTGGCATGCAATATCTCCGGAGTCACGCAGGAGACCCTTTGTCATCTCCTATGGTGCGACAAATGCTACATCAGCCGAACGTCATATCCAACCATCATCCGCAAGCTGCTACTCCTCCACTTCATCATCATCCCGACGATCTTCATCCGCTAGTTGTTGCTGCGTTGTGCGTCATCATGCTACTGCTGCAATCTACAGTAGGCGATCACCCATCACTCTCCACCGCTACCAAACAACCATGTTTACTACCCCCATATGCATTATCCCTGTCTCTATTCGGATCCTTAATCGGTTCTATCTTTTGCTAATCGGATCCTATTTTGACCATAATCGGATTTTTCCTTTTCGGGTCGGGACTAGATCCATTTTTTTTTCTACCTGGATCTCATGTTGACCCATTTAGTATACTCTCTTTGGCTATCGGTTTCATTCTCCACATATTACCCATCTCCATTTCACATATTTTTTCTCTTTTCAGCCTTTTTCTTTCCCATCCACCCATATTATGTGAGCATCCCTTTTCCACATTACGGGGGGTCATATATCCAGTTCTCCACACCAAACACTCACTCTTGTCGTATTTGGTATGCGGGGGGGGGGGATAGAGAGGACAGAAAGAGATGAGAAGAGAGAGTGAGCATGAGAGAATATGAGAGAATGTATGAGAGAGAGTATGAGATGATGATATATGTATTCAGATTATATATATTCCAGGCTATCTTCATGGAGCTTCACATCATTCAGCACACCAGTTCTCTACTTGAGCCAGCAGTGAAGATCCAGCGTCGACACCGTATCCGCGTTCGTACCGCGTTATGTACGTCAGGTGTTGATGGTGTATTCCTTTAGTTGCATTCACATGAGACAGATGGGTGCTTCTTCAGAAGCTCAGAGTTTTATCTTCACCGAGCTACTTCATCACGTCTTCTCCGAGCCGCATCTGCTGTATCGACATCGCCTGTAGCTGATCTTCTTGGGACCTTCCTTGATGGATGATCTCCGCGTCAGAGTTTTATGGTTCCTGCATCGTATCAAGCAGCAGATCGTCCGTCCGCGTTCGTGCCGCGTTAAGCACGTATTCCAGTGGCGAATTGTTGTAGTATCAGGTCCATTCTTCAGATGTCCTCATTCCAGATGCACTTCAAGGAAGACCTTCTTCAAAGCTCGAGTATCTTCAGCCTGCAGAGTCATCATCACCATATGATTCAGGGGGAATATTATTTCAGGGGGAGTAACATATTTTGTATGGGAGTGATATTTATCTTCATCTTTCATTTATCATTTCTTTTTATCGAGTCTTGTAACTCTCCAAGCTTGGACATGTGTTTCACCCATGCTCCAGCTTGAGGGGGAGTGTTAAAGTGTCTATATTAGTCTATTAGTTAAATAGGCTAATTAGTTTAGTGGGCCTTTATATTCCGGCCCGTCTAGTTTAGATTACTTGGGACACAAGTCTCAGGGTTTCTCCCTTGCTCCTATATATAGGACAGGGGTGTCCAGTCTTTGTATCAATCTATCAATCTATTCATATTCAAGCAATCTTAGATTTCAACAGCCTGTTTACCAAAAGTCTCCTTCTGGGCGCGCCTTGACCAAGAGGCCGGCCCCGATTGGGCCAGCTAGGTAGAGCCCAACAATATTTATGAGCCTACGTGACTTTTCCAAATCTTCTGATTGGTCCATTCTTCACAAATTCACAATAAATCAACAGCTTATCAGAAAAATACCAAAAAATAGTCGTTGGAAAGGTTTTTCGACAACGAATCTGATTTCAGTGTTTTCAAACCCTAGTTTCATAAGATCAGATCTCGTTTCCATGAAAGGCTTAAATTAGGGTTTAGGGTGTAGTGATGATGGTGATTAATATAAATCATATAATTTCAGGAATATAGGAGTGACTCAGAATCAAGGAGACTGAATTAGGGTTTGCTCCAATAAAGGTAAGTGGGTCCATGCACTTTGAGTATTTAAGTAATGGTTTCAATCGCTTTTATTGGTATATATATTTTACTGTGCTGTGTTATTTCTTGCTTAATGTATTTTTGGCTTTTGGCTTTTGTAAGCCTCTTGTACTTTTATCCCATATTGCCTAGCTCTACTCTATGTCTTATTCTCTTGTCCTATAAAAGACAAGGTCATGTATTCGTTTTATTCACTCAATAAGAAATAACCTTTACCCTATTCTAGATGGTATCAGAGCCTCCCGATCCTCTGTGAATCCCTCCCTTCTTAAACCCCCCCCCCTTTTCCCTGCTGCCGCCGGTCCTCCCCTCCTTCCCTGTTGCTGCCGCCAACCCTCTCTACCCCACCAGCCCTCTCCCCGCTATCCCTACTACACCACAAACCGCCGCCACCACCCCTCCCTACCACCAGCCCGCCGCCCCCTGCCTCCCTTGTTGCTGCCACTGCCACCCTTATTCCCACAGCCCACCCTCTTCTCCACAGCCCACCACGGCTTTACTAACTCTCCGTCTCCATCACCTCCTTCATCCCTTATTCCTATTCCATCCCGTTGATCACCCCATCCACCCATCCTCTTCCCGTTGGTCTCCGGACAGCTTCGGACACTTTCCAATTCTGGCACGTTGAAGATGTAAAATCAGTTTCGCTCTCTGACTGCCTACGCCTCATGGTGGAGTAATTTTTCCTCCATGTTGGCGTAGGTTCTTTTTTATTCCTTGCTGCCCCTACGTGGGTTCCTGAGATCCGATGCTTGGATCTCCAATCTTCTATCTATAGATCTGCCCATGTGTTGGGCTTCTGCAGTTGTCTGCCTCTGTTGACTACTACGTCAACCTTCTGCTTGCTATTGCTTCCTACGCCCTTGATTCATGCTGTCTGTTGTCGTTATGGCGACCTCAGACGTTCCCCGCAACCTGTGTGTCACCACTGTCAAACTAGATGGCTCCAACTATCACTTATGGGCAGCCTCCTTTGAACTCTACGTCAAGGCTCTAGGACGCTTCTCGCATCTGTCTACCAAAGGTCCAGCGATTCCTGCTACAGATGCTGATGACAAGACGAAACAGGCCTATGATCTTTGGTCTAAAGAAGATTATGGCGTCATGACCTGGTTGGTCAACAGTGCAGAGCCCAAAATCAGCCAGTCTTTGCGCCGCCTGAAGATGGCTAAGGAGATGTGGGATCAGTTTTCCCACGTGTATTCTCACCAGCAGAATCCGAAGGTGTTCGAGATCTTCAAAAAAAAAACTTGGCCAAAATGGAGTACTCGGCTACCGATT
This sequence comes from Alisma plantago-aquatica, assembly GCA_963693085.1. Taxonomy (NCBI): domain Eukaryota; kingdom Viridiplantae; phylum Streptophyta; class Magnoliopsida; order Alismatales; family Alismataceae; genus Alisma; species Alisma plantago-aquatica. The sequence continues at coordinate 1,278,322,741 of OY856410.1, read as the reverse complement.
CTGTGGAGGACTACTATAATCAATGCTCTGCGCTCTGGGATGAGTTTGAGGTCTATCACCCCCTATCATCAGATATTACTGAGATCCAGCGTCAGCGCAATGAGTTACAGTTAGTTCAGTTTCTTGCTGGCATGCCGTCATCCTTTTTGGGGGTAGTAGATCAAATCCTTTCTAGTGATCCTCTTCCTACCCTCTGCGATGTTCTAAAGTGTGTCCAACGTCTTCCCTCTATTTCTCAAACACTTCCTGATGTCTCTGACGGGACAGCCCTCGTTGTTAAGACTGGTGACTCCTTCCGTGGGCGTGGCCACGGTCAAGGACGCAGTCGTGGACGATCCTCTACTGGTCAAGGATGGGGGTCCTCCTCTACTGTTGATGCTACTGAACAACGCTATTGTAACTTCTGCAAACAGACTAATCATAATGAAGATCGTTGTTGGATCAAACATGGGAAATCTGCATTGGCAAATCAAGTCACGTCTGAGCAACCTGACACTACTGCTTCCTCTTCTGCTCCACCATCTGCCGATTAGATCAGATCGGAATTTGAGAAACTGCTTCAAGCACGTTTGGCCTCGTCTACAGAGACTTCCACTGATTGCAGTACTGCTCTCCTAACCCAGTCTGGTAAAAACACTTGGGTGATCGACTCTGGTGCGACCTCCCACATTACTAGCAATCCTACTTTATTTTCTATTTTGCATAAAACTACTGCTATTCCTCTTGTTACTCTTGCTAATGGTTCACAAACACTTGTATCTGGTTTTGGCAATATCTGTACTTCTGGCCGCCTACCTTTGCGTTCTGCATTATATGTTCCTAAATTTCCAATTAATTTATTATTTGTCAGTCGGACTGTTAAGAGCCTGCGGTGTTCTATAACATTTGATCTGGATGGTGTTATCTTGACCAGACGGCTTATACTACTTGGATGTACCGAAGACTGCTGCGCTTCTTACTTCTTCTGTGACGGGCATTCAATGGCACTATCGGTTGGGATATCCGTCGGCGGCCAAGTTGAAGCACATTTTACCTGATATTTCTGATTCTGTGTTTCATTGTGAAACTTGCCAGTTAGGCAAACAAACTAGGTCTACTTTTTCCAAAAAAACTATGTATTGGCTCAAAACAACTTTTTGATATAGTGCATGTTGATATTTGGGGTCCATGTTCTGTTCCAAGTGTCTCTGGCTTTCGGTATTTTATGAGTTTTATTGATGATTTCTCTAGAACCACCTGGATATTCCTGTTGAAAGATCGGTCTAATATTCTTGATACTATTACTACCTTTTTTTCTGAAATAACCAGTTCAGTAAACCTATAAAAATCTTCCGCACTGACAATGCCCTCGAATTCATGCAAGCCTCAGTCAGTTCTTTTTGTCGCAAATTGGGTACTATTCACCAAACCTCATGCGCTTATACTCCGCAACAGAATGGAGTTGCCGAACGCAAAAATCGGCATCTTCTTGAAGTTGCTCGTACTCTTGTGTTTCACTATCATGTTCCCCACTGTTTTTGGCCCGAAGCTATTTCTATTGCATGTTACCTTATCAATCGCATGCCATCTTTAGTTCTTGAAAATCAAGTTCCGTATCAAATTCTATATCCTGATGCTCCGTTGTTTTCTGTCCCTCGGATTTTTGGAAGCACCTGCTTTGTTAAAAATATGTGTCCTGGATTAACTAAACTTGATCCTCGAGCCATCAAATGTGTCTTCTTAGGGTACTCTAAGACTCAAAAAGGGCACCGCTGCTATGATCATGTTGGAAAGAAATGGTTGGCCTCAGCTGATATTGTCTTCTTTGAACATATGTCGTTTTATTATTCTGTTGGTTCTGCCGTAACATCGGATTTATTTGTGGATACACCTTTACCACTGATTGATGATTCTGACTCATCGGATACCAGTCCTCTTGCTGCTCCTACACTGAAAGTTTATCAAAGAAGACCGAAGGCTCCAACTCCCTCCATGGCCCATCCAGATTCTTCTTCCTCGATGGCAGATCCACCTCCATCCCAGGTATTTTCTGACTTAGATATACCTATCAGCTTACGCAAAGGTACTCGGACTTATACACAACATCCCATTGGGAATTTTTGTACCACTGATCACTTGGGGACTAATTTTGCAAATTTCACATCTATTCTTTCTGTTGTATCTATTCCTAAGAATGCTTCTCATGATCTTAAGCATCCAGCTTGGCGTCAGGCCATGGAATCTGAAATGCAGGCTCATACTGAATGCAACACTTGGCAGTTAGTTGATCCTCCTACTGATTGTTATCCGGTTGGATGTCGATGGGTCTTTACGATCAAATATCAGCCTGATGGGACTATTGAACGTCTCAAAGCTCGCCTTGTTGCCAAAGGCTATACTCAGACATATGGAGTGGATTACTTTGAGACCTTTTCACCTGTTGCCCGTCTAAACTCGGTTCGTGTACTCATTTCTATAGCAATTAATTTTAACTGGCATTTATTTCAGCTTGATGTCAAGAATGCTTTTCTATATGGTGATCTGCATGAGGAGGTATACATGGAACAACCTCCTGGTTTTGTGCTTCAGGGGGAGTCCTCAAAAGTGTGTCGTCTGCGCAAAGCAATTTACGGACTGAAGCAAAGCCCTCGTGCCTGGTTTGATAAGTTGAGCTCTATTCTTCAAAAATTTCAGTTTCGTCGTTCTCAGTCTGATCATTCTGTATTTATCAAGCACACCTCCTCTGGGCTTATTATCTTGATTGTTTATGTTGATGACATCATATTATCTGGGAGTGACCTTGTAGGTATTCAGGCTACTAAACACTACTTGGAAACTCATTTTGTCACTAAAGATTTAGGTACCCTACGATACTTTCTTGGGATTGAAGTGTCTCGATCATCTTTTGGTTTGTGCCTATCTCAGCGCAAATATGTTCTGGATCTTCTATCTGAAACAGGTCTTCTTGGAGCCAAGCCTACCAGTACCCCGTTGGATCCGAACACTAATTGGGATGACGAGACGTCTCCTCCTTATCCTGATCATCATCAGGATCGTCGCATGGTCGGGAAGCTTATTTACCTTACTATCACTCGAGCTGATATCACATCTGTAGTTGGACTTGTTAGCAGGTATCTTGATAAGCCGAGACAATGTCACTGGGATGTTGTCTGTCATATTTTAAAATATTTAAAAAGTTCTCCTGGGAAAGGTCTTCTGTATAAGAAACATGGCTACTGTAATCTTGTGGGGTATTCTGACTCTGACTACGTTGGGAGCAAAATAGATCGCCGATCTACTTTTGGTTACTGCACGTTTGTAGGTGGTAACTTGGTCACCTGGCGCAGCAAGAAACAAACAGTTGTTGCTCGTTCTAGTACTGAAGCAGAATATCGAGCCATGGCTCATACTACCTGTGAACTTTTCTGGGTCCGTGGCCTTCTGAAAGATTTTGGTATCTCTCATTCCAATTCTATTCCTATGTACTGTGACAACAAGGCTGCAATCTTTATTGCTAGTAATCCTACTTTTCATTAACATACTAAGCACATCGAAGTTGACTGTCATTTTCACTGTATTAAAAAATGGCCCAGGCGGCCGCTTAAGCGGCCGCTTAATCGGCCAACACCCCCATCCGCTTAACTTTGCCCTTAAGCGCCCGCTTACTCGGTTTGAAGAAAAGCGCCCGCTTTTTTCTCGCTTTTTTGCCCGCTTTTTTCTGCTTTTTGAAAAAAATGTTGTTGTAAGCATGTAATGTTAATTAAATATATAATCCAAGTAGTATTGAGTATAATATATGAAGCTTGTATACATAAAATATTCTATGATATACCTAGTCCTACTTTAGAATGCAAACTTTGTATGTAAGTTGTATATAATAGGGTACTGTTGTAATATATCCAAGTAAATATCGTATTACTCTATTATACTTCTAATGGTTTTACTGATTTTACTGATTTTCTTGCAGATTTCGTTCATTACTAATTGATACTAATGGTTAGTATTACTGATTTCCTTAGAAATATATTTTTTATATACACATACATGTAATTTTGTATATAAATATATAAGATTTTAAGCATCTGCTTTTTCAAAAATCGCCTGCTTAATCGCCCGCCTGCCGCTTAATCGGCTACAAGGTCCCGTCCGCACGCCTCCCGCTTCACGCTTTTTAAAACATTGGTCATTTTGTACGAGATGTTGTCTTATTTGGTCAAATATCTATGCCTTATACACATACTTCTGATCAAGTTGCATATATCTTCACCACGATTCTTCCGAAGACTCGATTCACTACTCCGATTGACAAGCTGGGCATGATTGATATCTATGCTCCAGCTTGAGGGGGAGTATTAGTATATATATTTTACTACGATGTGTTATTTCTTACTTAGTGTATTTTTTGCTTTTGTCTTTTGTAAGCCTCTTGTACTTTTATCCCATATTGCCTAGCTCTACTCTATGTCTTACTCTCTTGTCCTATAAAAGAGAGGGTCATGTATTTGTTTTATTCACTCAATAAGAAATAATCTTTACCCTATTCTAGAGCTTTAAATTTATTGTATCATGATGATCAAGTTAAATTGTATGCATATATATGTATCCAATTTTCAGAAAATCTTGCATTAATGTTCCTCAAAAGTTATTATACGATTCATATGCTTCCAAGTTCTATTTTAGATATTTATGCTATGATCGTGTGAAATTCAGTTAAGGTAAAGGATTATTATGTTTATGATGAATCGTTTACCGGTTGTATTATTTTGTCCTCATTATGTTAATGTTGAGCCCTCGGGCCTTATGAGTTCAAATGGAATATTATGGCACACAGGTGCAAATCATGAACTCAATTGGAGCATAGTTATGGCACTTTGGTGCAAATCATGAGTTCAAGTGGAACATCAGTTGAGCATACGGGCCTTATGAGCACAGTTGGTGCATAAGAGTAGAGGATATTATAATTAACCACTAAAGAGTATATTATGTGAATCAAAGATTTAATGTTCATTACTTTTATGATTTTTCTTATTGCCAAGTTATTTTGTCATAACAATACTCATTGTCGCTTACTCTAACGTGTTTTTCGTTTTAAATGTATGGCTGGGGACGTGATGTCCGCAGGAGGAAAGAATAAGGGAGGAGCTTAAGCGAGGGGCATACATCTCAAGGACGAATTAAGAGTTTAGACCCGGTGGGGTGCCAGCTATCATATGGCGTCTGATTTAGTTTTCCTTTAGTGTTGAGACTATGTACTAGTTTAGTTTAGTTCAAAGTTTAAGTTTTATGTTGTGGAACTTGAGAGATGAGATTTGCAAATTATTTTTCCTGAGTTGGTTGAATAAAATTATATTTTTGTGCAACGATTACCTTTTTTGTGACATCCCAATGAGAATATGCTTCCGCTCAGTATGCGTACGTTTTAAGGAAATTGGGGTGTTACAGTTGCTGGCTTGCTGCTGTGTGGTGTCTTGTTGCAACACTACTAACCCATCTTATAACTGTGGGCTACAACTGCTTATAGAGAAACGGGGGGACAGAAGGGAGGACGGTGGGTTTGGCGGAAGTCTGAGAGCTGGCGGCTTTGTGAACTTTTAGGTTTATGCTCTAGATGCCATGTAAAATAAATACCAGTCTTTATTAATTAACAATAGGATCGCAGCCTCTCCTACATATATACTGGGAGAGATTTAGATGGACCTAATTAGTACATGGATCCGATGTGGGCTATAGAAATACTGTGTTATTTTCTGTTTCTGCTGTGTTATCTCTTATACTGCTCTATTGTATTAGTCCCATATTGCCTGCTTGTATGTGTGTCTCAACTCTCGATAGCTATATAAGAGAGTACCTTGTACCTTTTTTTACTCACTGAATAAACAACTCTTTTTCCCTCTATATGGTATCGAGAGCAGGTTCTCCATTTCCCCACCCATCAACCCACCCATGACGTAAGTCCCCCCCCACCCCCCCCCGCCCCCTTCCCCCCCCCACCCGGCGCGCCGCCTATCCCTCCTCCACCCTCCCTACCCGCCGCCCTGTCCTCCCTCTCTCCCCCGGCCGCCGCCCTCCTCTCCCCTCCACCCTCACCCGCCGCCGCCTACCCCCCTCCCTACCACCCGCCGCCGCCCCTTCCTCCTCCTTCCACCCACCCGCTGCCACCCTCCTCCGTCCACCCTCCCTCCCCACCGCCACCTCTCCTCCCATCGCCGCCTCCTCTCCCCAACAAACAACCCCACCCACAACCTTCTTCCTCCTCCAGGCTTCTACCCTTTCGGCCGGCTGCCACTGGTTTTTACCTCCCTTCTCCCTCTACGTCCGGGTGCTCTTCGGATCTACGTTCGGACATCCGCTGGTCGGCTAAGTTGAGAGTCTTTTCATCTCACCATCCTATCTGCATGCGCCTCATGACGGCGTAGGTTTCTCTATGCATATTCTGCCCGATACGGGTTTTCTAATTTGACACGTCAGAGCCCTGCTGTTGTTATCTGCCCTTTGTGGGTCTCTACTCTAATCTACTACTGCACTGACTACTGCTTCTGCCATGGCTTTCCCTGAGCCTCCCAGATCTCTGTGTGTCACCACGGTGAAACTCGACAGTGGCTTCAACTACCATCTCTGGTCGGCATCCTTTGTTCTATATGTTAAAGCACAAAGTCGGTATCACCATCTTACGACTGAGCCTCCTCCTGTTCCTACCGTTGATTCGGATGACAAAACCAGACAAAGCTATGCGCAATGGTCCAAGGATGACTCCGGCGTCATGTCTTGGATCCTCAATAGTACCGAACCTCGAATCAGCCAATTTCTTCTCTGCCTTCATGATGCTAAGGCTATGTGGGATCAACTGTCCCACGTCTACTCTCATCAGGAGAATCCAAAGCGTGTCTTTGAAATTTTCAAAACTTTGGCGAAAAAGGAGTTCCCCACTGACACTTCCATTGATGATTTCTACAATCAATGCTCGGCTCTGTGGAATGAGTTTGAACTCTACCACCCATTGACGGCGGACATCAAAATTACTCAGAAGCAGCGCAACGAACTGCAACTGGTGCAATTCTTGGCTGCACTTCCTGCCTCCTTTTCTGGCATGGTTGACCAGATCATGTCAAGTGATCCGCTGCCAACCCTTCGGGATGTTCTAAAAAGAGTCCAACGTCTGCCGTCTATGACCCCTACTCCTGTTGTTGAGCACCCTGCGCTTATTGCTCGCTCTGCTAATTCTGGCTGTGACCGTAGCCGCAGTCGTGGTCGTGGTGGTTGCCCTCCTCCCTCGGGAGGTCGCGGCTCATCTACTCCTGGACGTGGTGCTCCTCCCGACTCTCACTATTGCAATTGGTGTGGTCGGGACAATCATACTGAAGATCGATGCTGGATTAAGCACGGCAAGCCCGCTTGGGCTAACCAGGCTGCTACAGAAACTGCTACTGACTCTACCGTTGATGCGCCTGCTGCTCCTGCAAACACGGAATGGTTACGGTCTGAGTTCGAGAAGATGTTCCAGGAACGTCTCGCCCAGATGCCATCCTCGTCTACACCAGGACCCTCTGCCATGCTCGCCTCTCCATCATCTGGTAACAAACAGTGGTGCATTGACTCGGGTGCATCCACTCATATGGCTGGTGATCTTCGTCTTTTTTCTGTTCTCAATAAAACTGCTCCTATATCGTCTGTTACCGTTGCAAATGGATCCAAAACTGCAGTTCACGGCACTGACACAGTTCATCTTTCACCAAAATTGCAGTTGAATTCTGTTTTATATATTCCAAAGTTTTCTGTTAATCTGTTGTCAGTCAGTAAGATGACAAAACAACTCAACTACTCTATTAAATTTGATCCTTATGGCTGTGTTTTGAAGGATCTCCGGACGAAGACGAGGATTGGTTCGGGCCGTGAAGGCACAGATAGGTTGTATTATCTGGATGGTCCTCCTACTGCGGTTGCTATGCTATCTACTTCAATGACGGGACTACAGTGGCACTTTCGCCTGGACCATCCCTCTGCTGCTAAATTAAAACAATTATTCCCTACTTTAAGAGAGAACAGTTTTTCCTGTGAAACTTGTGTTTTAGGCAAACAAACTCGATCAGTTTTTCCTGCTAAGAAAGTTATTGCTTCTAAAGAAATTTTTGATCTTGTTCATGCTGATATTTGGGGACCGTGTTCCGTATCAAGTCACTCGGGTGTGAAATACTTTATGACCTTTGTTGATGATTATTCACGCACCACATGGTTGTTTTTACTAAAAGGTCGAGATACTATGTTAGACACTATTCGCACCTTCTTTGCTGAAATTCACACTCAATTTAATCAACCTATTAAAATTTTTCGTACTGATAATGCACTGGAGTTCATGCAACAATCTGTTACATCTTTTTGTGTTGCCCGAGGAACCATACACCAAACCTCCTGCCCTTACACTCCTCAACAAAATGGCGTCGCTGAAAGGAAAAACTGCCACCTACTTAAGGTTGCTCGCACACTTCTCATACACTACAAAGTACCCCATCACTTCTGGCATGAAGCTGTCTCTACGGCGTGCTATCTCATCAATTGCATGCCTTCCTCTGTTTTGAAAAATCAAGTCTCGTACGCCATTTTGTTTCCTGATAAACCCTTATTCTCTCTACCCCCTCGCATTTTTGGGAGTACTTGTTTTGTGAAAAATCTTCGTCCTGGCCTCACCAAACTTGATGTTCGCTCAGTCAAATGTGTTTTTCTGGGATATTCCCGTACACAGAAAGGCTACCGCTGTTTTGATCCTGTTAAAAGACAGTGGTTTGTTAGTGCGGATGTGACTTTTTTTTAGCATATGCCTTATTATTCCACTGATGGCGAAAAATTGTCAGCCGATATTATGGCTACCACACCGTTACCATTGGTTGTTGAGGAATTACCAGCACCTTATGTGCCTACAGAACGCCCATTGCAAGTCTATCGGCCCCGGTCAAAGCCCATCAATGCTTCTGCAACCCCTGCCAAACCAACTCCTGCGTCTGCGGTTGATCCAACATCCACTGAGGTATTTTCTGACTTGGATCTTCCTATCAGTTTAAGAAAAGGTGTTCGATCATGTACTCAACATCCTATCAGTAATTTCTGTTCATCTAACAATCTCTGTGGTAGCTTTGCTTGCTTCAATTCTGTGTTGTCTGCTGTGACAATTCCTAAATCAGCCGAAGAGGCCCTTCGCAATCCTGCCTGGAAACATGCTATGGAGCAGGAAATGAATGCACTCTGTGAACGTAAGATATGGGATCTTGTTGATCGTCCCTCTTCATGCCATACCGCTGGATATTTACTATTAAATATCAATTGGATGGTACCATTGAACGTTCGAAAGCCCGATTAGTTGTGAAAGGATGTACTCAGACGTATGGAGTTGATTATTTTGAAACATTTTCTCCAGTCACACGCTTAAATTATGTTCGTATTCTGATATCTATTGTTGTGAATAAAGACTGGCCTTTGTTTCAACTTGATGTCAAAAACGCTTTTCTATATGCAGATCTACAGGAGGAGGTCTACATGGAGCAACCTCCGGGATTTGTTGCTCAGGGGGAGTCTACTTCTAAAATCTGTAAACTCAGAAAGGCGATCTATGGTCTGAAACAAAGCCCACGTGCATGGTTTGACAAGCTTAGTCAGATCTTACTTACCTTTGGCTTTCGGCGTTCACAATCTGATCATTCTGTATTTATTCGTAAAACTGCAGCAGGACTTGTCATCCTTATTGTATATGTTGATGATATCGTCTTTATCTGGCAGTGACAGTGCAGGAATATAGGCAACCAAAAAGTATTTAGCACAGCACTTCATCACCAAAGACCTAGGGAAACTACGATATTTTCTAGGTATTGAGGTTGCTAGATCTTCAGCAGGACTATGCCTGTCACAGAGAAAATATGTTCTTGATCTTTTACAAGAAACAGGCATGTTGGGCTGCAAGCCAGCCAACACTCCTCTAGATCCCAATATGGATTGGGATAATGATACTTCTCCTCCTTATGCTGATCGTCACCAATTCAGGAGACGGGTTGGCAAGCTTATCTATTTGACTGTCACTAGAGCTGACCTGACAGCTGTTGTAGGATTCATAAGCCGGTATCTTGATAAACCCCGGCAATGCCACTGGGATGCTATTTGTCACATCTTACGATATCTCAAAAGCTCTTCAGGGAAAGGTCTTTTGTACAAAAAGCACGGACATTGCAATTTATCTGGATTTTCTGATTCTGACTATGCAGGAAGTCGATCTGACAGGAAATTTACATCTGGATATTGCACTTTTATGGGAGGAAAACTGGTTACTTGGCGCAGTAAAAAGCACACAGTTGTTGCCCGATCTAGTGCAGAGGAAGAATATAGAGCCATGGCTCATACTGCGTGTGAGCTCTTGTAGGTCCGTGGTCTTCTGAACGAGTTTGATATCCCTTCTTCTAGCCCCATTCCTATGTTTTGCGATAATAAGGCTTCCATTTTCATTGCGAGCAACCCCACCTTTCATGAGAGAACAAAACATATTGAGGTTGATTGCCACTTTGTTCGGGAGAAAGTTCTATCTGGACACATCTCCACTCCATATCTCAGCACTGAGAAACAACTTGCAGATATCTTCACCAAAGTTCTACCTAAAGCTCGCTTCCAGACTCTGATTGACAAGCTGGGCTTATTCGACATCTACGCTCCAGCTTGAGGGGGAGTATAGAAATATTGTGTTATTTTCTGTTTCTGCTGTGTTATCTCTTATACTGCTCTATTGTATTAGTCCCATATTGCCTGCTTGTATATGTGTCTCAACTCTCGATAGCTATATAAGAGAGTACCATGTACCTTTTTTACTCACTGAATAAACAACTCTTTTTCCCTCTATATGGGCCAAGCCTGATAACCCACAACTCTAAATATCTCAACAATAGTATATAGAGGTAGCAACTTATAGAGCATTTTGACCATGTATGGTCCAACTTGACCGTATCGCGGCCCAAACCAAGTCTCAATTGAATTTGGAACCTGGTTTACATGTATGTTTCTTATAAATATAAATAGTCCCTCTAACCTTGTGTAGACATGAAAAGGCATCATGAGATGTTAGAATACAAAGATCTAAAGCCAAAAATGTACCTACGGTTTCTCCTAGCGTTTATAGCCTCTTTAAGCGCCTCTCCAAGCAAAGATTCTTGTATGGTTGACTTTTGGGTGTAAAGGGATTGCATTCTTCTTATTCCGGTATGCACCGATATATACAATGGCATCTTGCCACATTACACAAAATGCAGTCAGTATTCCTGTTTGACTATTTCTCATTCCCCAGGTTACAAAGCAATATGGTTGACTGTAGTTCATGATTTCTGTAGTTTATGATTTGTTACGAAGGGTCCTTGATTAAAAGTACATATTGAAGATTCTGTTGTGAGATGCGAGACGCCACAGATGTTTTACTAGAAATAATTCAAGGAACAAGACAGCATGTTGTGTATGAACAAAAAGGCAGCTGGAGGTGAGGGTTGTACTTTTCTTTCACTGAGGTGCAAGTTGTATTAGAAAAAATTTGATTGTGTTTTTGGAGAATAAGTGTCTTAATGTGATATGCTGTAATTTAAGAAGCTTAACCACTACATATAGGGTTTTGAAACCAACGACATATTTTAGGCAAAGGAATTAATGAACAAGTGCTCAATATAGAATCACAAGTAACCTTTGGGAACATTGCTCGACAAGAGGCGCACCAAGTGCCGTAAAATTCAACCACCACGAGTTTGTCCCCAGCTTGACTGAGAGCATTGAGAAATTCTTCTGCAGAGTGGATGTCAATCATGTTGGGACCACCATTTCTTTGCCACCATTGTGGTCCACTACTTACTGCAGCCACAGCTTGCACCTGGCATGACATGAAACGCCTATAAATTATAAACGAACTATTTGAAGAAAGCTACAACCAGTTACTACACTTATAATACTGTTATATTTTTGTTGCCATTGGAAGTTGATTAAGGAAGTGTTACAAGTTATATAACACTAGAGATGATGTAGCACTAGTCCATACTCTAGTTCGGAAAGGCGATCCTTATTGTTTTGAGATGAGAAAGTTTAAAGTAATAAAACTTGTCTAAAACTTACATATAGTATCACGTATGAAAAATGACACAAACATCTTGAATATAACACGGTGATGAAGATGATGACTATGGCAAACAGCGATGACACAAAACAGTGAGCAAAGTAATACATAATTATAAGTCCTGACAGCGTCAGTGTTTCCTCGTATCTGGTAATGAGTTTACTTGCAGAGAAGTTACCATTTTTATGGAAATGAATTTTTTAGACAAAACTATTACGTTTTTAATCCATTATGCGAGCTAAACTCACTTTCCAGAAAAGGAATGAGTGGGAAAGACCAGAGAAAAAAAGTGGAGGTAAGAGGGAGGAAGGAGTTAGGTGAAAGGAGAATAGAGCGTGTAGCAGGTAGTGTGATCTTATGGGTGCGTAAAGATATAGACGGGAAAGACATTAGTGTGCAAATGATATCTGTAGCACAGGTATCCTTCAAATCAAAGGCACTGTTATAAGACAGTACTAAGATTGAATGAACGAACCCGCAAGAGATTCCAACATGAAAACAGATCCCGTCTTTTGGAACAGAGAACTACCTTCGCGGGACGAAACCTTGCCCGTCGGAAAGCTGCAGCATGAATGCCGGACGCCAACCATGGGGGCGCGCGGTGCCACGCAGGGTCCGGCGGAAATGGAGGGAGGGAACTCAAAAGGACAGAAGAGCGGTGCTGCAGGGAGGAGGAAGAGGAGGTTAGCGAGTCGACGGCCATGGAGGGGTGAAGGGGCGGAGGGTAGGGGTTAAGGCTTCTGGGTTGTGGAAAAGAGGCGAAACAGACACAATAATTGCGATCGGAAGAGAGAGAAGACGGGCAGAGTGGTAAATGGTGGCGTCGCCTTCACCTCTGCTTTCGGCGGTTCCGCGGTGCTCACGTCCACGAGCGGGTGCTGTTAAGGAAAACAAGTGTGGGAGGACCACGGGAGGTCGATGAAGACGACCCCAGCTTAGAGTTTTTCTTTTCTTACTTTTTTTTTTTTGCAATGCGTGACAGTCAACTCCACGTAACAAGAGCGTTATCCAGTACTACTAGCAGAAGACACGTGTTAAGCACGTGCTCTGCAACTAAATTTGTCCATGAGTATGACACAAAATTAGTCATCTTTTGTCATTTACAATCTATCTTTAACCATGTGATTGTTATTATTACATTTAGTACACGATATGAGAAAAAGAGCTATATATTTTTTTTTTTAAGTTAAACAGACAAATTTCATTATGGAGGAGTCATACTGCATCTACATGAGGAGAAAAACAAACTAAAAGACCACACAAAGATCAAGAACAGATATAGCCACCACAAAAATTCATATCGGAATCTAATAAGGACAATGATGTATAGATCCCTCTTCTCCTTCGCTGGCTAAGGCAGCTTTCTATGAGGAATACATTCAACCTGAGTATGTGTATGTGGTTGAGTACCTGCACCAAATCGGTGTTCCAAAAGGATATTTTCCCCGCACTTGCTGCCATACAAACTCCACAACAAAAATTGACCGAGAAAGAAAAATCTACCACGAGAAGAAAAAGTGGCGCTGATTAACAGCGAGATAGACAAATAAGAGAACAATCTAAACAGAAAGTCAGAAAAAGAGAAAGGGGATAGGAAACTCGTCGCAGCCGGGCTCAACGACAGGGAGGAAGAAGACTGCTGCCTCCAAAGACACCACGTCCACACACCTCCCGAAGAAGAGACACTGCTGATGACAGGTGAGAAGAGGCCGAGGGGGAGCGGGGCACCGCTCTGTGGCGGCCAAACCCCCTCCCCCCAGCCAGCCGCCTATGGAGGAAAAAACCCTAGCGGTGCTAGGGTGAGAGAGCGGGGAGAGTAAATTGGACGACTCTACATATGTCCAACTTCGCTCATCAATTATTGATATATATATATATATATATATATTTGAAAAAAAAATTGATTCAAATCAAATTGTGCAGCTTATGAGTTTTTTCATCCAGGCTTATGAACTCATGAATGATTGAGAAAACTTAAGTTTAAATTGATATTATTTTGAGTTCATAATTATTGTCACACCAATTTACATGTAACATGCTATAAGAAAATAGCTCCATCAACATATAGTTGACTCCTTTCAATCTATAGTGAGCATGCTCTACTTTTCTGCCATGTCTCTACTGAGTGCTAGAAAAATAATAAAGTAATGATCATAAAAATGAAATATTAACACAAAACTAAATGTGATAAAAAAAATTGAGTTTAATAGATTTTTTAATTACGCTAACAAAATTTGGGCACAACATTTCTTTTTTCTATCAAAATAACAATTAATACTCATAGTAATCACATACAACTCGTCAAAAAGAAAATACTTAATTATAGTTGGTTTACTCTCTTCTAGCATGTAGTGTGTAATTACTTAATTGCTTCATTTCTTTTTAGCATGTACATGTTAATTACTAAAGAAATACTAAAGTATCTAGGAATCAAATAGAAAAATAAAATACATAACAAGCTGGTGAACTTCAAAGTCAACCTTCAAATTATTTTTCTAAGGAAAAATAATATTGACAATAATTTACATACAACATAATTAAGAAGTTAAGTGTCATTCGACTCCCTCCAATATGTAGGTTGTTGCTATCGAAATTACCTTTGTTCCTCTTCTTAAACATTAGTATGTGGACAAAATGTTATGATTTAATACTAATAATTTAAATTAAACTAATTAAAAGAGAATGACTTAATTAATTCTCACGTGGCTCCCTGTAACCTAGAATATTTAATAACTAAAATACTTACCTTTGTAACTAATAACTTATAACGTGGACAAATAAATTTCTCAAAGTTGACATCTGTATTGTTCCTTCTGTTGCCTGGTCTTGTACAACAGCAGACTCCTATTCAACAGTGGGTATTGTCATAGTTCCCAAACCAAAAACATAGGATTACACATCCAAAAAAACACAAAAAACATCAAAACACACATCAAAAAATGGAAACTCACAAACCCAAACAATTTATATGAAACACAAAAAAATCTAGAAGAACAATTCCTTTTTGTGGATAAGGACCCTGCAGCCGACCCAGCTCTTGTTCTTTCCATTAAAGTTGAACTTGAGTTCACAAATAAGTGCATTGACACCAGATGGAGACAAAGGGCAAAAATAACCTGGGCTAAGGAAGGAGACAAAAATACAAAATTCTTTCATAAGACCTGTAACAAAAACTATCGACAAAATTCCATAACTCATCTACATATAAATAGCAGGCTCACTTCTCACAAACAATCTATCACAACGCACATCACAAACCATTTCAAAAATATTTTCAACAACAACCACAACCCCTCCTGCCTAAACGACTTGGATTGGACTAGGATTTGTCATGAAAACATTAAAAAAACCCCAAGACCTTATAAAACCGTTCACCCAAAGAGAATTGGATTCGGCCATATCTGGCTTAGGACAAAATAAATCACCTGGGCCTGATGGCCTTAACATAGAATTCTATCAGGAAAAATGGGACCATTATAAACTTGACTTCCTCACTTTTCTGAAAACTTTCTACGAAAGTAGAAACCCCCACAACATCATCAAGTTCTTAAATCAAACTTTCATTGCCCTAATAAAAAAAACAAGTCAACCCAAAGACATCTCCCAATTCAGACCCATTAGCCTTATCAATACTTCATACAAAATCATAGCAAAAACTCTAGCAAACAGAATCAAACCTCACTTGAACAATATCATTCCCCTCAATCAAAACACTTTTCTCAAACATAGAAGCATCCAAGATGCTTATTTGATGGTAAATGAAACTATACATCTCTGCCACAAAAACAGAACTCCCCTTCTCGCCATCAAACTAGATTTTGAGAAAGTATTTGATTTTGTCAACTGGAACTGCTTAACTAAAACTCTCACTGGTTTTGGTTTTCCTGACAAATGGGTCAGTTGGATACATGCATGCATATCTACAAACCACTTTTCAACAATCATAAATGGTGTCCCCTTTGGTTTTTTCATAATTCAAATGGCCTCAGACAAAGAGACCCCCTCTCCCCTTACCTTTTTATCATCATCACAACTATCCTTTCTCGTATGATTCAATTGGGAAAACAAAGTGGTCTCATAAACTCTCTTGGGGAATGCAAAGAGAACATCATTCAATTTGCCGATGACACCATAATCTTCTCCTCCCATGACGACTCATCACTTCTAAACATCTTCAGAATCCTTGGTATTTTTTTCTACATCTCGGAACTCAAAATAAATCTTCATAAATCATCTATCTTTAGGGTTCACCTAAATCAACCTGTATTGGAAAAATACAGAGATCTCTTAAGGTGTAAGATTGAAGACTTCCCCATCAAATACCTAGGCCTCCCTATCACACCTCACAACATAACTAATGCAATCTGGTCCCCTATTATAGAAAAAATAAACACAAAACTCTCTGACTGGACAAATAACTTCCTAAATCTTTCAGGGAGACCTACCCTCCTAAATAGTGTCATCACTCCCATCACCTCTCACTTCCTGAGCTGTATCTCACTCCCATCAAAAAAAAATCTATCCTTGAAGTACGAAGAAAATTCCTTTGGAATAACTTTCGCAAATCCACAAAACCCGGGAAACACTACCATCTAGTCAATTGGAAAACAATAGTTGCTCCTCTTGATCAGGGTGGTTGGGGGTATCCTAAATATTGAAACTCATGCCTTCTGCCTTATTACTAAAATTATCAACAGTCTGATCCAAAATAAATCAAAAATATGGTCACAACTCATCAACCACAAATACTATCAAAGATCCCCTCCCTGGCATATAGTCTAAAAAAAATCAGCATCACCCCTTTGGAAATACGTAAACAAAAATATCTAAATAATAACTCAAATTATCAACACTCATCCACACTCCCACCTGAATATCTCTTTCTAGAACGACCCCTGGTTTGGAAAAAATTCCGTTTTAAATTTACACCCAAACTGGACCATCCCAAACAACCTTCTCAAAATCAAAATTGACAAAGCCCTCCGCCTTGTAACCAAGTAACAGAACAAACTCTCTTAAAAGTTAAAAGATGCATTCTCATGCATCTCAAACAAGATGAAATATGTAATTTAAAGCTCTCTTTGGAAAACAACACCTCAAACAATATATCGTGGAGATGGGGAAACACTTACTCGGTGAAGGAAGCCTACTCTTTTCTCACCTACAGAGGCTTCGCCCCACCCACCACAAAAATATGGAAACAGAAATGGCCGCAAAAATATAAAACATTTCTGTGGCTTCTCCTTCACAACAAGTTGCTCACAGGTGAAAACCTAGCAAAGAAGGGTTTCATTGGACCTTTCAGATGTTCTCTATGCAAAATAAACTCTGACTCAGTTGATCACATCTTCTTCAAGTGTACCACCTCACAAAACATCATCTTACACTACACACGAAACTACATTTTAGAACTCAAGGAAGCTACCTTCCCACCACAAATCTCACCAAATAGACATTACAAAAATTTCAAGGGAAGTGACATATTCATCACCATCAGCTGAAATCTCTGGATAGAGAGAAACAACAGAATGTTCAACAACAATCAAAAAACGAGACAAAATATTTTATCACAAATAGATGCAGATCTTCACATACTATCAATATGCAGGTAAACAAACCCAAGAAGGACAAGCCGAATCTGAAGAAGGTGAATCAGAAGCCCGTTTTCTCTGCGACCTTAAAGCCATGGTGGACGACGAAACCGGCGTCAGTATAGTGCAGCAACATCAATGAATCCATCAAACTAGGAGATGAAAATCTTATTCCTAGACTTTCGTTTTTTTTCTTCATTTCAATGCTTCTCGAGGCTTGTTAAAGGGGTGCCTCCCCCTCGTGATCAAAACTCAGCCATTATCTTCACCCGGCTTAAATGTTTTTTTCCTCCTTCGTCCTGTATGACCTCACTAAAGTAGGTGTTTGTCTGCTTTGATGTGATTTAAATATATCCTATGACCTTTACTTCAAAAAAATATAGTTGTCTTCCTAATTTTTATAATATATTTAATGCAACGAAAAATAAGAACAGTTGAGCCTCCGAGTCTAGCACGGGAAGTAGCTAAACGTGGAGCAAGCTGATCAACAGTGTCGGACTACGCAAGCAAACAACATGTACCGATAAACAAACAAATACGTTGATTAGTTGTGATTTATAATAAAAATAATATAAGCTAAAAGCAAAAGCAATTAGATATACTGAAAAAGCAACCGGGGCAATAAAAATATTAGAGTTTATTCCCATTAACCCCCTCTCTTTTCTTGAAATCCCTACAAACCCCCTCCCTTTTCCCTAATTCCAATGACCCCCCTCTGATTCCTTTTCCGTCACCTGCTGTGACGGTGCTATATGGGCGGATGTTTCTTTTCTCATTTCAATTCGTTGGTGCAAATCAACGTTGCCCTTACTTATATATTATTAATTCATATATTATACTATATTAGGATTATTCTGATTATATAATTCTTAAAATTTTAATGCATTTTATATTACTGTTTATATATAGGATGTTATATTTTCGGTTAGAAACGATTGACCAATTTTTTTTCACAGTTGGGTTTGTAACCTGTTAGGATCCGAATTTTGTCGGTCAAGCGTGTGACCTACTAGGATGTGGATTTCTTTCGCTCTATGAAAATCTAAAACCAAAATATATGACTGAATTTAAAACTTTGAGCCTACCTCATTTTTCTAATTTAACTAATCATGGTCTCGAACTCAGATTTTGATAGCTCTACATGCTAGGTGTCTTAATTCATATGCTACATCAGCAGTAGGGCTATGGATAGGGTATGGTGCGGGTATGGTCATATCCATAACCGTAACCGTTTAGTTAAGCGGATATGGTTACAGTTATATACCCGCTTTGTCGAAAGCTATACCCGCAACCCGCTTTGTCGAAAACTATACCCGCAACTACCCATATACGTATAACCGCCGGGTATATAGATGGGTAATTGGGTATATGGTTATGTTTAACTTATTATAATAATACACTACAAATTTTGAGATACAACAAACTATCACACTTAAATTGATAGGTTATGGAGAAATATCATTAAAGGCAGACAGAAGAGACGAGCGGAATGAGGGAATGACTTTATGACCTTCTTAATTAATTGAAATGTACTTGTGTTGCCATAAAAGTGTGCCAATGGATTTGCTCATTATCCTACTACAAGGTACTTATATGACTAGATTTGAACGCTACAATATAGAACACTACATTCTAATATAAATATTTACTATTTTAAGGTATATATACTTGCTAGATGTGAGTCATACAATATGCACCATTACATCTTAATTAGTGAAAATTATTTATGTAAAAATATAAGTAAATGGGTATATGGATATACCGGGTATGGATATATACATAACCATAACCTTACCTTGTAAGAGGCGGGTATGTGAGTATAAGGGTAAGCAGTTACATGATTATAAAAGTTTATACTCATTACGGGTTTAGTGGGTATGGGCTTGAGGGTATGTGGGTATACCCATGTCCATTTACACCCCTAATCAGCAGTTAAGCCTAATTTAGATATTTTGCTAATTTAACATTGAACCAACTAGTCGAGATTTATCCCAAAAATCTAATTCGAATTGTGAAAACATATTTTGATTTTTTTTCTTTGAATGTCTTTCCCTTTTCACATTTATTATTTTTAATGTTATTCAAACCATTTAAACATATATGATATTATTATGCTTCGCGATATATATATATATATATATATATATATATATATATATATATATATATATATATATATATATATATATATATATATATATATATATATATATATATATATATATATATTGATATCCTTGATTGGGCATAACGTAAAAAGTTCTAGATCGATTTTGCACCAAATGTAATCTTGGCTAGTATTGGAATTGATGTTGCGTATCATTTGTAAGGAAGTGAGGTCTGACATTTTGTTTCAGAGGTCGTCGTCGTCTACATTAAACCAATCAAGTCAATTCTATCTCTTAAAACCAACAATTTATTTTGGTTTAAGTTCGAATCGAGCAAACCAAATCCAGATCCTAATGATTTAGGCCTGACTATTGAAAAATATTTAGCTAGTCGTTTCTAACCCAGACTGACCCAGACCCGAAATTATAACAACTTATAATATATAAATAGTAATATAAAATGCATTACTATTTTTAAGAGTTATATATGTCATACAATCCTAATTATAGCAAAGTATATTAACTAATAATAACATATAAACAAGGGTCACGTGGATTTGCATTAACGAAAAAAAAAAAAGAAACAGCCGCCCATGTAGCACCGTCACGGCAGCTGACGGAAAGGAAATCAGAGGGGGGTGGTAGGAATTAGGGAAAAGGGACGGGTTTTTTAGGGATTTCTAGGAAAGTGTGGGGGGTAATGGGAATAAACTCAAAATATTAACTAAGGTCAACTACCGGAAACCAGAAGACGAACGTGCCGACAGCTGTTATTCTCAGTGAGCATATTGACCATTAGTAGATAAGCTCACATTGCTCATCTGCGGCGGTGGAATGATAAAAATAATTGCGAAGTAACCAGAGACTCCCGGAGGAATATCATATTGGTCACATGGGTTTAGGTATAGAGT
Source organism: Alisma plantago-aquatica (assembly GCA_963693085.1). Lineage (NCBI taxonomy): Eukaryota > Viridiplantae > Streptophyta > Magnoliopsida > Alismatales > Alismataceae > Alisma > Alisma plantago-aquatica. Next base: position 1,278,302,034 of record OY856410.1, on the reverse strand, counting down.
AGTAGACAAGCCAAGTGCATTCGGTCAGCCCTTGTTTTCGAGACTGAAATCTTGTAGTTTTGGTTAGTGGGGGTTAGTTCGTAGATCTGGATTGGGTTAGACTGAATCTAGTCTGAATTATGTTCGGCAATCCAGTTTGATTTTGATTAGTTAGTCAGGATTCAGTATGATTTTGTTTGACAAATCAGTAAGGATTCAGTCTGATTCTATTTGACAAATCAGTCAGGATTCGATCAGATTCTATTTGGCAAATAAATCAGGAATAGGGGACTCATGATTAGATTGTTGTCTGATTTTACTTGCCAACCAAGTCAGGATTTGTTTTGATTCTGAACTACTTCTAACATATTAAAGGTACAAAAGAATTAAGTTAACATCAAACATAGGAGTTGATGTATGCAAACTGTGATAACAATCAAGCAATATAAGTTAAATGAGACAAGTGATATGAGATACCACTATAAAAGTATGCATACAAGTACTCAATATTATACAAATAATAATATCAGTACCTCCGGTTAAAAACTTAAAATTCAACATGTTTTGAGACACTAAAAAAAATATGCATTAACTTCACTCGTTGTCTGCAGCACCAACATCTCTAATAATAGTATTTTGTACTTTTCCTCCCTCATTTGCCACAGTTACACATGGTCGAGGGGTTCTTGTTTGGTCGAGTTGTTGTATTGTTGGTGGGTAAGTACGAGGACTTGTCTAGAAAGTTCGTGAAACTGCATATACAAGTTTTAGCACTTTCATCTTGCCTTAAATATATTCATTTTTATACCAGTCATCTCGGTTATTGTGTGGAATTCAATAAGGGCATCACATCAAGATTGACGTACAGAAGGGTCATGTAGTATGCATAAATAGTATTGACGGTCTAACATTGTTCCAAGAGTTGCATCAGTCTCGTCATCCCAGTGAAAGCTATTGATTGAGTTCATCATTTATGGAAACAACTATAGTATAATTTAATAAACACGAAAGTCAGAAATTTATGTGTTTGTTAACAAGTATACGATTGAGGCAACTTTTCACGTAATATTTCAGTTTAATAAGGAATGTAATATATATTTTACTATATATATCCAACCAACGACGGTGCCAAAAAATAAATTCAGTAGACTTGCATAATATTTGATTCAAACTGTCATTCACATTAGCGTAGAAGTATTTGTTCAACCAACAACGGTAGCGAACATAAATTGAACATTATCTATGAAACTATAGGAAAAGAAATGTATTAATTGAATAAATTGATATTTAAAAATTATTTTTCTTTCCTTATTTATTTGATGGCTCAATTAATATTCAATTAAAGTCAAAATCTTTCACTAGACTAATCAGGAGAATCTTGTTTTGGAAACAATTTATACTTTTGAGCTCGTTTACTGTTTTGTTTAATATGTTTGTCCCTAACTTATATTTTCTATCTGTCCTAAATAAAATTAGAACAAGTAAGATTGATCTAAATAAAACAACGGTATCAAAAATAAATTTAGTAGACTTGCCGAATATTTATTTCAAATTTTCATTCACATTGACGAAGAAGTATTTGTTCAACAAACAATTGTACCAAACATAAATCGAACATTATCTATTCTAATTGTCCTTCAAATTGGTTGAGAAGTAATTCAACCGTACAAATAGAGATTACATAGTTTAGCTAAAAAATTAAATAGTGCACCCAAAAAAGATAATAGCATGAGTAGATATTGGTCCAATGTGGCATTATCCAAGAGAGAGCAGACAAAAAGGACCGTGGGGACCTGGGCATCCTCCATGAGTTGTTGCATTGGTCAAAAGAAGTCAAGTGATCCATCTAGTTGAAAGAAACTTGACTACTAGTTGATGAATCAAGTGAAGACAGTAACATGATACGGTCTGATTTTGTTTGGCAATGGGATTGCATCTGGTTTTCCAAACAGAAGCAAAATGTGTCATGTTTCCATCTTCATTGGATCCATCAACCTGTAAAGTCAAGCATATATCTACTAGAAGCATCCTATGACTTCTTATGAATGTAACAATAGCTCATGGTGGATTCCTAGGTCGAAAGACCCACAATTAGTCTTAGATGACGACTGACTGTTGTGCTGACCCTTCTGCGGTGGTAGGGAAGGTTCACGCTGGTGAGACAAACGCTTTTCTATTTTTATAATGGTTTTACTTATCGTGTTTGACAACAACTGGGATGTGTGTCCCGTCAATTGCCCCAATGGCATCCTAAAATGAGATAGTGTAGGGTTCAACTTACAAGATAAATATCGGCATACATCATAGTTTTTGGTAACAACTGTTACCTTAAAGTAAGGGTAGAACCTTGGGCTCTCCAAGATGCAACAGTGGGGCGTGGTGTTTGTGGTTTGCATCACAACATATTCTTGACATAAGGCATACATTCTTTCTAAACTTCATTGAACTTTCTACTTATGGTCTCACCAGAGTGAATTTAGTCCTCATCTAAAACAGGATTGGTATGGTCATGGCCAACCTTTTGTAGAAAGTAGTATATGACCTCTATTGATGAGACACCTCTACTACCATGTAACAAGCCACGACTCTCAAGCTTGTCCATAAGGGCTAAAATAATGTGTGGATTCATTTGGTATAGGTCATATGCCCAATTATGATTTCTAAAACCTTTTGGTGGCCACTCCTAATACTAACTAACCTAGGTATCAAGCATCATATGTCATCATCATTGGGATTGTCCAGGATGGCGGTCGCTATTGAGTCATTTGTTTTGTCAACAGTGTGATTTGTTGGCCCAGACACAATATCCAAAATTTTGTATAACTAGGTCCGGTGTATGTGTATGGTCACTAGCAGCCATGATGCCTACAATTAAAATGATGACAACAAGCCTAAGATAACATGAAAGAGGGTGCATAAATGAAACTACTTCAAAAATACATAGGAAAATAAAATTGAAGCATTCTCTATGGTAGTAACTATTATAACAATAATCAAATTTACCTAATGTTGCCAAACATAACAAATAATACAACAAACATCTGATCAGGATATTGAAAATTATTTGAAATCGACAAGAGCTTATGAAATCGTAGCATGCAAAAGTTTGCCTATGGGGTGTGACCTCTTCTAGTCCCACTTATGCCAACATCATCACTGCCAGTATGTCGCATGGATGGCATAGTTTGATGTGTAATTGAAATGCCAAGGGGGATTGCAAAGCAAATCCTTGAAACAACACAAAAGAGGGAGCATGGAAGGTGGGGGATTGCATTAGCTCGTGGGACCTTTCCCAAAGATCTTGCAGCCATATCATAATGTTCTGTGGGTTATGTCATAGGCTAAGGTAGATAATATGATTGATTGACTCATTTATGGAAGTAACAAGAGTTGTAAAAATAGGGACAAGGGCATCTGAGAAAGTTTCATGAAAATGCTGCAAAATAATTACAAACTCTTCCTTTTCAATGGCTTGTTTTGCCACCTCAGTGCCTAACTCGTGCACCTTTGCAGGCACCTTCGTGAATTCAGATACCACATCACTAGTCAGGGTACATCACTCAAGTTTCATTGACACTCAATTCATGCACATGTGGCTAGGAGGATTCCTTGCCCTAACACATTGGTTATCCATTCCGTCGTTGTCTCCCTCATTCTGGATACCAAAATAGCCCATGTCTGCTTCAACTCTGGTGCTATATACATTGATGGGAGTATTGGATGCATCTAAGTCGAAAACAACATCATCTTCAGAGGTGACGTCAGATGATAGTTGTCTATCCATTGAAGACATTGCATGGTGGCCTCTAGAAATGTTTCCCCCCATCAACTCAATGTTGTGGTAATGGTATAAGGGTTTGCTAATCAATCTTTCTAAATCCTTGTTTCCCTCTTATAAAAAACTTTCAATTAGGAGGTTAAATTTATATGCAACACATGAATGTTATGTGGGTGTATTATTCTACATACCATAACTGTCTCCCTCCACTCTGGGGTGTCAGGAAGTATGGGTTTGTGCTTGGTCTCATTCCATCCAACACCACTCTTTTGGTCGCAAGCTTCAAATTTGCAAATTCCTTCCTCAGGTTCTTCCACCGATTTTTGACATGTTACAATGTACATTTCGACCTCCCCATCCTATTTTTTCAATCTCAGAGTGTCTCCCTCCAAGCCTCCCTAGTAAACTTCCCATCTATACACCTACCTATGTCATACTGCCTCCTGAATGCTGCAACTAGAGTCTTATCATACTCCCTCAACCATACAATATGGAGCTTGGGGTCTGCAGAAGACATACTAGAAATGGTGGTGCAATAGAACATGATAGTGAGTGTGTTCAAAAGAAACATTAGTCAACCATACACATTAACATAATCCACATAATATTAATAATCCAGTAATATATGGTTGATCTATCTCTTCAAGAAATGCACAAGAATATTTCGAAGTCCAACCCCCATAAGGCTCCTAGGCCAGATGAGGTTGATTGTTCTTTCCTAAAGCATAACTGGCATTCTATCAAACAATCTCTACAAAAAACTATTCGCACTGCTATGAAAGGAGAGGTCCTTGAGAAGGAACTTTGTGACACCTGTGTCGTGCTCATTCCTAAGAAATCTAAACTAGAAACCTGTGACCAGTTCAGACCCATATCCCTGAATAACATTAGTCTGAAAATCACCTCGAAGATCATTGTTGAAAGATTGAAGAGCTATCTAACGTAGTGGGTATCGCCCACTCAAAGTGCCTTTGTCCCAGGACGATGAATTTCTGATAACATCACTGTTCCCCAAGAGATTTTACACACCATGAGAAGAAGCTCAGCTAAGCAAACTATGGTCATCAAGACCAATCTATGTAAGGTGTATGACAAGATGACATGGCCCTTCATTGTTGATACACTTGATAAACTAGGGATACCTTCTACCATTAGAGGCTATATTCTGAACTCCATCTTAGGTGGCAATGTTTCTATTCTTTGGAATGGCAAAAGCACAGCTTCATTCAAAGCCACTAGAGGCATGCAGCTAGGGGACCCTTTGTCCCCCTACCTATTCGTGCTATGCCTAGAAAGGCTGTGCCAATCTATCGAAGCTCTAGTGAAGGAGAAGAAGTGGACACCTATCAAATTGAACCACAAAGGGCCAAAAATTTCTCACTTGTGCTTTGCAGACGACATGCTGCTCTTTTCCAAAGTAGATACTAAGGAAATGAAAGCCATACTCAACTGCTTTAAGAGATTTTGCGAGGCCTTAGGGTAGGCCATCTCTGCAAACAAATCATCCATATACTTTTCCAAATGTGTTCCTACTAGAACCAAAAATAAGATCAGTCATATCAGTGTTTTTATAACTACTGAAAACCTTGGATGATATTTGGGTGTGCCACTCATCCAGGGAAAGGTGAGAGCAAACACTTATAGTAATGTTCTTGATAGAGTTTCAACATCCATAAATGCCTGGTCAACGAGAAGTCTGAGCCTAGCCGGTAGAGTCTGTCTTGCTAAGGCAACTCTAACTGCCATTCCAAGCTACGTGATGCAAACTGCAGTCATCCCTATGAAGGTCTATGACAGAATCGATAGCAACATTCAAGCATTCATCTGGGGAGGAAACCATAGAAGCCATCCGCTCTCCCTTGTGGCATGGAACAAAGTCACTTGCATCAAAGAGCACGGTGGTTTGGGATTACGATTGATGTGTGAGTTAAACATGGCACTCATTGCCAAACACTCTTGGGAGATCTCTAAAGGAAGAATGATGATCTTGTGCGAGAGCATGGCCTCCAAGTATAGAACCTACAAAGGTGGATACAAATATGATGCCTCGAGACTAGCTAGAGCAGTGCTACATTGCAAGGACTTTATAACAGAGAACTCCATGTACATCCCTTTGAATGGGCATGATGTGAATGTGTGGACTGAATGTATGGTTTAGAATGTATTCCCTAACCAACATATCATAAACCCACATCAGATGGACTATCACTTAGATCTTATCATTTCAAATTAGCTTTGTATCGGGTACGAGCTAGGGGCTTGGCCCCATATCGTATATAAGCTATATGCTTGGTGTCATATCATGCATAAGGTATGCACCATATCGGGCATAGAGTGTATGCCTCATCATGTATCATTTAAGTTGGTATATATACAAGATACCAACTTAATTTACCACCTAGTATTATCATATCGGGCATCCATGATAGGTATCTTATCGGGTTACCATGTTAGGTAAACCCATAAACTCATGATCCCTTCATTCCTTCAAGGATCAACCTCTTCATATAGTTTCATGGCATTCTAGATGTCTTATTGAATTCTCATACCACAACCCATTACACTAGGGCTAGGGTATATCAAGTTTCAATCCATTCTCTAGGATTCTATACCACATTTGGTGGATTATACCCTATCATGCATAAAGTATGATTTGAACCTTATATTGTTCACAAGGTAGGAGTATGTGTTATTCTTAGCATCCAAGGGATGTCACCCATATAATACATATGGTATCATTCACCACTCATCTTGATTTACCCATCATCTTGGGTTTCCAACTCTATGTTGATTAGAGTGTTCACTACCTCTATATCATGTAAGAGGTGTAGTCTAGACTTGTATCGTGCATAAGGATAAGTGGGGTATCTCTCATGTCATGCCACAAGCATGACTGATATCGTGTATGAGCTAGCATCCATCTTCATATCGAGTTAACCTCATCTTGGGTTTCATATCGAGTACATGTATCCCAACCATATTGTGTTACGCTTTGTTCTTGAATCCATACCTTATATCATACATTAGGGTTTACTTAAGTATTCATATCGTGCACCAGATGTGTGTGCTTCAAGGTATCAAGTACCAAAGATATATTACATGATCTTATTGTGCAAGAGCATTTGCTATTCTTTACTCATATCGAGTTACCCAAATTAGGATTTCATATTGGCTTTCAAGTATACTTTAGACCTTATACCGTGCATAGGGTCTATACTTGACTTTATATCATACAAGCATATCGTGCATGCCTATCGTGCAAGCATATCATGCAAGCCTATCGTACAAGCATATCGTGCAATAATATCATGTAAGCATATCGTGCAAGCATATCATGCAAGCATCTCGTGCAAGCAATGTCTACACATACCCATATTGGGTTAGAGCTACTTGTGTGTATGCTTGAACCTAATATCACTTTATAAAGTGATACCATCTTCTTCAAGCTCAAGATCTTCGTTTTAACTATTATATTTCATGGAAATAGGTATAAGAAACTACTATAACTCATAATCTCATCAACTATTTTAGAAAATTTCGGAGTTAATAGTAGTTCATTAAGTATAGCAATTTAGGTGATGAATAATAACATGGTAGAGTTCAAGTTATATAACCTACCTTGTAAACAACTTCAAAGCTCCAAGCTCCAAAGCTTCATGTCCTAAGGTTGAAGAAGAACTTCTCCAAGGTCCAGGGCTTTTTCACAACTCCTCCATGGATAAGAGATCACCATAGTTAAGCACTTGGTGAAGAAGGAAAGAAAAGAATATCCATAACCCGATATCCTACTTCAACCAAGGTTGAAGATAACCAAAGCTTACCTAAAGCTTGGTGCTCGAGCTTTCCTAGCTCCTTGAGCTGCTTTGCATGATACCTAAGGGTCTTTGCATGATATCTTCAAGTGGAGTGGTTATGAGGATCATAAAATTTCATAAGTTGGTGAATGGTGAAGTATATATACTTGGATTCATGAGATAAAACATATAAGAGGTGTCTTCACCTTAAGCTACTAGATGACACGTGGCCATGCATGGTTGACACGTGGCCATGCATTCACACATGTATATCTTGCCATGTAAAAGTCTTAGGGATAACCTAGAAACAATATCTTGGCCCTTACTTATCTTGTTGGGCAAGTTATATCATCTTTATCTCATTAAATAAGCAACCTGATACACTTTTTGTGAGGAGATTTGCAACTGGACATGAGCCACCTCCTTGAGGTGCTCTGCCCATCATGGCCTTTACCAAGGCTCAACAAACCGATAGGAGGCTCCTACTTTGGCTCCTTGGTCGATAAGGCTCTTTATATCAAGTCTACAACTCGATACAACACACATATAAGGCTCTTGCCTTCAACCCATTCTTGGTCTTTCATTACCAAGAGTATCATCACTCAATGGTGATTCAAACATAGTGCCCCCTTGTTTCTATTTCTTCCCAAAGTTACATAGAGGAATTAGGGTTACACTAGAGGTGGTGATTTTGCATTCCAACCCTATTCATTGGGTCAATTACAATTTGTACCAAAATTGGTGCACACAACACAAGCATAATTTAAACAAGTTATAACTTGGGATTTAGGCTTTCTACAAACCACCACTTAGCATCATTATCTTTATTATGATATAAAACACTTAGAACACATTCCACATGTGATATTTTGCAATGTAACCCCTCATCTTGGGTAAATTGCACTTTTCACTCAGACTATCAATTAATGCACAAATAGTAGCAATTAAGCTCAAACTTTGAAAAAAACTTCACAAGAAGCCTTAATTACTTTTCAAAAGATTAGAACCAGTTGGTAAGTAACTTATTTAAGCAAAACTTCTTGGGTTAATCCATAACCCAGGTCAAGGGTATTACACCTACGGTGCCTTCATGGCTCATAGGAGGAAGTTTGGCTCTCTAGCCACAACCTGACCCCGAGGTCTAAGGTTTTGCCTCCCCCATAGGTCATAATCCCACTCTTAGGTTGACCCTCCCTGGGTTGGCACACTAGCCCTAAAGGTTTCATATTTCCATCTTTATTATTATTAAAACTTCTCAACCCTTGTTTTCTTAATCTATGGGATACCATCTCATGGGGTTTTAGTCCAGATGGACTTTCATACCTTCCCATCTGGGCTTGATATTCTTCCGGTCTTCCCATCCGGGCTTGACACATCATATACCTTCCTATCCAGGCTTAGTATTCCATTGGCCTTCCCATTCGGGCTTGTCCCTTTAGAAACCTTCCCATCCGAGCTTGGTTCACAGTCATTTTCAGAATGAATATACTTCCAGAGATAACAATAAGGCAATGAGCAAGTTATATTCATATTTCCATTTTCATGTACAGACATTTGGTTACTTATGTTTCTCATGTATATATTGATTCAATTTTTGTCTAACTTCTTAACTTAATCTCTATGGGACACTCCCTCTCTTGAGTATTCATGTGGGGAACCATGCAATAGACATCATACATAAGCCCTGGCCCAATCACCTATCACTACAGTGGCAATCATACATAGGCCTTTGCCCGAGGTGATTATCTCTTTTGGGCCATATCACCAGCCACCATACGAACCATACATAGGCCCTCTTGACCCGAGGTGATTAGATAGGCCCGATCATACATCCCACATGTATTGCATACATCCATCAGAGTTAGTTGAGTAACTTATTCTCACATTATGTGTTGTTCTTAAACTTCTTAAAACTTTTCTCATTAATGCCTTGTTCCACATGCACACATGCATGAGAGACTGAGCCGCTTAACTCCAATACTTATATCTTCCTGATTCCTTTTCAAGATCTATATGGGTGGCGTTACATACCACCACACTACTCTTATTCCTTATGGTTAGGGTTTTAGGATTATGGTTAGGGACTATACCCTACCTCTTAAGAGTTTCCATGTCCCTTGACCCCCTAGAGATTTCCTAACTCAACCCTACTTCCATCTAAGGTTACCCACACAAGGAAAACCCATTAAACATTTTTTTCTTCACTCTATCCACATTTCATGCTCATTATCATCTCCTCATTGCATGTAAATTATTATTTCAATATTTACATGCACATTATTATTTCCACATTTAAATGTACATTATTATTTTGCATTATATGTACATTAATTGGCAGAGGATGCCTTAATTCTACTTCTTATCAAAAACCCTAACTTTAGATGAGGAGAGAAGTCCCTTTTAGGGTTCATTAAGCAAGAGCATGATAAGTGGACGAAAGAGATGAGAAGAAACCCTAAATATATTTACTTTGGACAAAATCGTCTGACTTTAGCTAGGCAGGATGCATGGGTTCGGGAGTCCTTGTAAGCCGACTAGCGGTGTGAAGGAATTTTTTGCCAACCCCCGATCGTGGTCCCTTCTAGACACCTCAGTCTTTAGAAAATGTCCTAATAATTCCCTCATATTTCTACATATTACTTGAAATTATAAACTATTAATTATTATTTGAAAAATCTGGTGCTCTGATACCAAATGTAACGACCTCACTTTCAGTGTCTCCCAATTAAGAAAAGACCTTCAAGTTGAGAGTCATTACCTTTATTCCCAAGGGTCCAAATTAGTCAAATAACAAATAATAGAAAACAATTTCAATTAAATTTCAAATATCATTTACAAATTGTAAATTGATATACCTCATGAAACTAATATCTATTGAGAAGAAGCATCATATATCTAGTCCTCCTTGGTATAGCTTTAATACCTTTAATATCCTTAATCTTAGTCTTCATGTCTTTTCTCATGTGAAATATATACCTAAAATGCCAACAAACAAAAAGTCGGTCATTATAACAAATTATACTAGTATATGGGAGAACCAGAAGCTTGTATCTATGTGTAACAACATATTGCAACCAAATTATTGCTTAAGAGATCAAACTTTACGTCTTAAACATAACTACTCAATATGACATATCTAAGCCTCTGTACTATCCTTACAGTGGACATGGATACTACCTTTCTCATATGGTAGATCCCAAATAGCCCCTTTTGATCCTACCCTACATGTCGACCAGGACATAGAGTTGTATAGTTGTATGATCCTACCCAAAGGTAGACCAAACATCGACTCATGCTAACCTGATGATCCTACCCCAAGGATAGACCAATATCCAGGTCATCAATTTCTTGCATATACTCAAAGCTACAGAGGAGGACTATGATCTGAGCTAGTCATGCATATATTTATGGAGATAGCCACAATCACTTTATAGTTGCAAGAATTAAATTTCATCCAAGAAGCTAATTTCAAGCAACCGGTAAAATCTCAAAAAATCATCATGAAACTAGAGCGATTATCCATAAGCGTAACCACATACCTTGATGGTGAGCCATGCAGAACATGTTGTATATATACTTCAATAATATTATCCAATCAACAAGCAATTCAACCAATTAGCTTTAATGTGACGTCCCCGGATTTTGGCTTCTCCAAACCCTATTGGGAATGAGATGTCAGAATCCAAAAACATCATCCAATCATATAAGACAGCAATGCGGAAGCATAATACGCATACATGAACATACAACCATAACATTTCTCAACAATAACATGTATATTATTACAACATGAATTACATTTACATATTAAAAGAAGGTTTACAAGTCTATGAACATGTATGCTAACAATATCTTAACACAATAGGTACAACCTGGACAATTGCTCACTTCCTTTCTTTTATCCCACGCTAGCTCTGAACCTAAAACATACGTGAAACAACGAATCAACACACAAGGTGTTGTGTACGTGGGTAGAAAGATACATACTAATATCTTTGCATAATTGAAATAACTTGAGAAAGAGAGAGTAAAAGAAAACATTATTTAAAGTGATAATCAGGTAAACATTCCTTTTATTGCTTTCACTTTGATGCGGTTGTACTACACATACTTGCACTTGACTTACATCTAGTGTGGGCAATATAGTATCATCATACATCTAACATGGGCCAAGGAATCATACATCCATGTTAGGCAACATACATCCACACCAGGCTATGTGCTCTAGTAGCTACAACCCATCATACTCATTTATGTTCTATTAGATTTGGCGAAGTACAACTCATACTAGTTCAACGAAGCAATCATATCCAAATACGAGCATTCAAGATATTGCATATCATAGGCAACCAGAAAACTAGTCTTATACTTAATAAATCCTACGTACCTGAGTTCATAGATTCATTGATATCTTGATCATCTAAACAATCTGGTCATCACCCGATCAATACAAGATCATATACTATCATCAGGTTCTCATCATCATTAACCCTATTTATATCCATTTTAGGGTTTGCCTATCTCATTATGATATCCTCATGATTACTTGTATTCTTGCCTTATATTTATCTTACTGATGTCATGTTCTAGATTATAGTTCATTATATGAACATTAGGTTCCATATCTTTTTTGTACACATATTAACCCTACTTTATATACATTATTCAATTTAGTGTTACAACCCATGTATTACGGGTCATCTTCATATAACATGAATTCTATGCATATAACTGATCTCATATTTATATATTATATTCTAGTTACAGATTTGAGGGTTTTCTGTGAATCTCATCATTTATTGAGCATGTATGCATTTAATACATTATCTTTAGTGTTATTAGCCCTAATTAGCCATATTAATCAAATTATATGGTTTCGTACATCAACATGACCATATTTGACATCATATGCATTATAAACATGATTATAGACTTACTAACATTTTTCCATAATTTAATATCATCATTTGATATTTAATACTCATAAACTAAGCATTTTACAACTAATAAGATATCACTAATATTAATGCATCAAAAGCATGATATTATGATTTCATATTGTTCTACGCATTTTTCTGAGAATTTAGGTACCTTATTTGCATTTTTCTGATCACTGTGCTATTTTCTACAAATTATATGAGAACTGGATATTTACTGAATTGTTTACCTGATCGGGCCAATCAAAATCGGCCATGTGTCTTCTAGGTGGCGCGACTCCTTTGCTTTATTGGGGTCTGGCCGGTTTATGGGTTTTGAACCCAGTTTAAGATGATTTAGTCGGTTCATTGCTTCCGCCCCTCACCCTTCTTCTCACGCCCTACACGATCGGAACGCAGGGTCCGTGGGACTGTCTCGCGGCCAGCTGCTTCAGGTTCCATCCTCGGCGAGAGATCGTCCAAGGTATCCTCCTCCTTGCCAGACTTCGAACTCCTTCAAGACCTTAGTGGCAGTAGTAGGTGTCCTTCGCCGATGGTGGTGTAACCCGCTTCAACAGTAGTGAGGGGGGTCGGCGGCGCTGGGTTCGAGTTGCAGACTTCTGGTTGCTAAGGCATGGGAACTTGGTGTCGCGACGAAGGAGGAAGGTGGCGATGATGGTCTGCAGGAGTGTCGGGCTTGTTGCACATCTGGTAGGCAGTTGCAGCTTCCTCAGATGTTGATCCAGACCTAGCAAAGAGGATCTGTGTTGCAGGATACAGTATCGTTAATGGCGCGTTGGTGGCTATAGGGATGTAGGGCGCCCAGCGGTCGGCAACCTCTTGGCTTGGTAGGACAAAGCCCAGGCGGCTGCTTTGTTGACCCCGGATTGCGTGAGAAGTGTGGTTGTGGTTTCGCTCGATGTCGTAGCAGGTGGCGACGCCATGGTGGTTGTAACTGAATGAGTGGTTCAGGTTTCGGAGGAGATCACCATATTTGTAGGTCGTCAGGGAGTCAGAGCCGCAGTTGCAGACTCCTTCAGACTCGGCGGCGTTGTTCGTTACAAGAACGACAGTGGTGGCAAGTTTTAGAGGCGTCAGGGTTTGGATCAGCGTCGGGGTGCTCGACTACGTCACAGTAGGAACTCGGTTGCAGGGATTGGTGGCCAAACCCGAAGAAGGTTGTAGAGACAAAGCCATGGATGATGAAGCTCTGATGAGATCTAATGGTTTCCCCTCAAGCCTGAAGCCACAAAGTAGCTGGAAAAGAGAGGGAACCGTTCTCCTCGCCAAGTCACAGAAAGGGGGAAGTGCGTGTTTAGCTTGTTCAGGTTGTCGCGTAGATATTACCTCGGACAACAAATTTCAATGATCTCCCCAACTTAATTGGATCTAAGATGACGCATTCTGTTCCTCCATCTTCGGAGGTGAGGGGCAACCTCACAGACAGTCAACTTCATAGGCTTCGTGGCACATACATAATAGAAAAGGTTGTGTGGTAGGATAGTAAATACGGGACCTAAGTCATACTATATCCTAGTATTTGAAATCATCAACTATGCCCTCAATATTTTCTCAAACTTTGAACTTGCATATCTTTTGATAGCATCCCCTAGAAATCATAAATTTTAGACATAGGCTCACAGTGACACAAGCTAAATTATTTTTTTGTCTCAAAATCCATTACTTGATCTTGCAAATAAATTCCTCACGCAACCCTATAAATAAATGTATAAATCTTAAATTTATTTCCAATCATCATCAAGAATATCTCAAGTCATACCTTTTAGGTGGAAATAGTTCGTAATTGAATAACCAAATCCTCAGTTTGATTTCAAAACATCCATGGTCTTAAAGTACTATATTGAGTATTAAAACCCTAAAATTCAGGGTTATCACATTCACCCCACCTTATATGAATTTTCGTCCCCGAAATTTGACTAATTCCATACTCGAGGTGATATCAAGGAGTCCAACCTCATACATGCCTCCCATTCTAGGTGTCGAGACAATCATAGTTTTGGATGTACACTAAGTTGTTGTCATATTAGGATTTTAGAGCATATAGGGTGTACCCACCCCACCTTATATAAATGGTAGCGTCATCTATTGTCTTAGCCATAACATGACATCATGATATCTTTAGGATTACATCACCTCTAAGGATACGGGTTTTGTTCATACTTTTAAAGTTCAAGAGGAATTTGATTATATGCCATGATATTCAGATCGTTCAAATCTAACATCATTAATATGTTTTATGATCAACATCTTACAATGATTTTGACATTAGAGGAGATTTATCTTCATCCTTGATATTAGGATTTTTCTACTTAAGAAGGGCTTACGTAACATGCTTGACCATTAGGGTTTCACCCTATGGTGTGATATTCATACTCAACTTAGAAGCATACATTAAGAAGGATCAAAGTTACGAACTATATTTCTGATCATATATCCTATGATCCAAAAATATCTTTATATCAAGTTCATTAGTTCAACTTTTTATGTCTTGCATGTATTATGTGAAGGGAAAAAGAGAATATACTAAGTTTATCCCTTGATCTCAGCATCATATCTTTCATGTTTCATATGAAGGGAAAGAGAATATTATAAAGTCAACTTATCATGATTTCAATCTTGAGTGCTACATGTATGATATAGGGGGGAAATATATAATAGGTCAAGCTTATACGAGTGACTCCTCATATATAAATCATCTATATAGCTCAAGTGAGGTTTCTATCATCATATTTTAAGAAAGAGAAGAAGAAGGTAGAACATGTATTTTGAGTATCTCTTGCACAAAGCATCATACTCTCATAACTAGAGTTCATATATTACCTCACTTGCAACTAATGATGAGATTCACACATATGTCACTCCATCTAGGACCTAACTCATCCGAAGGATTAACTTTATCATATGGGTCATCTATCCATTCTTTTCTTTTACCCAATTCTCACATATAGATTTGAATCATGCATAAGGACTCAACTCAACACTCAAGAGTAATCTAGTGTAGGCACACAAATTTTTTTTACACATATCTCATATATTGGAGTCTAGGTCCTATGACCTTCTCCTTGTAGTCTTACTCTCTCTAGAGTTCACCACATATCTCATCCTACCACTAGACATCCTCCTTGTATAAGAGCTTGAGGCTCATGCATATTCAACTTTATCCTAGCTTGACTCATCTTAAGTAAGAAAAAAAATGTACTTTCATCGTCGAGATTTTGCATAAATTCTACAAAATTGGATTCAACAAGTATACAACTTAAACCTTTATAAGGAAACTTTTACCATCAGAGATCAAACTTAGATAAGATTGCACATGCTTATTTCAACTATCATTCTATCATCTACTCAACGTATCACATATCTTGATAAGGCTCTAGACATCTAATCTAGACTACTCTCTCTTCTAGACTGATGTCACTCCCTTTCACTTAGATTGCATGAACACTAACTACTCTCCAGTGTGAGGGACACCTTTTATATTTACATATATTTAATAAAATATTATATAGTTTTTCTCTGAGAAAGAAGACGTCAGAGAAAACTGTCGAGGCTCGAGCCGATTGGAAAACAAAACCAAATCAGAAAAATGAGTGTTCCACACACAGTAGATAGTCTAGTGCTATGTCACCTAGTGAAATGGTGAGAACAAGGTGTAGACTAGTGTAGCTACCCAATACATATGAGCTCTATATGAAAAGGGTTTCAGACACTTGTCTAAACCTAGTTCTCGAACATCTAGGTTCTAACCTAGAGGCTAAGTCAAACCTTATTCCTATAGAACAACTTACTAAGTTTCTAAGGTTTAAAGTGAAAGGTGAGATTTAGGTTTAATGTTTCATGGTGAGAAATTGCTAGGTGTAGCTATTGTTCATGCTCTGATACCAACTGTGACGTCCCCGGATTTTGGCTTCTCCAAACCCTATTGGGAATGAGATGTCAGAATCTGAAAACATCATCCAATCATATCAGACAACGATGCGGAAGCATAATACGCATACATGAACATACAACCATAACATTTCTCAACAAGAACATGTATATTATTACAACATGAATTACATTTACATATTAAAATAAGGTTTACAAGTCTATGAACACGTATGCTAATAGGATCTTAACACAATAGGTACAACCTGGACAACTGCTCACTTCCTTTCTTTTATCCCACGCTAGCTCTGAACCTAAAACATACGTGAAACAATGAATCAACACATAAGGTGTTGTGTACGTGGGTAGAAAGATACATACTAATATGTTTGCATAATTGAAATAACTTGAGAAAGAGAGAGTAAAAGAAAACATTATTTAAAGCGATAATCAGGTAAACATTCCTTTTATTGCTTTCACTTTGATGCGGTTGTACTACACATACTTGCACTTGACTTAGATCTAGTGTGGGAAATATAGTATCATCATACATCTAACATGGGCCAAGGAATCATACATCCATGTTAGGTAACATACATCCACACCAGGCTATGTGCTCTAGTAGCTACAACCCATCATACTCATTTATGTTCTATTAGATTTGGCAAAGTATAACTCATACTAGTTCAACCAAGCAATCATATCCAAATACGAGCATTTAAGATATTGCATATCATAGGCAACCAGAAAACTAGTCTTATACTTAATAAATCCCACGTACCTGAGTTCAGAGATTCATAGATATCTTGATCATCTAAACAATCTGGTCATCACCTGATCAAGACAAGATCATATACTATCATTAGGTTCTCATCATCATTAACCCTATTTATATCCATTCTAGGGTTTGCCTATCTCATTATGATATCCTCATGATTACTTGTATTCTTGCCTTATATTTATCTTACTGATGTCATGTTCTAGATTATAGTTCATTATCTGAACATTAGGTTCCATATCTTTTTTGTACACATATTAACCCTAGTTTATATACATTATTCAATTTAGTGTTACAACCCATGTATTACAGGTCATCTTCATATAACATGAATTCTATGCATATAACTGATCTCATATTTATATATTATATTCCAGTTACAGATTTGAGGGTTTTCTGTGAATCTCATCATTTATTGAGCATGTATGCATTTAATACATTATCTTTAGTGTTATTAGCCCTAATTAGCCATATTAATCAAATTATATGGTTTCGTACATCAACATGACCATATTTGACATCATATGCATTATAAACATGATTATAGACTTACTAACATTTTCCATAATTTAATATCATCATTTGATATTTATTACTCATAAACTAAGCATTTTACAACTAATAAGATATCACTGATATTAATGCATCAAAAGCCTGATATTATGATTTCATATTGTTCTACGCATTTTTCTGAGAATTTAGGTACCTTATTTGCATTTTTATGATCACTGTGCTATTTTCTACAAATTATATGAGAACTGGATATTTACTGAATTATTTACCTGATCGGGCCAATCATAATCGGCCACGTGTCTTCTAGGTGGCGCGGCTCCTTTGCTTTACTGGGGTCCGGCCGGTTTAAGGGTTTTGAACCCGGATTAAGATGATTCGGTCGGTTCATTGCTTCCCCCCCTCACCCTTCTTCTCACGCCCTACGCGATCGGAACGCAGGGTTCGTGGGACTGTCTCGCGGCCGGCTGCTTCAGGTTCCATCCTCGGCGAGAGATCGTCCAAGGTATACTCCTCCTCGCCAGACTTCGAACTCCTTCAAGACCTCAGTGGCAGTAGCAGGTGTCCTTCACCGATGGCGGTGTAGCCTGCTTCAATAGTAGTGAGGGGGGTCGGCAGCGCTGGGTTCAAGTTGCAGACTTCCGGTTGCTAAGGCATGGGAACTTGGTGTCACGACAAAGGAGGAAGGTGGCGATGATGGTCTGTAGGAGTGTCAGGCTTGTTTCAGATCTGGTAGGCAGCTGCGGCTTCCTCAGATGTTGATCTAGACCTAGCAAAGAGGATCTGTGTTGCAGGATACAGTATCGTTAATGGCGCGTTGGTGGCTATAGGGATGTAGGGCGCCCACCGGTCGGCAACCTCTTGGCTTGGTAGGACAAAGCCCAGGTGGCTGCTTTGTTGACCCCGGATTGCGTGAGAAGTGTGGTTGTGGTTTCGCTCGATGTCGTAGCAGGTGGCGGCGCCATGTTTGATACTCTAATTCTCATGTTCATTAACTTAAGGACTTAAGAACCCTAATTTATATTAATGCATCCATGATCATCAAATCTATCATATTCCTTTATATTATGAACACTTATATTAGATTATGTGTATTGACTTATCAAGTTATGATGTTTAAACTCTAAATCATCATATGCATGTTAATTCACATTAGAAACCCTAACTAGGATCATGTTAGTCATAAACATGTGAAATCTTCATGAAGTTCCACATTATTAGATAACATCTCAGAATAGCAAGATTTACTGATTTAAGCATTACAATCACCAAGAGTATGGTTTTTATACATTAATCATCACTTTAATTCATATTACACTATATTTATAATAGGGATCATACTTAGGTCTGAAAACTATTTTATTTAGATTCTTCTCATTTTTTCGATCGATTTGATATACAGTTTCAATATATTTGGAAGCTCCTATTAATGTCTACATTTTTTTGGAAGATTAGCTTTATAAAAAAGGGTATACCTTAGACCTTGGTGTCGTGGCAGCCTCCTATTAGCCGCGCCATCTAGGGGGTCCGATTGTATTAAGTGGGACGTGGACCACCTCCTAAACTGAATGGCCTGGACTCCCAATCCAAGTTTCCCCCTGCGCCTTCACTTACGCACGAATGTCCCTCTCTGCGTGGACACAAGCACAACGCTGCCACTACAACGTTCTCAGCGTCGACTTCCTTGCACCCGAGGGCACCATATCAAGGCCTCCCCCTACAGCTTCAGTCGGTGCTCTCCCTGGTGCCCAAACTCCCAGTGGTTGAGGGTGCAAATCCATCTTCCTTACAATGCCATCCATATGACCATGTCACCGAATCCACGTCTGGTTCCTTGCTCGTAATGAGGTCAATAGCTGGAAGTCACCACCCCTGTCGATCACCGCCACCACTTGGTCTCCCTCTTAAGCCGCTGGCGACTAGATGCCTCTAGTCCATAAGCAAAGTAGCACCTGCTACTGCAGGTCGCAAACTCAACCCTTCTCTCAAACCCCACCTTCACACAACCAATGCAAGCATCAAAACTCTCCCACTCTCATCCACCAAATGACCAGAAACCATCTACTACCCTAGCACCTCCATAAGTGAAGCCAGGTGCTTCTGCCCACACCAACCTCTGCAGGATACTGTCATGGGCCCCTGCTGCTTGTATGAGACCCATCGATGATGACCAAGAGTCGTTCCTCCACCTCTGAACTCGTGTGATGGTGTCACCCTTGAGATTCAAAGTGATCCAAAGACCTCTAACAGCCATCGACCATGGGTTAGTATGGGAGCAACAAGGCAAATGTCTCTTGAACAAGAGGATAGGAACCACACTTTCCAAATGTTTCTTATATAGGCATCTTAGGAGGTGTCCTAACGGCTTCCATAATGAGGGAAAGAGAGAACCCATGGTCTGGAAGTGAAAGTTTGGGTTTTCTTCTTCAAAAGATATGGACGAACATAGTTTCTAAATTCTACTATTATTGAAGGAGTTTTATTGTCCTTATCACTGACATTATACCCCCTTCTCTTATCGTTTCCTTTCTCTTTTCTTTGTTGTACAAGGAAGTTGTCAAAAGGAAATATATTCCATAAATACAAATTACCACCTTTTAAAAGACATCTCTTTTATTCAATAATTGGTTTCCAACTCAAAATAGGATAAAGGCAAGGCATCTTGTTTAGAAAGCAATTAAACACATTCTTCCTTTTTCCCTTTATTATTTTCGAGATAAAGTTATTTGATACCATACCATTGTGTTGCCACTTATGGTTTGATAATTACTCTTTTAATCATCTAAAAATTCATACATTTTATTTTCTCTTGAAAACTTGGCTATTACTTCACTTATAACATCAGAAGTAATTATTACTTATTAATGTATGAATTCCTTCTATCTATTTAACTTGTGCCACAAGCACCCATGCCACAAAGGTGATCAAAGTTATTATTATTTGACCAATAATACCATTGGAGAATATTATTTATCAAATCATGCTTTATATTTATATTGTTCAAATTTATCAAAATTGAGGATATTACAAGCCCTCTATTTAGAGTTCGACCTGATTCATGCTCAAGATGATTTAGCTAGTATTTCTTCTATTCACGTTACTCTTAGTGATGATAATCAAAACCTTAGAGCTTCCTAGCAAAAGTTCCTCAAAGGAAAAAGTCCCTAAATGAAGTTCTAGATCACTCTACCAAACAAAGTGGTAAAAGTGGTTTGGGATATGAGGGATCTTCAAAGAGAAAGGGAAAGGGTAAGAAGAAGATAAAGGGACCTCTTATCTTCCATGGAGATTCATCCAGATCTAAGAACCATATGGTTGTGCACATTGCAAGAGTGATGATCATTACTCTACTTTTTGTCCTTACAAGGAAAAGGGGACCAACCCAAAGATTAAACGGGTCCCCAAGCTAACTCCAGATCCCTAGATTTTGATTTGGGACCTGACATCTTCCTTTATTGTAGGTAAAAGGAAAATGGATTGTTGGCATTGGTTTCTCCAAGCATATGACAGGTGAGATAAGACACTTCAACAACTTCACAAATAAGAAAGGAGGACCAATGACTTTTGGTGACAACAACAAAGGTAAAGTGAAAGGTGAGGGTGATGTAGGTGATTCACTATGTATCAATAATGTTCTTCTTGTGGATGGCCAACATCACAATTTAATTAGTGTTAGCCAATTGTGTGATAATGGTTATCTTGTTTTATTTGCCTCACTTGAATGTTTGCTTCTAGATTCCCTCTCCTATATTGTCATATATAAGGGAACTATAAATGGAAACATTTATGTTATTGTTCTTGATTCTCTTAATCCTATTCTTGGTAGATTTGTTGTGGATAAGAGTGATGTATCTTTGTGCCACTGTAGTCTTCGTCTTGTAAATATGCATCAATTGAAGAAGTTGAGAAAAAAGGAAGTGGTCGAAGGACTTCCTAAATTGGACTTTGAGAAGGATGAGGAATGCCAACCTTCAACTTAGAAAAAAAACCAAATCCTCCTTTAAATCCAAAGGAGGTCCTTAATACTAAGAGAACTCTTGAACTTCTTCATATTGATCTATTTGGACCAATGAGAACTCAATCGCTTCATGGTAGCAAGTATTGCCTTGTGATTGTCAATGATATTTATTGCTTTACTTGGACCTTCTTCTTAGTTTTAAAAAGTGATATTCTCGACATCTTCTCTTATTTTCACAAATGGGTTGAAAATGAAGCTCTTGCCGAATCATCTCTATCCTTAGTGACCATGGGGGAGAATTTGAAAATGATTTATTTGAGAAGTTTTGAATAGAGAAGGAAGTCTATGTGGCTCAACCTCTTGGATTTGAACATGATAAGCTACCTAACCACATTTACTTGTTACAAAAAGCTCTCTATGGACTCAAACAAGCCCCTAGAGCTTGGTATGAGAAATTAAAGAACTTTTTGCTATATAATAGCTATATCATGGGCAAAGTTGATTCTATCCTATATCTTAAACACACTTCTAACAACTTTTTGATCATTCAAATATATGTTGATGATATCATTTTTGGCAGAACGGGTCTTGATCTTTGTAAGGAGTTTAGTTCTCTTATGTAGAGTGAGTTTGAGATGAGTATGATGGGGGGGATTACCTTCTTCCTTGGATTCCAAATCAAGCAAACAAAGGAAGGAAACTTCATCAACCAAGGAAACTATACCAGTGAACTCTTGAAGCACTTTGCGATGGAGAACACCAAGCCGACGAAAACTCCCATGTCAAACACCACCAAACTTGATAGAGATGAAGAAGGTGAGAAGGTAGATGAGAAGCTCTATAGAGGTATGATTGGTAGCTTTCTATATTTAACTACCTCTAGACTTGATATCATGTTTAGTGTTGGCTTGTGTGCTAGATTTTAATCAAGTCCTAAAAAATCACATCTTTTAGAGGTTAAGAGGATTCTAAGGTACCTGGCCAAACCCAAAATTTTGGACTATGGTATCACAAGTCAAGGAACTTTACTGTTACTACTTATAGTGATGTGGATTATGTAGGGTTCTTAATTGATAGAAAGTGCACAAGTGGCACTTACTTCCTCATAGAACCATGCTTAGTCTCTAGGTTCTCTAAGAAACAAAGCACGATGGCTCTTTCAACTACCAAGACTGAATACATTGGTAGTTGTTGTGTCCAAGTCCAACGGATGAAGCAAATGCTCCAAGACTTTAATGTTCATCATGATGCTTCTCCTATCTTTTTTGATAATAGTAGTGCAATTAATCTTTCTTAAAATCATGTATTGCATAGTAGAGACAAACATATAGAGATCCGCCGTCACTTCCTTCATGACCACATTGCCACAAAGGATATCTATATCACACATATGGACACGAAAAATCAACTTGTAGACATTTTCACAAAACCTCTAGCTAGAGAGAAATTTACTTTTATTAGATAAAAACTGCTTATTATTGTTCTTGATGATAATTATATGCCTTCTAGCTACATTCTCTCATATATATATGTTGTTGCAAATAGTTTTCTCATCTCATACTTGTTTGTGCTATATGTGCCTTGTTTTAATGCCTATTTTGCTTTTTTTTTTTGGCTATTTTTGGCAAACACTTATTTTACCACAAAATACTAGCCAATGATGAGTGGAATGTGCCTCAATATGTTCACAATACATGATAGGATAGAAAAACAAAATTATATAATGCTCTAGTGGCTTAGAATTAAATTTCTTATTTTTGGATAGACTGACCTGTCGTCCGAGTTTGTTCTGGGAGAAACTCGAATGAAAACATGCCAATGACTGAACTAAACTGTAGTGTCGGCCAAATTTCCCAAACCTAAACTCGAGCGATAAAACTGTTGGGCTGAAAATATATAGGCAGTCGGCCGACTTTACTCCCTCTTAACTAGATTAAAGTTGATTGATAGCCCCTCTTTCTTGTTCATCCTTAAACCCTAGGGCTACCAAAACCTCTCCCTTATCCTATCTAACTCCCGATCACCTACCCTAGCTCTCTAAACCTTGACCAAGTTTCTTATACGACCAACAAATCTTGTCATCTCCTCGTTTTGTTGCCTTTTCATCTCCTTTTCTTTCCATGGATTCAAACTGACGCAAACAGACTGGACCAGCTAGAGTACCTTCGTCCTCCACTAATCCAAGACACATTTCCTTTAATGGCACCTCATTCATCTCCTCTCAATCTGTCAATAGGTATAATGAACTTCTACCTAGAAATCTTTTTCCTTCTTGTGCCTTGCTTGAACCTTGAAGTAAGTTGATGAAAGAGGTTGCTTCTATGTTCAACGCTCAACACCTTAGTGCAGTTTGTGTAGAGAGATTGTACTACACCAATTCTCTTTCTATCACAAAAGATGTTCATGAATTCTATGAGAATCTCATGTGGAACTACACTACCCTTGTGCCACCGCCTAACCAACAAGTGGTCCTTACCTCCATGATTGTGGGTACTAAGATTACCATCTCTAAGGATTCCTTGAATTCTTACTTCAATGGTACCAACATCGTATATACATAGTTGACCTCCTATAACCATTACCTTGATATGCTTGACCCTAAAAAGCTCTAACCAAAATTTTGAACCAGAGCTTACCCTATCTGACATCCACAAGTTTTTGAAGAAACCCGATGTTACCTATAGGAAGCAATCCTTCCTTCCTTTTCCCTTAACATCAAGACTTGTCTCATGGCATTAGTAGTCAACTGTAATATCCACCCAAAGAAAAATCAAACCGATATTGTAGAAAACACTGATGTGTGATGTGTTGTCTCTTTGATGATGTCAAAGTCAAATGGTCTCATTACATTGTCCACCACATCACCTATTTTGACTATGGGAAGAACACCGGTGGGGCCCACCTACCCTATCCCAACTTTATTTGTGGTTTGTTTTCTAACCATGCTGTAAAATCTCCTTTCCACAATCTTGGCTACAAATATAGTAGGAAAGGTGTTTACATCAGTAAAACCACTTTTAAGAAGTCCTTTCATCCTACCTCCTCTACCACACCAGGTGCTTCCACCTCCACCCAGACTCCACCTACTCCTAGATCTGACCGTGCCTCGTTCTTAGTTTCAAATGAAACCTGGATGGGCTACATGATACACCAATAGTCATACAACCTACAAGCGCAAGAGCACCTTCATCAGGATCTAGTTCAAATCACGTTGAACATGAACTTATCCTGCACCCATCCCTACCCTACCTACCAGCTGTACCTAGGTGCTGACTATGATTCCTATGCATACAATCAGTTCTACCCAACCCCTCCACCTGCTACTTTTGTTGTACCCCCTACCTCTGATGGTGGACCTACCCATGTTGCCTCTAAGCCTCTTTCTCTTCCAGTTGGTCCTACTACCACCTTGCTTGCTGGTTTCGATGGGATATCTTCACCCAATTTTGAGCAAGCAAATGCATTGTATGCATGTGGTATGTGACACGATTTTACCTTGCATATAACGCAAGTGCACACGTCAATGTAGTATAGGCCTTTGTGAGGCCCGAGTCGAACTCATGGACACTAAATTATCGGTAGACTACTACTAACTACTCGCAATCAGCTAGACCAATAAAAAGGTTATGAGAGTTGTTGTGAAAAAAAGAAAATAAAATAAAGCAAAGCAATCAATTAAGTATTTAGTTTAATCAATTCAAATGGAGATCTTTAGGGTTGCAGTTTCACCGCGGGTTTTCATTGTATGAATTTCCACAGTTAAACATGTTCATCTCTCAATCCGGGTAGTGACATGAGTCAGAATTGTCCACTGTCGTGGTACAATTTACTACCTAAGTCTAGGTCGGTTCCACCGTCATAGTAACCTATACCCTAAATTAGGTGCATTAGAATCGACCTCTGGGTTTCCACCATTAACCGTACATCACCTTGTTCAAGGGATTTGTTAATTAATGTGAATTTCGTCTCTTTTCAACTATTAATTCTTCTTTCAAAGTAATTAAAGGCATTAGATTATTATTATGGTGATCAAGCATAATAATATAATTGAGAAAACGAAATCATACCATGGATTTAAAAGACAAATTATGAATTACTATGATAAAAACATCATACAATGCTTCCCCGGGCTACTCCCGGTCCTAAAGATAAAGGGGATTAGCCCCGCATGGTTGATAATAGAAAATACATAGGAGTAGAGAAGAAAAACATGGGAAACATGGAGCAAACTCATGTAACCCCTGATACAAAGGTGTTCTTGGAGATCCTCCTCAAGAAACATGTGTTTTGCAGTCTTCCGGTAGCAAAATCGCCCGTCGGAGGTGACTGGATCGCTCGGTTGATGGCCTTCGTCTCTCGTCTCCTCTCTCTCCCTCCTTCTTGGATGTTGTGCAACATGGTATGAGATCCCCCTAGGGCCGGCCGTGCTCTTCTTAGGTCATAAGACCACTTTACGGCTCCGAAAAAGCTCAACCGTCAGATTAAAACGCTCCGTTTTAGTGCAAAAAATTGCCAGATCCCGACGCTGTCGATAGTATCGACCCCCAGGTCGATGGTATCGACCATGATACAGGTTTTTCCTTCCAAGATCGCATTTTAGGGTTGCTTTCTGATGAAATGTCGATACTATCGACACCAGGGTCGATAGTATCGACGCTGGACAATGCAAAAGTGCCTGAAAAAGTGCTGAAACATGTGTATAAGTTCGGGGATTATATAAAATCATATAAATATGATAAAAGAAGTATAATTTGATTCAAAAAGAGTATAAAATCCAACTATAGTGAATTATGCAAATATAATCAAGAAAATGACAAATACATGCATAAAACAGATATAAAATAAGCCTATAAAAGTGACTCAAAACCCATGCATCAAACTCCCCTAAGCTTAAACCTTGCTCGTCCTCAAGCAACAAAACTTTGGATCTGGTTGAGATAAGTCACCAATAGGACATAAATACATGAAATGAATCTACATCATCCCCACTTTCTTTCCATAAACCGGCCCTCATTGACCACTGAACACTAACTGCCATCCAGGCGACCAAAGACCTATGTAAAAGATGTTTGTCCCCCAATCAGTGAAACACTATCAATTAAAGCAGTTAATATGATAAACTCATTTGATCCATACTTGATGCATCTTGTGATCTCCTATCTACGTTGCTCATTTCCTAACTACCATCTAAATGGAAGCAGATCTCCTGATATTAATGATTGAGGAGAATATCATGGGTGGCCTACCGATTAGAGCAATGAGTGGATGGGATAGGTGGTTGTGGAAGAGATGGAAGCACATAATAGTCAATCATGCATTAAAAAAATTAATGACCTATCATGATGCAAAATGCAAGTGAAAATGTCCTAATGCTATATTTTTGTTGGAATGATGCATGTACTATCATTCCGTCTCAAGGTGAGATGGAATATCTAAGAAAACTACACCATGTGCTTATTCTTCTTAGTTCTCAGGTGAGAACATGTTCCTTTCTCCCTCTTCTTCTTTATTACTTCTCAATTCTTTTTTTTCTTCTTTTTCTTTCTTCTTTTTTTTTTTTAAATTTTTCTTCAATTTTTTTTCAAGCCCTTATTTTCATAGATGACAATGAATTATTTGTCGGGCTCACTTCTTGTTACATAAATTATACATTTGAAGCATTCTATTTGGAGGTTATGGATCAAGCTCACCACCTTTAATGTTTTCAGAGTAACATAAGATACATGGTGTACAATATGCTCAAAAGATGCAAATGCAACTACATAATGATAGTTATGCAATTAAATGACACGCACCTAAGGATAATGTGCATGTATAACTACTCTATCCTTTTTTTTCATTTTCATGCAAAAAAATATGTGAAAATAGATATAATGCAAGACCTATCTACATGAGATGCAATCAAAAAGTGAAAGACAGTAATGTGCTCCCATTTCTTATGGTGGAGTGTGAATGAAATTGCGGTGGATCAGATCACAAGACTAATTGACAGAACCTTCCGAAAATATCATATGTCCCTCTCTAAAGACCTGTGTACAGGGTAACTGAAGGATTTCTCTCTTAAACTTTAGTCTAAGGTCACGTTAGTGTTTGGTCAGTTTGGGCTCAAACATCCTTGCCAATCACTTTTCCTTGGACAATAAAGATGGTCATTCATGTCCCCATGTCCTGAAGCTGACTCACCCAAGCACTTCCTCAATTATGCAACTCAATTACTAACAAGAATAAGCTCAAAAAGTTCTCAAAATGCTCATTTTTTATGTGCACACAACCCAAGAGTAAAACTCCCAATTGAAACCATGCATTTATTGCTCCACATATTACACTAGATAGATGTGGATCCGACAAAAGCAGTAAACCTAGAAATAAAAACAACTAATATCTCAAAAGTAAAAGCAACATGAATAAGTAAATAAAAACTAAGATATAGGGTTGTTCCAACACCCCCCCAAGCTTGAATATGACTATGGCCTCATAGTCAGCATTCTCACTTAAGAGGTGGAACATCGGTACCGTTCGCTTTGAAGTGTGGTGAAGAAGGATGGTTAGATGCTCAAGTGGACCAAGTGATGCTTGCTATATCCCTCCTTTTTGTGGCCCATTTTTGTGTCTTAGTGGTTCTAAGACGTGACTTGCTTCATCCATCTTTCCTCTGCAAAAAACGGTTCAAAAAAATCTCATTTCGATACCTTTTACGACCTGTTTTATGTAGCTGTCCTGCAGGTGTCGATACTATCGACACAAGGTCGATGGTATCGACCCAGGATCAGCAATTTTGCTGTATCGACGCATCTAAAAGCTTGGGAACTCAAAAGTGTCGATACTATCGACCCTAGGGTCGATGGTATCGACTTTACTGTCACCAATTTTTCTGAAAATCTTCAGGAATCTCGATACTATCGACAGTAAGGTCGATGGTATCAACTTTTCTTCAGCGTTTACGATCCAAACTCGATACTATCGACATGGGTGTCGATAGTATCAGCCTTAACATTATGCACACTTGCAAAACACAAGTTAGGGTACCATTTTTACAAAAATTATCAAAACCTAAGCAAAAACTAAGTACATAAACATAAAAGAACATAACCAAACATAAAAATGAACCTAAAGTTGGGTTGCCTCCCAACAAGAGCCCTTGTTTAATGTCCTAGGCTTGACATAAGGATACCTTTAACCTGGGTTGTCAAGGGATGTCTCTAATGATTCATTTGGCAATTTGAATTTAACTCTATCATCACCAATCCCAAGTGTCAAGTAACCTCACCCAATGGCAGTGATTACATCAGCCGTAGCTTGGAACGACCTTCCCAATAGCATCTCACCTCTTTCCAACTCATGCATGTCCATGACCACAAAGTCAATAGGGAAGATGATTTTGTCTACCTTGACTAGCACATACTCACATATACCTTATGGCTTCACAATGGATCCATCCGCCAACTCAATTGTCATAAAAGTTTGTGTTGGCTTCTTCAATCCCAGCTTTTGAAAAGTGAAAAGTGGCATAAGATTAATGCTTGCCCCTGAGTCACATTGTGCTTGTGGAAAATGTTGGCCACCTATGGAACATGGGATGTAGAAACATCCTGGATCTTTCCTCTTCCTTAGTAAACTCCCATGGATAATTGAGCTCACCATCTCATTCACCCATCTAACATCTGTGTCTTTTATTCGCCTTTTCTTGGTGATGATATCCTTGATAAACTTCCCATATGTGGGAATCCGCTCTATCATCTCCACTAGCGGAATGTTAATATGGAGCTTTCTGAACATCTCCAGGAACTTCCTGTAATGTCTATGCTCTTTCTTCGGCCTCGAACTATCCGGAACAGACACAACCGCCTCATTTAGACGCTTGTGAGGTGGCACATATGGGCTTTTCGGGGTCTCCTCCCCTAAGCTTGCTTCAATGTCACCCTCTTCCGTAGGCTTTAGCACATCATTTACCACTGGTGTAGCTTGTGGCTGCTCATCCTCCTTAGTGGTTATAGCTTCATCATGAAGTATGGCCTTCACCTGCTCCTCTTGCCTAGGTGCGGGCGCGGCCGCGATGTGCTCTTGGCGGATTTTTCTGAATGGACAACATCTGCCCGATAGTCCATAATGACTGCGAGGATACGATATTCTTGGTGTAGCCTCCGTATCAAAAATCATTTTGCTTTTGTCCTGGACCTCCACCACCGGGGGATCTACCTCAGAAATCACAGATATATATTTCACTTGATGATGTGCTTGAACAACATCTACATTCCCAGCCTGTCTTTGTTGATTTGTATGCTTCATGGCCGCCACTTTATTGGAAATTTGGGTCACAGTCGTCTCTAGTGCCCTCATTTGTGCTCCATGACTTTGCAATGTCTGCCCAAATTTATTCAAAATCTCGCCCTGAGACTGTAACTTCTTGGCGAATGTACTCATCATCTCTTGATTTTGTTTCACCACCTGGCTAAGCAATTCATTGTTCTTTTCCTCTAGGCTAGGCTGTAGCTTCTGAAAATTTTGTTCCTTCCTCCAATCATAATTGTTATTTCTATATCCCTGTTGATGCATATACTTTGCATGTGCTTCATCATCAGACCCATTGTC
This sequence comes from Alisma plantago-aquatica, assembly GCA_963693085.1. Lineage (NCBI taxonomy): Eukaryota > Viridiplantae > Streptophyta > Magnoliopsida > Alismatales > Alismataceae > Alisma > Alisma plantago-aquatica. The sequence continues at coordinate 1,278,271,844 of OY856410.1, read as the reverse complement.
CTCTTTCTCTAGGAGATTCTTGGCTATAAGATCCAACTTGTCATTAAGCGCTTTAATGGCCCTTGCTTCATGTGTAATGCCAACCTGCTCGGGTGCATCTCTTTCACCCCAAGACTGCATTTTGGACATGTTCCTTAGAATCTCCCAACACCTTGTGCCTGTGTTGTTCAAAAAGAAACTAGAACCTGCTGAGTCCAAATTGCTCCTATCATGTTCATTTAGGGCGAAGTAGAAAATTTTAGCTTGCTTCTCCTTGTCTAAGCCGTGATGTGGACACTTCCTCAACATGATCTGGAAGCGCTCCCAAGTTTCAGAGTATGTTTCACCGGCTCACTGGCTAAAGTTGTGTATCTTCCTCACTAGATCGTTTGTCTTTTCAGGCGAGAAGAACCTATCAAAGAACACCTCAACCATGTGATCCCAAGATTCAATGTACTCATCATCCAGATTGTGCAGCCATTCCCAAGCATTGCCCGCTAAAGAACTGGGAAAAAGTTTCAGGTAGAGTGTCTCTTGCGGGAACCTATCAATCTTTATCATATCACAATTTTCCATGAACGTTCTGATGTGGGTCACCGGATCCTCATTTTTAAGTCCATGGAAAGCCTGCGATTTGACCAACTGAATAAGCCCTGGATCAATCTTGTAACTAGGTATGTTGATAGCTTGTTTCTTGATTGGCCCCTTCTGTGCAGAAGAAGAAGCCTTAATCCTTTCCCAGATTGTCTGCTCCTCATTTTCCGCTCCATCACCCATTATTACTTTACTAGTACCTGAAATTTCAATTGGTAGTGTATGAACCGATACTAATAATTAAAACAATGAATAAGATTTGCAATTCAGTTCAAAAGATTAAAAGAAAAAAATATAGGAATTAAAAGTGGCCTAGTGTGGCCGCTCGCAGCACTCGTAGTGCTAAAATCCACCATTTCCCCGGCAACGGCACCAAAAACTTGACACAATTTTACCGTGCGTATAATGCAAGTGCACACGTCAATGTAGTATAGGCCTTTGTGAGGCCCGAGTCGAACTCAGGGACACTAAATTATCGGTAGACTACTACTAACTACTCGCAATCAGCTAGACCAATAAAAAGGTTATGAGAGTTGTTGTGAAATAAATAAAAATAAAATAAAGCAAAGCAATCGATTAAGTGTTTAGTTTAATCAATTCAAATGGAGATCTTTAGGGTTGCGGTTTCACCGCGGGTTTTCATTGTATGAATTTCCACATAGTTAAACATGTTCATCTCTCAATCCGGGTAGTGTTAGTAGTCAGAATTGTCCACTGTCGTGGTACAATTCACTACCTAAGTCTAGGTCGGTTCCACCGTCGTAGTAACCTATACCCTAAACTAGGTGCATTAGAATCGACCTCTGGGTTTCCACCATTAACCATACATCACCTTGTTCAAGGGATTTGTTAATTAATGTGAATTTCGTCTCTTTTCAACCATAAATTCTTCTTTCAAAGTAATTAAAGGCATTAGATTATTATTATGGTGATCAAGCATAATAATATAATTGAGAAAATGAAATCATACCACGAATTTAAAAGACAAATTATGAATTACTATGATAAAAACGTCATACAATGCTTCCCCGGGCTACTCCCGGTCCTAAAGATAAAGGGGATTAACCCCACATGGTTGACAATAGAAAATACATAGGAGTAGAGAAGAAAAACATGGGAAACATGGAGCAAACTCGTGTAACCCCTGATACAAAGGTGTTCTTGGAGATCCTCCTCAAGAAACGTGTGTTTTGCAGTCTTCCGGTAGCAAAATCGCCCGTGGGAGGTGCCCAGATTGCTCGGTTGATGGCCTTCGTCTCTCGTCTCCTCTCTCTCTCCCTCCTTCTTGGATGTTGTGCAACATGGTATGAGATCCCCCCTAGGGCCAGTCGTGCTCTTCTTAGGTCATAGGACCACTTTACGGCTCCGAAAAAGCTCAACTGTCGGATTAAAACGCTCCATTTTAGTGCAGAAAATCACCAGATCCCGACACTATCGATAGTATCGACCCCCAGGTCGATGGTATCAACCATGATACAGGTTTTTCCTTCCAAGATCGCATTTTGGGGTTGCTTTCTGATGAAATTTCGATACTATCGACACCAGGGTCGATAGTATCGACTCTGGACAATGCAAAAGTGCCTGAAAAAGTGCCGAAACATGTGTATAAGTCCGGGGATTATATAAAATCATATAAATATGATAAAAGAAGTATAATTTGATGAAAAAAGAGTTTAAAGGCCAACTATAGTGAATTATGCAAATATAATCAAGAAAATGACAAATACATGCATAAAACAGATATAAAATAAGCCTATAAAAGTGACTCAAAACCCATGCATTAGTATGTCTTAGGGAGAGCAACATGCCAAGTGGCCCACCACTCACTCTTTCAGACCTCCAAAGGATGAGGAGATGGAAGATGAGGATGCTGAGGACTATGAGGCTGATGGTGATGAGGATGAAGGTGAGGATGGTGATGATGGCTTTGATGATGGTAAGGCTACCCCTATTGCCCTAGATGCACCTTCAGATGGAGATGAGGACTACCATCCAAATGATTATGAGGCTGTTGACATAGATTCCATAGATGTTTAGTTCTTCGTCTATAGGGTACTCATATTTATATCTTTTTGTAAACTATCATGTACTGAACATTTGGGAACTGTATCTGAGGCATACTATTTTAATATCACATTGATTTTCACTATTTTTTAGTTCTCATCTAGAGAGGACATCTTAATCTTATCTTATGTACCTTAACTTTATGCTTGGATTTATCATATGATTTCTTGGTATTTGCTTCCATATTTTAGTTATGCCTCTAGCATGCTTGTTCTATCTAATTTTTATGTTTAGTTCTTGCTATGCTGGTTGCTTGTGTAGTTTGTGCCTCTAGATAAGACCTGCATTTCTTATCTCTTCTACCCCCTGTCTTTTTGATATGACAAAGGGGAAGAAATGAGATCAATCATACTGTATTGTGATCCTTTTCTAGTATTTTTCCAAAATATCATGTGACTTGTAAGAGGACTCAATAGTATATATGTGATATGGTTGCTTTTTGGAGAAACTAACAATACAGAAAAAGCTAAGCATGAAGTAAGGGGGAGCAATTGCAATTGTTCATTCATGTATCCCCTTACAATTCACAAGGTAAAAGTTTAATTTCTAAGTACTTTTCAATATGTTGAGGAATGGTGTGTCATCGTCAAAAAGGGGGAGAATGTCGACCCACCAGTTATTCATTGTCCATATTTTGATGATGAATTAAACATTCCATTCATATGTAACTAATATGTCTATTTGAGATTGATTTCAAAAGGATCATTTCAATCAAGTTCAAACTTGATCAAATACAATCCAAAGTCAATGCAAATGCACTTCTCTAGAATATGCCCAAAAAGACTTAGGACAATTATTTTAAACATTTGTATTGATGTTATGACTTGTAATTAAGATGAGAAAAAATTAGGTGAACTTAATTCATATGTTTAATCACTCTAACAATGATTTCTAAAATTCATCACAGAGTGCTTGTTCAGTCAAGCTTCATCCTTGATAAACTCAACCGACACCCTTGATGAATTTTGGGAATGCTAGATTCGGACGAGTTTGTCCCAATCAAACTCAACTGAAACCCTGCATAGCCAAAATAATTTAAGGCATCGACCGAGTTTCATCCAAGATAAACTCGACCGATGCTTCAAATTTTCTTTGTCTCATAGTGTAATCGACAGAGTTACCTTTATTTAAACTCAATTGATTGCACTGTATGGAGTGTGTAGAAAAAAATGATTCTAGCCATTAGAGTGTTGCAAACATAAAAAATAAATAAGTTGCTGTTGGTATGTATGCCCTGAGAGCCAATCATGGGATGATTGGTGGGATACATTAAGATTGATTTGATAAACATCAAAGGAAAGCTTCCAATTCTTTCTGGTTCATTCATATGAGATAATGATAGAACAAATTGAATGTCCAGAGAATGACAATACTCAATGACGTATGCTTTCAGGTTGAGGACCTGAATGATGAGATCATACAGATGCTAAGAGTTTGTACATTCTTATTATGTCCCTACTTAGATGTCATTGTGGAAGGTAGATTGGAAACAATGATACACAAGACTAGATTGTGGTGTTGGTTGATGACAGAATCTCATTAGTCATGATATGGAGATATCAAACCAAACACATAGGTACTTGTTAGAGAACAAGTGTACGGGATAGACCCACCGTGAGTTTGACACATGGAACCATGACATGGTAGTCACATTCAGTTCTCACAGTGATGGTGGTGAGTGTGATTCTTTGACCTGAAATCACATCACTCAACACATGTCGTTGGGTACACTTTGACATCATCAAACGCAGTCCTGAAACATGGGTTGTTATAAAGGTGATGATTGGGTGGCTTTGACACATGGGGCTTTTGAAGGGTGAGTGATAGATATGGGATTTGTCCCTCCTGAGGGAGTTTGATATCCATGGCCACTTAATGAGTAGGATTGAGTAGGTGTGCACACGCATGTGTGAATCAGTATGTGATATTGATGTCATACATATCTCCTCCAATCTACTATGAGATCAAGAAAGTGAATGAACATTGACATGATGACTGTTCCATGCCTTGAGTTCATTCAGGATATCAAAGACAAAGGAATTATACATTCACTATAACACCATTCACGAATTGTAGGATTGAAAGTTGTTCTCCAACTTTCCTTTTCACTTGGGTAGCACTGATGTGCGACTAGGCACCGCTCTCTGCTTGTGAAGTCATAAGTGTTATGGACTTTCATTACCAACGTGAAATGGGCCTGCAGGGTCACACACATAGGATTTAACCTAGAAGAGGAGTTTATCCACAAACAATGTTTAGATTGTTTACTAAATATGTTTAATAGTTCAATTAAACACTCAATCAATTGATAGCTCAATATCATAGTGTTCAAGGTGTTGGACCAATTGATTAGAGTATCAAATTGATTGAAACTGCAATTGACTGATTCTGCGCAGTCTGCACTCCCAACCGATCGGCTCATGTGATGAACCAATCGTCTCAAGTTTATGAACTGATTGGCTCATGTGATGAACCGATTGGCTCATAATAGGTTGAGACGACTGGTTCAAGGGTTGAACCGATCAGCTCAACTGGTCCAAACGAGTGAGTTGGGAAAGTCAGGTTGGTGAGAAATTTCTTTTCATTTCACTTATCCAATTTGATTGGAACAAGGATTGGTATTTGGATCAATTCGAAACAAAAGAGGAAAAGTCAACCGGGAACTGACCAGGGGAGTGAACCGACCGGTTCAGAAGTGAACTGATCAACTCAGGTATCCCAAACGACTGGTTCGGGTGTGAATCGATCAGCTTAGGTCCCCAACTGACTGGTTCATGCTTGAAATGATCGATTCAGCTGGCGCACTTGGTTGTTTTTGTGGAAAATCTCAAACCCTTCTACTCTTGCTTTAATACCGCATTGACCGGGGTAGAGAACCCTATCCCATGACCCTCCTATATATATAGGGGTACTGGGGGCTTCTCAAGTACAACTTAGAACACTAATTGCTCTGCAAAGTTGTCGTTCTATCTGGTTGTGGTAACCAGGAGAGCCCGAGCAAGTGCTACCCGACAAGGGAGGCACAACAAGGGAAAGACAACTGTAGAAAGGTGACTGGTGGCAGGAGAGTGTGTCGGTGACTAGTACACCGACAGGAGGGTACAAATCCTTCTAGTGCCTTGTGCGACAAGGCGATCAGAGTTCCAGGTGGTCCGTGTGGAATACTACAGAGGCGGGAAGATTTCTGCCGCTCAGAGGACATCTGTCAATCCTGACAGTCCCAGTGAGACAAGGAGCTGCACAGACACCATCCAAGACCGGAGGTGAAGACCACACAAGCTGCGAGGTAATGTCGCCGAGCAAGCCTCAGGACAAGGTAAGTCTCTACAAACCATCCTTCCTATTGTATAGACGTTGACATGATTCCTTTATTCTGGGTTCAGGTAGAAGATTTTTTTTTGTTTCCACTGCCTTCTCTGCCTCCCCTAAAACCCAACAGTGGTATCAGAGCTAGGTCAACTGCTCTATACTTTAGGATTATCGATGTGATCAATTTTGGTTTTTCGCCTTTATTTATTGCATATGATGTGAATAAAATTGGCTTTATGCATGTCCAATCCTAAATTCACAAATCCCAATATACATATATGATATGTAATATAAATGCACTCGATACGCGTCACCCTTAAATGAGTTTTGTGGTGGATGTATATCATGGTTATGGACAATAAACCCTATGTCTGTGTATGGTTGAATGTGGTTGCTTGCATCTCAGTCTGTGCACCAATTCCCTACCTCCTTTTCTTGATGTAACTCGAGATAAATCAAGATTTCTTTCCTAACTTTGCCCCCCCCCCGAATGTAACTCGGGGTTTCTCAATTAAAATGTAAATAGAATAGAACTTTATTTCCTGTTGTGTCAAAGAATGGTGGACAACATGACGACAACTGAGACGATTGGTTCAAGGCGTGAACCGATCGGTTGGCATTCTAGATGACCGGTTTGAGGAATGAGACAAGCGGGTGGTGACCTTGAGGAGATGCACGACGACCAGTAAACCGATCGGCTGGAGGTGCTAGTCGATCAACTGGTGGCACCCAACCAACCGGCCTGATGGTGATCCGATTAATCATGGAGATGAGTTGATTAAACCCAGAACGACAAAGCATAGAGTTCATCTTATACAATTTTCATATGATATGGACCTAGATGACTGTGATTCCTATTGTCTCAAGGAATCACATTAGGATAGCTATAATCATTGCTTTTATCATTTCACATGTTTTCTGTGGGATATAAACATATATATGATACATACTATATATTGTGGTGATTGGATATGTATATGTACCTATAAAACCAAATCCCTCATTAAATATTAAGGTTTTAGATGCCTTTCAAATGAGACACACGTGAAAATCTTGATTGTCCAAGTGTGGGCATGCCGTAGCATGGTGCACTGTCTATCTCGTGGAAGCGTGAAGGATGGATATGTGGGTCTACCTAGCAGGGTGCATATTCATCGTGTTGGATTTGGGTCGGACTTAACAAGGTGACCTAGATAGGATCTATCACCTTGAGGCATGGAGGTGATCATGGCAAGGAGTTTCATATGACATCTTTTAAGAGTTACATATGATGCAATTGGCAAAAGTTGCCTACCTGGAAGATCTAAGTTGTGGGTGACAACCCTAGCTGGTCCATGACTCAGAGGATTTTAGGATCTTGATCCACTAGAAGATTGTACGCTGCAATCTTCCGAATTGATGGTGAGGGCTATCAATTTGAACAAAAATAGTGGGAGCGATAATTAATTATAGTCCTAATTATATCGTCAACCTTTCAAAGCAATCAAATAAGTCAAAATTGAGTTTTGGACTAAATTTCATATATTTCCTTTTGTAGTACAAATGACAACAAACAACAATCACTTTTCATTGCGATCGGTCCTTGAAAAGGACAAGCTGAATGGGACTAACTTCCACGACTGGTTTAGGACATTGAGAATTGTTCTCACTCAAGAGTGAAAGCTCTATGTCCTGGATACTCTAGCTCCAAAGGAACCCACTCCTACCGCACCAAAGGCAAAAAGGGATGCTTATAAGAAGCATTCTGAAGATGCCATTGATGCAAAGTGCTTGATGTTGTGCTCCATGAACCACGTGTTGCAGAGGCAACATGAGAACATGGGTGTCATTGAGATGATTCAACATCTCAAGAACATGTATGAAGATCAAGCACAGCAAGAGAGATATGATGTCTCTAGGGAACTGTTCAAGTGTGTCATGATAGAAGGAGATCCAGTTGGTCTACACATGCTCAAAATGATTGGGTATTTGGAGAACCTGACAAGACTGGGATTTCCCCTGAGCTAAGAGTTGGCTACTGACGTGATACTGCAATCATTGCCAGAATCCTACAGTCAGTTTGTGATGAACTACAACATGAACAACTTTGACATGCCATTGACATAGTTGTTGGGCATGTTGAGGATAGACAAGGCACAAATGAAGAAGGACAAGCCTAAATCTGTGATGATGATCAACAACAAGAAAGGCAAGTCCAAGTGCAAGGGTAAGGGCAAGGCTAATAAAGGTTCTGATGCTAGCCAACAATCCAAGTCGTCTTCAACTCTCAAGGCCAAGGGATGCGTGACTAAGAGAGGAAATTGCCACCATTATCAAAAGCCAGGATATTGGAAAAGGAATTGTCCACACTATCTGGAAGAACTAAAGTAGAAGGAGGCAACAGACGTCTCCACCTGAAGGTGTCATGAAATAAACTTATAACACTTTTGAGGTATATGATACCAAGATATAAAGTGTAAAGCACCCAATAAATGGGGCAAGTGTTGCCGCCATAGATAGGAGTACTTTAGTTTATTTTCAGCCTTGAAGGCATGTAATAGAGTTATAAACTGCTATTTCATATTTGCCAATGGATAGAAACACCTTATTTTTGCATATTGTATGACAATAATGACAATTAATAAAGTTGATGTTTCCTTGTGGCAATGCCTTGTTTATCTTGTGGTACTTGGTATGCATAAGATAAAATGATACCTAAAAGTTACTGATAACTCAAACAACAAATTCTCATTATCATGAGAAATTCATCTCTAGTTTCCATATGATGGATAAATCTAGACTCTTTTGGTTAGAGAACCAGCAAGAGACATGAATCTCTTAGACATGATTAATCAATCTTCACTAGTGGTAGTGGGAGAATGATTATCCTATTAGGTATAATACATGTGATGTATTTACATACCTATTAGAGTTAATGCTAGTACTTCAAACAGTGTTTAGAGAAATACCAATATGAATATCTTGAAGTTTTAAAAGAATATCATAGATGAAGTACGAATTTGGTAAGTGTTAATTCTTGATAAGATCAATGAATGAAATACTTGGACCAAATGTTTGAGAACCTTGTGAGTGATTATGATACTGTATCATAGTGAGCTCGTGATTTAGGCATGGTGATGTCTAAATCAAGAAGGAGTCATACTCTAAGGAGTTAGAGGATGATTATCAAATAACTAAATTCTTCTTAAATAAAGAATACCCCACACTAATAAAGGACATTAAGAATCACAAGGAGTTATGAGTTCTTATATCCTTGACAGATACACCTTGATTATCTATGTGATGATTTGGTCATGTGATGAGTCAACTATCTAGATGAATATGAGGAACCGGATTGTGTGTTATGGTTTATGACCATTACATCCTAAATGACTTCCATGTGAATCATAAGGTATGACCTTGATGGTTGCACCCATTAGGATGAAATCCATAAGTGCAAATGAGTCTTAAGCGTTAAGACACATGGATAACATTTTGAGAAGGATGATGCTTATTGATTACAACTTAATGACTAAGAGATTTGCATACAAATACTAAAACTACATTCCTATGAGGAATAAAACAAGGATGTGTAAGTGACACAACCTATAAGGTTTATTAATCCATTAATGCAAATGATGTTTATAAGTTACAATGGACTAATCAATGTGATTGATTGAGTACAAGCAACTCAGAGATGGATCTTTACTTTGATAATATAGTCAAAGGGTTTGACTGATATGACAAAGATAAAGAAGGGATCTGTGATTTAGTGGGAGCATATTCACATTCCACATGTTGATGTGAAATGGAAATGTTCTAGAATGAAAATCCAAAGTGGAAATTATCTTTAGGGAATATAGAGACATTTCCTATGTGATAGGAATAGAGATCTATAGAGATAGTTTCTCAAAAAACCTCTTGACCTGAAAAGAGAAAGCATACATTGGCAATCTATACTGAAAGGTTCAGTGTGCACAGATTCAGTGGGAGAAAACTTATCCATGTTACATGGAGTTAGTATCCCAAGGCCAAGTGTCCAATTCTTATGAAGAATGGGAACACTAAGAATAGATATGGATCTATCATGTATGTAATCATCCAATTATCTTGCATGTATGGTCATAGAAAGAATAAAATGCATTTATCATCTTGTATGTAGGACATGACAATATGATGTGCTCATCCTGATAACTCGTATGTGGGACATGACGAGTGGATGTCTGTTTAGTTCTAGTAAGGGTTACTGGAATACCATAAGAACTTGATAAGTACTTGAGAAGTACTAGTTCTATGGAAATAAGGAAGGGTTCACTGTAAAGAGTTACACTGATGCGAACTTTCGAAAAGGATAGAAAATAATCGCAAAATATATATGGGATATATAAAAGTGAATGTTTGTTGTTAAATGGAAACGTTCCAATAAAGCCGTTTAAAAGGAAAAGCCAAGTATCCGTGTGTTAGAGAACATTAGTAGATACTATATGGATCTGGAAGTTCATAAAGATGAACTTATAGATATTCCGGTCATTGATGACAAGTTAGGAGTTCTTGGTCATGCAATGTGGCTAAAGGTTAGCAAAGGAATACTAGATTGCATATTACGAGAACTCCATCTCATACGTGTGATGTACAATGAAGAGATGAGAGACATGTAGTTAATACCAACTTTGGCAAGGTATTGCCATAACTCACTATGTTAGCACTAGAGCACAGTAACATGTGGGACATGTTTGAAGATCACTATGAATATGATTCAAGGGTGATTGGCTCACAGTGCAAGTGGGAGTCTGTTGGTATGTATGCCCTGAGAGCCAATCATGGGATGATTGGTGGGATACATTAAGATTTATTTGATAAACATCAAAGGAAAGATTCCAATTCTTTCTGGTTCAGTCATATGAGATAATGATAGAACAGATTGAATGTCTAGAGAATGACAATACTCAATGACGTATGCTTTCAGGTTGAGGACCTGAACGATGAGATCATACAGATGCTAAGAATTTGTACATTCTTATTATGTCCCTAGTTGGATGTCATTGTGGAAGGTAGATAGACAACAATGACACACAAGACTAGATTGTTGTGTTGGTTGATGACAAAATCTCATTAGTCATGATATAGAGATATCAAACCAAACATATAGGTACTTGTTAGAGAACAAGTGTACCAGACAGACCCACCGTGAGTTTGACACATGGAACCATGACATGGTAGTCACAGTCAGTTCTCATAGTGATGGTGGTGAGTGTGATTCTTTGACCTGAAATCACTCCACTCAACACATGTCGTTGGGTACACTTTGACATCATCAAACGCAGTCCTGAAACATGGGTTGTTATAAAGGTGATGATTGGGTGGATTTGACACATGGGGCTTTTGAGGGGTGAGTGATAGATATGGGATTTGTCCCTCCTGAGGGAGTTTGATATCCATGGTCACTTGCTGAGTAGGATTGAGATAGGCGTATGCATGCATGTGTGAATCAGTATGTATTATTGATGTCATACATATCTCCTCCAATCTACTCTGAGATCAAGAAAGTGAATGAACGTTGACAGGATGACTGTTCCATGCCTTGAGTTCATTCGGGATATTAGAGACAAAGGAATTATACATTCACTATAACACCATTCATGGATTGTAAGATTGAAAGTTGTTCTCCAACTTTCCTTTTCACTTGGGTAGCACTGATGTTTGACTAGGCACCGCTCTCTGCTTGTGAAGTCATACGTGTTATGGACTTTCACTACCACTGTGAAATGGGCATGCAGGGTCACACACATAGGATTTAACCTAGAAGAGGAGTTTATCCACAAACAATGTTTATATTGTTTACTAAATATGTTTAGTAGTTCAATTAAACACTCAATCGATTGATAGCTCAGTATCATAGTGTTCAAGGTGTTGGACCAATTGATTAGAGTATCAAATTGATTGAAACTGCAATTGACTGATTCTATACAGTCTGCACTCCCAACCGATCAGCTTATGTGATGAACCGATCATCTCAGGTTGATGAACCGATTGGCTCAGGATAGGTTGAGATGACCGGTTCAAGGGTTGAACCGATCAGCTCAAATGGTCTAAACGAGCAAGTTGGGAAATTCAGGTTGGTGAGAAATTTCTCTTCGTTTCACTTGTCCAATTTGATTGGAACAAGGATTGGTATTTGGATCAATTCGAAACAAAAGAGGAAAAGTCAACCGGGAACTGACCAGGGGAGTGAACTGACCGGTTCAGGTGTGAACCGATCAGCTTAGGTCCCCAACTGACTGGTTCATTCTTGGAATGATCAGTTCAGCTAGTGCAGTTGGTTGTTTTTGTGGAAAATCTCAAACTCTTCTACTCCTACTTTAATCCCGCATTGCCCGAGGTAGAGAACCCTGTCCCATGACACTCCTATATATATAGGGGTACTGGGGGCTTCTCAAGTACAACTCAGAATACCAGTTGCTCTCCAAAGTTGTCATTCTCTCGGGTTGTGGTAACCAGGAGAGCCCGAGCAAGTGCTACCCGATAAGGGAGGCACAACAAGGGAAAGACAACTACAGAAAGGAGACTGGTGGCTAGAGAGTGTGTCGGTGACTAGTACACTGACAGGAGGGTACGACTCCTTCCGGTGACTTGTGCGATAAGGCGATCGGAGTTCCAGGTGGTCCGTGTGGACTACTATAGAGGTGGGAGATTTCTACCGCTCGGCGGACAACTGTCAATCCCGACAGTCCCGGTGAGACCAGGAGCTGCATAGATACTATCCAAGACTGGAGGTGAAGACCACACAAGCCTCGAGGTAATGTCTCCGAGCAAGCCTCGGGACAAGGTAAGTCTCTACAAACCATCCTTCCTATTGTATAGATGTTGAAACGATTCCTTTATTCTGGGTTTGGGGAGAAGAATTTTTTTTTTGTTTCTGCTGCCTTCTCTGCCTCCCCTAAAACCCAACAGTTGCTACACCCCAAACGACTAGATTTCTTTCACAAGGCTTCAAGTGGCCAGTGGACATCCCCAACTATAAATAGGGGCCCTTAGAATTCATTCCAAGTTTGTTGCTTAATGCCTCTCATGCTCCTAGCTATAGTTGAGTGATTTTGTCCACATAGACCCTCTTTATCTCTCTTGCTTACAAATCCAAATGTCCATATGAGTGAGATAGGATATTTGTGAGAGAGATACTTCATTGTAATATTGTGAAGCTCTCAATCTTCTCTTTCCCCACAAGCAAAGTTGGTGAAAGCTTCTCCAAGTTGAAGGAGAAGGTGAAGGCTGAAGATCGTTGAGAAGAGTGGGTAATTCCTTCCATGCGGAAGACCTATTGCAAGAAGGGGAGATCCTTGGAGAAGGTGTCCAACTCATTACAAAAGTGGGTAAGACCTTGTAGAAGTTTAAGACTCTTGTTTGAAGGATAGGTAAGACCTTATAAGGTTTATTGTCTCCTTTTGGTCCTTAAAAAAGAAGACTATACATCTTTGCCTTGCAAAAGGAAGGTCTTATTGTATGCCTTATATTGGAATATAAGTATGAAATGGTTGCAAAGCCTAGGGCTTGACCTCTCTAGGTTGTGGATTGAATTTCTCCTAGTTTGGAGATTGGAAACACTCTACATATCTTGTTCTTGATCTCATTATATATCTCTCATCATTGCTATGTATGCTTAGTTGCACATAAAATTACATATTTGCAGTAGCCTCTTTTGAAGTAACTTGAAGGTCTAATGAATTTTGTTTAAGTGCTTTTTATCTCTATTCACCCCCCTCTAGAGCCCTTTTGATCCAACAATATTCCACATCAACAGAAAATATGGAAGGAGGTAAATAAATTAAGGATGAGTCTAAGAAATATGAATTCATGATGAAGTTATTAGTACTTCTTATGTATAATTTTTGTTTCCTTATAGAGTGGACGTTTGGAGAAAGGGAATCAATGACATTATATTGAGAGAGCCTATAGCATGGTTAAATGGGGCATGTTTTAATTCAATTTCATATACAATCCATATGCAGAGAACATACTTCATGGACAATGAACTTTGGCTTTGAAATCTAAAATATATTTCACAAGATTCAAGCAATAGGATCGTAACATTTTCTATTTAACACCTAGTCAAATCAGATCAAGATTAAATCTAAGGTAGAAACAAGAAAAACTAGATTACTCCTAAAATGTCTGCATACATGGAAAACTCTACAAAAGGTTCCTATGGGGTGATAGTGCGGAGTCCACACTAACCAATACCAAATAAATAAATAGGCCTGGGCATATGATTGGAGCAAAGTAGGAATGCAGGTGGGAAGGGGAAATGATGCTTGATACTTCTAAAAAATTTCCCCTTCATATATATATATGTTTGTAGGTAAATTCATATAAAGTTACGATGAATGCAATAATATGCACAAATAGACTAATATTGAATATATACAATTCTAATATTGCATATTTGGATGTATTAACATATATGTGATAATATGGGTATATGTCAGTAACATATTTGGATGCTTGCTACTTTTGACAAACTTTATGTGGGGTGTGAAATATTTTCTGGGGCAATATAGTTGTTTAAAATATTTTCTAGATGCATGCGATGCAATGATGAGGAAGAAACTACAACAAAATAGCTTCATCAATTTTCTAATAATAAAGAATTAATAATCATTGAGCTAATCATCCATTTACGTGGGAATATAATCAAAATAGGATCTAAAAATCATTGACTGAATCTAATTTTCTGACATAACCATCATATGTATCTTTGTCAAATATAAATTGGCTTTAGGGCATGCTTAGGGATTTAAATGTCATTACAAACCCTAAATATGGTATTTGAGTGATCTAATTTAGAGGTCATTTTAAAGTGAGTAGTTTAAAGTGAGTGTTGATGCCTATGTGGTCAATAGAATTAAGAGAATAGTTGTGAGGTACGTCATAACAAACCACTTGGGACATTATATTCCAAGAGGATGTAGTCATGTAAATTTCACAAGTGATGTTATGTAGCCTATAATGCAACATGCTTACTGTTCCAAATAGAATAAAAAAATATGATGGTATGAGATGATATTGTCAGTAGTATAATTCATGTCACTTAAAAAATATGTTATATGGTATTTTATAAAAAGTGTGTGTGTAAGATATAGTTTGCACCTGGCTAGATGTTATAAAATTCTAAACCTAAACATAAGTTACCATATGAAAGAAACATTGTATAAAAAGATTATCAACTAATAAAAGATATTAACACTTGTATTTTCTCTATGCAAACAAAAGGTACATAAAAAGGGTAATTGGGCATATTTTATTTTAATTTGGTTTATAACCAAAATTGCAATGGAGACTGTACAATTCTTTGAATTGTTGTCAACATGAATGATATGTTAACTATTATAATATTAAACCAAATTGAAATGTTTGTTGTTATTTGGATTCAAGTTTTCATCCAGACACAAAAACCATAAGTATGAAAGTATCAGTTTTCTCATATATATAGTTTTAAAAGAAGTGACCAACTATAGTTAAGGTATTAAAAGTAAGTGCTATGCATTAACAATTTGTCAAACAATTGATACTATAGCTTACAAAATGGAAATATGGACCAACCTGCATATTATACACACATATATATACATATAGACACACACATAGGTCAGTTACAATAAGATTCTTCCTATAATCATTGAGCTAATTATCCATGACAATATAATCAATATGGGATCTAAAATGGGTATTTGTCAAATATAAATAGACTATAGGGCAGGATTAGGGCTTTAAATGTCATTAAAAACACTGATTATGGTATGGTATTTGAGTGATCAAATTTAGAGGTCAGTTTAGTTTATAGATTAAATATAATCATAATTATTCATATTGATTGTGCAATTCTTACTTTATATAAATGTAACTATTTTTACTGTCATGTGGATTACAGTTCGTCCAACTTAGGCCTAATATGATTAGGGCATGTGGTTATTACCTCACCAAACAAATTATTACTGTCATGCGGATTAGGGTTTGTCCAAATTAGGGTTCATAAAATTATGGCATGTGGCTATTACCTCACCAAATTAGACATGATCAAATCAGGACATGCTATTACTCCCTCCTCACAAGTAGGCTTGATATAACTATCAATCAAAATTTTCATGACCACATTAGGTCCGATCCATATTTGTATGGGTTATTTCAGACCCGTGCATGGTTTCCAATTTATATATTTTAGGTTGTACCCCATCATGAAGGATACAAACATAACATTATTTTTACTACATAATTACAAAACTTATGGAAACAAGCATGTTTTTATGTTAGGGATAAATATCCTAGTCTACATGGATATTTTTGAAATGACCACATTAGGTCTGATCCATACATCACAATAATAGTGTTATATAATCATACACTCCAGTAGGGCCCATACGTAGTATAATGATACTTTTTATTTACATATTGACCACATTAGGTTTAATGCAAATGTGTCCATTGTGTCATGTTAAAATTTTATTATAGGATTATCCATATATAATTTGCATTAGGGTGTTTATGCTTGACGAAGGATAGAAATGGAACAATATTTTTACTACATAAACACAAATTTTATGAAAACAAGCATACATTTATGTTAGGGATAAATATACTAGTCCATAGATATTGTTATAATGACCACATTAGGTCTAGTTCATTCATCATATTAAGGAGGACAAAAAAATCCAAATGTGCTACCTTAATATTGTGTTATAAAATCATACACTCAATTGAAACAAAGAAGTATCATATATAACCATGGTAACATAAAATTCGTAATACAACCATCAATATATCCATTGAAAGTACACACGACATTTATACTTATACAACAATGACACACTATTTTATTTTCTAAAATTACAATAATGAACCATGTAGGGGAATTACAAGGTCAGGTAGGAGTTCGGGACAAAATGGTGATGGACTGGAAATACTTGATAGTGGAGAAGGTAGCACCACAACAATTGAAGAAGAACCATCAATACATAGAACCCATGATCCCACCATGATGATCAAAGAAGAAAACAAGAATAAAAGAGGAAAATACTTAGTATAATAGTCTGATGAAAATAATAATGAATTGACCAGATTATTGTTCACCTCTTCACAAACAAATACAAATTGGAATAAGAGGGATCGACTGCAACAACTTGTGTGAAAACTTTATGGAGGATGCATAGTTGGAGGGGGACAAGCCCAAGCAACAAATGCATCGATATAAAGACCTTTGGGTACCCCTTGCATTGCCTCGAGTTTCTATTGGACTTGTTCATCAATAAGATTACATAATGCCTTTGCAGATGGGGTAGATGGGGAAATGGAGGGGAAGAGGGGGTCAATGGCTTTAGGTGTGCCAAAGGAAAGGATAGGATAAGGGCGTAGAACACGAACCTTGCTTTTCAAGGAATAACTGCCGCTTGTAGCCCGGATGTGGCATATAGAATTGATTCCCTTGAAGAGATAGCTTCCATTATAGCAGTCTTTAGGAAGAAGCACAAATTTATTTCACGGAGTCATAGTGGCGACCATTGCAGGAAGAGAAGATGATAGAGGGAGAGGGGCGAGAGTTGTGGGGTCGAGGGAGAGGGAGAGGAATAGGGGCGACAGTCGATAAGTCGAGCGACTAGGGGACATACTCATGATTTATAAACCTAACCTAGACTATAATTCATAATCTTGCCTCAACTAGGACCGACTTGGTCTAGATTTGGGGATAACAGAATGCCAAAACAAAGGTGTTTCAGGATGGCAAACCAAACAACAGTCTTTGTCAACCCGGACCAGATTTCACTGACATGGCGCTCAACGATGCGCCCAAACCTGGATTGGGTCGCGAACCAAATAGGGGCTTAGAGTAGCAACTTTTCTTTTCTCTTGAAAAGACACTTAGATGAATGTAAGAACATGATGCATATTGAATGTATTTTCATTTATCTATTTAAAGTACCTTAAGAAATCTGTTGAAGGTAAATTATAATGATACCTTGCAAGTATACAACAAAATCAGTTGAAGGGTTTCAAAACATGCACATTGAAGGCGTGTACTTACATGAGATAGGGAAACATGGTCATCGATGAATGTGTATGGGGTTCACATAGTGGTTTTGGGGAAAAAATGAGACATAGTTTGGATGGAAACTATCTTTTTGACTAACATCTGTGTGTCAGGTAGTGACACCGTGCAAACATTATGTTTGTTGTTTATTTACCAAAACAAAAAGCTTGGATTGAATCCCGTATTAATTGTGAACTACATCTTGGAATGATATCAACCCTCACAGCTCCTCATGATTCTTATCTTATTATGTGTGCAGTTGATTATCTCCTTACTTTTAATATATCCTAACTATGTAAATATTGTATGAGAGAAATGTGAATGTAAGAGGAGCCTCTAGTGCATCTTGCCCCAAAGTTGTTAATATTGTGGTATAGGTGCTAGTATTGGGAAATGATAAATGTTGCAGTTTGGGAGGAGGTAGCCTATTTGTATATGCTTTGCTTGAAGTGTGACCCTAACTCAGATAGGGGAATGTACTACTCTACAAATTAGGTATATGAATCAAAATGTGGGAACCCCAACCCTAGAACTAGGGATTAGATTATTGCAAGGAAGATCACACTTAGACAGTTATAACATCCTAGGTTTTCTCAAAATGTTAACCATTCATATCAAAATTTTGTATACAATGAAAGACTATGCATGATTGAACTTGAAAAATCACAAACCACCAAACAATATACAATATATAGTTGCACGTTTTTATTACAAAACTTGGTTACATATTAGTGATATATGTGTAAATGAGCATGTAAAATATTATACATGATCTACAATAGCTTTCCACCAAACATTTGCTCACTTTGCACATATTTCCAAACATGCATCATCGTCAAATCTAAACTTAAAAATCATAAATGTAAAAATGTCAGCACAAGCATGATGGGTACGTGGTAACCATAAAGGACATAATTTCTGAAAATAGCTTCGTAGTAAAACTAGATACTTAAGAAAAAAGGACAAACTCAGACCATTATCTTTTTAGCTTGTAAAACAACATCTTTTAGCACATTTAATTAAGACACTAAAATAATGTGCAAGTATCAAAACATCAATATCATGGATACCCCTCCAAGATAGAAAAATCCCACGGAACTTGGTTCCTTAGTGGGTGGTACTTTAGTCTTCTTCCTTGCCACCACCAAGGAATACACCAAAAGTATACCATAGCCAAAATCTTCAAGTATGTTCTCATTTATGAAACACGATCGAATAATACATTATAATACTAGAATGCAAACTAGAAATAAAAGATATGCACTTAAAAATCACTGTCATATGCAAAGAACTATCATGTATTTAAAATATAAACCATCCAATCAAGAGAATCATATAACATGCACATGAACCAGCGGGGCACCAAGCACATATCAAGAGGAGTAATTTCTAGCTACTTCAGTTCAGAGTTCCTATAAATCTAGAAGTCACTTGACTCAGTCAATGTTGGTTAATGACATATTCCCACTAACAATATATGAAATACATAATATATAAGATTATTATCACTTAGTTATTGTTCATAATCATTTAATATTTATACTAATTCATCCCTTAACCAATGATTGACCTTAAATATATTATTTCTAAATTTTGGTACAAAAGACCTCATTCACCATATACATATCATATATCATCATTAAATTGTTTTTTGTCCATAATAGGGTGTCTTAGATCCATTTCATGTAAACTTGTAAAAATCTCTAAGATTGGTTGTTAATTAACACTTACTGATCAACATGATGGTAAACATGGTTCATATTCAAATATTTCCTCAAATCAAAACTCACATATCAACATAAAACCTATATGTATGATATGGGGTACATATGTAATAGTCTAAGCTAATATGAGTGGCTCATCATACATATATTGGATTGTTAGATCAAGTGAGATTCATTCATGTATCATACATTATTTGAGAAGAAAATCTTTATCAACATTAAGGTTTCATACACATCTCACTTGTAGCTAAATTTGATCCCACAAGCTATATCCACTAAATCTAAAACCTATCTAGGTCAAAGCATGACTTTAGAACCATATAACTTTGAGACATATCATAATATTTTATCCATGTATCAATTTTGGGTGCAACCACTATAGTTCTTCATATGGAACCACTAATAGATTTATACTGATGGAACTAATAACATGAGTATATGAGTCATCATGGAGACAATGTATTGTATACTTCCTCTAGTGTTTTGTGACTCACCCTAACCCAAATGTTGTTTTACATATATTAAACTGCCCCTCTCCCTATCTTAGGACCTTTTACATGAAGTCCATTTTTCAACTTTATCACCTGAAACATACACTAGGTGAATCAACCCAAGTACTCAAAACTTGTCTAGTTAGATACTCATTGAAACATTTTCATATTTCTCGTATCTTAGATGTCCACTCACTTTCTCCCATTTGGTTTCACCCTCTCAGGAGTTCACACTATCACATGTCCAATACTATAATCCTCTTTTGAAAAGATCTTGAGACAATTGTTGGTCCCAAACCATATCTCAACTTAGATGAACCTACATACATACATGCATGAAATACCATAAGCTTCAAATACCACAACTAGAAAAATAGCAATTTGCATCCTATATGCTTCTAGACTAGCTAGGGTTGCATGATCAATATATCTCAAATTGCCAACACATAACTAAAATCATCAATTTCAAACTCATATTGTCATCATTGAAACTTATATCTTCTGGGCTATCTACATCCCTAACCTTCATTATGAATTGATATGGTCTAGATTCTATACCTATCACCTAGTCACTCACATATAGACTGATGTTACATCTCTTCCTTTTATTTTACATAAACACATGTTGCCTTTGTGTGGTAAAACTTTCATACTTATAGACATATATACATATACATGTAAAAAAGTTTTCTATAGTATTTGAACATGCAATGGAAAACCCACAATACTTTTTTTGAATGAAGAAAAAATAAAAAATCAAGTTACCACACACATCAGGGAACCATGATACTTGGAGAAAAAGCAAGAATATGGTATATTCTTGTATGGGTTCCCTAGGAACACGTAGTGATCATATGTCCATAGTTTCCACTCTATACAATACATCCCCTCCCTCACTCTAATGAACATGTCCCGTATCAGAAAAAGAATAGAAAAGGCTTCAAGAATTACATAAGCCTACATTTAGTTCTAGAATATCTTGGTTTCTAAATGAAAAAGGCTAAGTTTAATATATTAAATCTAGTTAAGGTTTCAAAATTTCTAACTTTTCACATATTCTTTGTTTTCATGTCATAAGTTACTTGCAAGGTGTATTTGTGTTGTGCATACTCTGATACAATCACCTTTAAGGCAAAATGAACACTAGCTACCAAAATTTGTCTTTTGTTGTTACACCATTAAATAAAAATATTTGAATACTTACTAAAGTACAAATACAATGGAAACTAAGCATTGTTCCACTTTGATGTAAGAAAGACTAGGAATGTTGATGAATACGACAAACATACATCTATTATAATGATTTATCAAGAAAAGGGTATATCAAATTATATAATTATCACTCCTATCACTCCCATTATGTGATTGAGTAAGAGACCAAACTAATCTACAAAAATCTACACTATGGCAACAATCATATTTATATAGTCAAGCAAAATACACATGTCTTTCTTTTGGATACACCTCTTGAGGATGATACAACTTTATTTTCTTATAGAGTGACCTATTGGATAAATGGATTTAATTCCACCTTCAAACAGTTCTAAAAAATGTTCGTTTTATCATTAAGGTGGTAGTATAAATTACTTGGACAATGAAAATGTAATGACCACACTTTTTAGTGTCTCTCAATCAAGAAAGGACCTTAAAGTCGAGTGGCATTACCTAAATTCCTAAAATCCAAATTTAGCAAAAAAAAGCAAATAATTACCAATATTATCATAGATGTTGTTTACAAAATGTATGATGATGCTCGTCTAAGGAGTTACATAAACTCTCAACATGAGAACTATTACATAATAGAAAAATCATCTAATTAATTCTCCTTAGCTTTAATATCACCATGTCCTCGTAACCTTACATATGGAAGTTACCTAAAACATTGACAGTTAAAATGCAGTTAGCATATTTCTATAATGTGTACGTGGTGCAACCAAAATATGTGCATGTAGGTGTAACAACATATCAACAATGATCATTAAATAATCAAACATGCATTTTCTATTATAACTTCTCATCCCATAATTGTTCAATCTCTATGGTATACCCTTTTATTGGGGTTAATATCTATGGAATACACTCTCACTGGGGGTAATCTCTATAGCGTGTCCTCTCATTGGGGATAATCTCTTTGGTATACCCTCTCTCTGGGGGTAATCTATGTAATATACCCTCTTGTTGGGGGTAATCATGTCGGTCATCCTTTCCGGGCTTGATCTATTAGTGACCTTCCTTTCTGGGCTTGATCATCAATCATATACATAATGAATTCTTTCTTTTACATTCACATTCAACCCTCCAAAGATACTATCTTGGGTTTGAGAAAGTTATGTCCATATAAGGCGATACATATAGGGCCTTACATACTGTAGGAAGTAAATAAACAACCAACCAGGTTAATGGCAACACATTCGTGAAACTTCAGAAAACATTGGAATTTGGTAAGAGCGTTTACTCATATATAACCATGGTAACATAAAATTCATAACACAACCATCTAATGTATCCATTGAAAGTACACACGACATTTATACTTATACAACAATGACACATTGTTTTTTTTTTCTTTCTAAAATTACAATAATGAACCGTGTAGGGGAATTGCAAGGTCAGGTAGGAGTTCGGGACAAAATGGTGACAGAATGGAAATACTTGATAGTGGAGAAGGTAGCGCCACAACAATTGAAGAAGAACCATCAATACACAGAACCCTTGATTCCATCACGATGATCAGAGAAGAAAACAAGAATAAAAGAGGAAAATACTTAGTATAATAGTCAGATGAAAATAATAATGAAATGACCAGATTATTGTTCACCTCTTCACAAACAAATACAACTTGGAATAAGAGGGATCGACTGCAACAACATGTGTGAAAACTTTATGGAGGATGCATAGTTGGAGGGGGACGAGCTCAAGCAACAAATGCATCGATATAAAGGCCTTTGGGCAGCCCTTGCATTGCCTAGGGTTTCTACTGGACTTGTTCATTAATAAGATGGCACAGTGCCTTTGCAGACAAGGTAGATGGGGCAATGGAGGGGAAGAGGGGGTCAATGGCTTTAGGTCTGCCAAAGGAAAGGATAGGACAAGGGCGTACAACACGAACCTTTCTTTTCAAGGAATAGCTGCCGCTTGTAGCCCAGAGGTGGCAGATAGAATTGATTCCCTTGAAGAGATAGCTTCCATTATAGAAGTCTTTAGGAAGAAGCACAAATTTATTTCATGGAGTCATAGTGGTGGCCATTGCAGGAAGAGAAGATGACAGAGGGAGAGGGATGAGAGTTGAGGGGTCGAGGGAGAGGGAGAGGAATAGGGGCGACAGTCAAGAAGTCGAGTGACTAGGGACATACGATTTATAAACCTAGCATAGACTATAATTCATAATCTTGCCTCAACTAGGACCGACTTGGTCTAGATTGGGGATAACAGAATGCCAAAATAAAGGTATTTTGGGATGGCAAACCAAACAACAGTCTTTGTCAACCCAAACCAAATTTCACTGACATGGCGCTAAACGACGCGCCCAAACCTGGATTGGGTCACGAACCAAATAGGGGCTTAGAGTAGCAACTTTTCTTTTCTCTTGAAAAGACACTTAAATGAATGTAAGAACATGATGCATATTGAATGTATTGTCATTTATCTATTTAAAGTACCTTAATAAATCTGTTGAAGGTAAATTATAATGATACCTTGCAAGTATACAACAAAATCAGTTGAAGGGTTTCAAAACATGCAAATTGAAGGCGTGTACTAACATGAGATAGGGAAACATGGTCATCGATGAATGCGTATGGGGTTCACATAGTGGGTTTGGGGAAAAAATGAGACATAGTTTGGATGAAAACTATCTATTTGACTAACATCTGTGTGTTAGGTAGTGACACCGTGCAAACATTATTTTTGTTGTTTATTTACCAAAACAAAAAGCTTGGATTGAATCCCATATTAATTGTGAACTACATCTTGGAATGACTTCTGAAAAGTGCAGACAGAGGCATTCTCGGTTGAGGAATTGTCGACTGAGATCCCAGTCAGTCGAGGAATTGTTGACCGAGGGACTGTCTGGAGCAACTTTCTGATCTAACTCCCAACTACTTTGTCTGCTATGTCTAACGGCTACTTGGGTCATTCTCGATCGAAGAGTTTGTCGACCGAGAGTGTTTTGGTTGAGAAGTTTGTCGACCGAGAATAACCATATTTCAATGTTTTAAACTAAGTACTAAGTGTGTGTATGAGTGTGCAGTTGTGACACTATTGTAGGGGATGACCTGTCTAAGTGTTGTGATTGTCTAGGGAAGATCTAAACACTTGATTTACATGATATCTAAGTACTTGTACATTCTATACTTGTATTTGATTACAATCATGAAATAACAACAATTCAAGCATATAGATCTCCCAAATCTTTATCATCCACCTTGTTCCTGCAACACTCAAGTAGCACGTTAGATCCACAAGAATGAAATGTTTGTCATCATCGAAACAAAGATATTATAATAATGTCCAATTTAGCCAACTGATGCAAACTTATGAAATTTTTGTAACCTTACTTAATGCTAAAAATTATTTGCTTAACTTCTTACTATGCTTAAACTATTCAATCTACTCAAATTGCTTATTTAATAATCTCTCTACTCAGAGTACTTACTGTTAATTAATCTATTATTATCAATATCTATTGGAGTGTTATATATCTCATTGGGAGTGGGTCTCACCCATAGGTCACCACATCTTTTTAGGTGGTCGCGGGCAACATGGTCGAGGTCGTTCTATGGAAGAAGTTTAGCCTGGCGATCAGTAATCATAGAAGGTTGGACATTTGTAGATGTTAGTAGTAGAATCCTAGTTTCATCCTTGTACTCTTAGGTCCAAGTATGGGATATGTTTTCTAGATGATATACTTGTATCAACATGAGATTTTGGCAGTATGCCAATGTTTGTAAAAAAATGGCAAGTACATAAGAAATATCTTTTGTATACAGGATGTGGCTGAGGCCATTGGACACAAATGTAGTTACCTGTTACAATATATGAGAATGGAAATATGGAACTTTATGTAAATGTTTCTGGACTGGTTTTTGATGTTGAAATTGGCT
Source organism: Alisma plantago-aquatica (assembly GCA_963693085.1). Classification (NCBI taxonomy): domain Eukaryota; kingdom Viridiplantae; phylum Streptophyta; class Magnoliopsida; order Alismatales; family Alismataceae; genus Alisma; species Alisma plantago-aquatica. The sequence goes on along the minus strand of OY856410.1, from coordinate 1,278,246,526 downwards.
TTATTATTCCGTATTTTAACTATGTGATTAATTAGTAGTCGACCATTTTTGTGTTTTGAGTAATCTCGTTTAGCGTGATATGGTGTCACACTATGCTTATATCACATGCATGTAGGTAATATTCTTATGATGGGTTTTGTTCCCATGTTTTATGTGTGCTTTGAGGCACAACTTTTATATTCTAATTATGACAAGTATTCCCCTTGTGTAACATCTTTTGAAATTAAATTTATTTTATGCATAGTTGGGTAGTCCTTTTACCTTGGGAAGCCTTGCTTATTTGACATCCTTTATATCATAATATCGCTCAATACTCAATTTAGTATCCACATACCAATGTTTTGCTGATGTGTCTACCTTTCTCCTTTTTATTGGGGTACACTTCCAACCCTGGTGTAGGTCAAGGAGAAGATAACCAAGTTGGACTAGGACCTCATCAAGTATAACTAATGTGAAGTTTTGATATGATATCAAGTTCTATAATATTTAGATATTTTGTTTCCATGTGTACATTCAGTTACTTGAATCATACTTTTAAATAAAATGGATTACCATTCCTTTGTGAAAAATTTGTAGTGGTGTTTGATATACATGATGTTTCCTTTTTATTTGATTCAATAGGAAGTGGATCCCCTATCGGGTCCCGCTCCTGACAATTACCCCATTAATTATTCAAATAACAACATATATTAGAAACTTTTGGAAACTTGTCTATTATATTTCTATCATTTAACAATTCAAAAAACTAATATCATTCAATTATTCATGAATTCCTTTTATTTCTTAAACTTTTTCCATAAGAACCTATTTGAAAAGCAAATAGCCTCATGGGTCTCACTTGGGCCATGGGTTGAAACCATGCCTCAAAGTGGATTTAAGATAACTTTATTATTATAATTTGGTTATCAACTCAAGTCTCATATTAGTAGAATTCAAATTTTCCAAATTTGAGGATCTTACATCAAATCCTCCTTAAAATGAATTTCATCCCCAAAATTCAAACCAAATTATATTAAGGTGAATGATGACTCAACATAGCTTCAAACCTTAGTATTAGTAGCCCTTCTTGAATATCTTTATCTAGACCATCTTTAATTACCTTTATTGACATGCTAAATCATCACATTATTACTAAGGTTGGTACCTAAATTCGATTCCAGGGTATATCCACAACCTCAACCATTACATGACACTATTACTTAGTGATTTCATTTTCACTTATAGTTTCAGTTTCACTTGGTAATTAACTTTTCACCTAAGTTCCCAAACTAATATCCATTTCTTTTCATGTAAGGATGAGGTAACACCTCAAACCCTAGATTATGTCATTACATTTCAACTTAGGTATTCATTCTCATGTGTCAATTTTTTTAGCATAACATGTGTCTACCCAATCTCTCACACTCATAACAAGATGAAAAGAGTATTTAGCTACAACTCAAATACAAAGTTCATCCCACTTCAAGAGCAGATACATACACATTATCTTCTAATTTCAAAATTTTGGTTGAATCATTCTTAATGTGACTCCAAACCATGTCTACTTTTAGTTGCACAAGCCTTTTTCTTCTTAAACTTCATGCAATCATAGGGGAAATTGATTTTCCCATAATTCTTGAGTTTATGCACAACTCTATTTAAGATTCTATTCAAATACTATTACATGACTTCTTGTATTCTTTACACTTAGATATCATGTCTCATTAGCCTTAGTCACTTCCTTAAGGTCTCTATGGGTATAGGCACCTTTGGTTGATCTCCTTAAGACCCCAAATGGTGTACTTTATGGAGTGCCTCTCACATTGACCCCTTGGGCCTCATACACTCAGGATGGTCTATCTCCTAATCCCAAAGTCTTATGCACTTAGAGCATGATCACCTCCTGACCTCATAGGTATTATGTACCTTTTATCATCCCTAATTGGCCTTAGGGTTGACTTAGGGCTCTACCCTTCCTAAGTTTTTTTTGAGATTTCACAATTTTATTACATATTTGCCTTGATGCTTTCTGTAATAATATTCAAGACATTATTTACTGTATAATTTCTTTAACCCCGATTTCCTCCATATCTTATAATGCACATTTATCACTTTATGTCCCTTCATTGGGCTCATGTCAACCTTCCCTCATGGGCTTGGTAACATTGTCAACCATTTCCCCAGTGACTTTTCCTTATGTCCCTCAGAGATGGCATAATTGGGTTCAAATAATTATACTTAATATATGTGCTTTCATGCTTTGTATACTCAATATGTCAATTTTAAGTGACATTCAAGGTTACATCAATTATCAAACATATTTGTGAACTCACCCCCCTAGGGAAGGTCCTAATCTAGGGTAAGATAAAACTATTACTTGGCAATATCATAAGATAACAAAAGCATACTTGAACAAAGATGCATTTTAACAAAAGAGAACATGTCTTTTAAGCAAATTTTTCATTATATCATCCGTGCATTTACTACTTAAGAGTTGAATGCATTTAGGCCTTATGATCTACTACCAAAGTGTTGGATCACTATCATGTACTTTACTACCAAAGAGTTGAAATACTTTACTTTCTAACACTTCACTACCAAAGAGGTGAAGTGCTCAGATATTATCAAACATATATATTATGTTTCATGTATTCAAGACTATATATATAGAAAATCAAGCAAGACATTATACAATATATCATCCAATATAATATGCCAAGTAATTTTTACACACATAATACAACCATACTATTTAGTAGGCCAAGTAAGAGGTAAAGCGTACCTTGAAGAAAACAAATTTAGTTACAATATATTTCTCATGTAAACTACAAACATATTCAATTTTTATCATGAATATTATCTCATTTCATTTTCTCATATTAGGTAGTAAAATTTATTGAAGGTTCATCCTAAGATTAGGCAGCTATTTCATATTATCATAATACATGCATATGGCTATCCAATTATAGATAGATAACTATTAAACCATTTCTAAGTTTTCCATTGTGACATGTCCATATATCACATCTCAAGGTTAGATCATTTTTAAAAAATGTATTGTATTATGGTTATGCTAGAAAAACTTATACGGTTGGCTTGTCAAACATATATCAAAAATTCCATATGATGTTCCCCTAACCCATTACTTAAGGGTAGTGCCATGCTCAATCTCTATGAGCTCACTCAAATCTATGAGTATTATATGCACTAGATCTATCTTCCCTCTTTGTTTTAGGGTTCTTAATTCCACCTCATTAGCATCAATCATCAATTTCACAAGATCTAGGCACTCAAGCACAAACTAAACCAAAACTTGATATGGCATTCTCTTCATAGGTCTATACTCATGAAAAATTCTTAGCCAACTCTCTCCTTATCATAAAAAACCACTAGAGTCTTATGAAAGGAACCACCACCCTGAGCATGAGGCTTCACAACATACTAACATTGCTTACCTCCTCAGGATCTTGGGACTCTCTCTCCCTCACCTAGAAGGTAGGTGCTCATCATATTCACATATATACAAGCATCCTCTTTCTCTATATCTAGGGTTTGGTCATTCCAAGGACATCTAGGGTGCAACAAGACCTATAGGAATCATGTATAAAGTAACTCAACTCATTCAATCAGGAATACTCTAGTTTAGGACACATCACAAGAAATATTTCTCATAATTTCTCATATCTTTGAGTTTAGGTTTCTGACCATCTCCCTCTAGGTCTCACTCCCTCTCTAGAGTTAACCCTATAACTGGTCCTAACACTAGATGTCCTCCTTTATAGAAAATATTGAGGATCTTTTTGATTCACATCTTATCTTAGCTTAGATTATCATATCTTGGATAAGCACACATACTTGCATCATTAAAAATCCTCAAAACTAAAATCAAATTCTAAAATCTGATTGAAATAATAATAAATCATGTTATCTCATTATATAAAACTTAGATCACATAATCTAGAAATATTTCATCTATTCCATTTATCACATATTCCAACAAGGCTAGAGAAATGTAGTCTAGAATTAATCTCTCTTTGAGACTAATGTCACTCATTTTCACTTAGGTGCATGACTACCTCCTACTCGTACATGTGTCGGGACACATTTTCCTATTAGGGTGCCTAATAGGAGGAGGCTAGTCTTTCTAGCCACCACTTGACATCACGGGTTTAGTGTCTTGCCTCCCCCATAGGTATTTTACCCATTTTTTTGGGTTGACCCACCCTAGGTTGGGACACAAACCCTTAAAGTTGAACTGAGGGTTTCATAATTTTGTTTTCATGTAAGATTGGTTGCCTATGTTTCATATGCATATTCAAAACCCTTCACATGAATCATGAATACCTTTCTACATGTTCACGCATGCTTGGGAGACTGGGTCACCTAAACTCATGTGTATGTCCTCTTTCATATGGGTAGGGTTGCTTTTTTACCCAGATTACTCCCATTCCCTAGGATAAGGGTTTTGGGTTAGGGTTAGGGACTACACCATGCATCTTAGGATTTTATGATTCCCTTAACCCACTAAGGGTTTTCCTAAACCAAACCTAGCTCCCTCTAGGGTTTACCCTTGCAAGTAAAAACCCATATAACATTTTTTCTACCTGTATCATTATTTCAACATTAAATGGAAGAGGATGCCTTGATCCTACTTCTTCTCAAAGAACCTAATTTTAGATGTAGAGGGGAAGGTCTTTTAGGGATTATTTAAGCAAAGAGATGAGAAGATGATGAAATTAGAGAGGAGAAGACTTAGAGGAAATACTACTTCATGTAAACCCTAGGTTCTGGACAGGAAGGTATCACATTGGCTAAGGGAGTCCTCATATATGAACTTAATGGTGCGGTGGACAATATTGCCAGCCCCCAAAGCCATGACCCTTTCTAGACATCATTACCTTTAGGTTATTCCCTAATAATTCTCCTTATATTTCTACAGATGACTTGAAATATCAACTACTAAATATTATTTGAGAAATTTAGGGCTCTGATACCATTTGTAATGTTTGATTCCACTAACTCAGGCTCTAACAAAGTTTCAAGAATAAAAGATGGCCTCACAGACCACCACTAGCCTTAAAAGTGTGCTTTGCCTTCACTCTCACACAAGCCACGATCAAGTTCTTGACTGGTCACCCATCTTAGTACTACTTCAAGTCAAACATGCTTAACTTTGGAGTTTTTAGTGATGGGATCCCTAAAAAGGAGGAGCACCTTGGTGATATGGGTAGTCCAATCATTCATTTTAATATCATTTTATCTGAGGCCTCATATCATGGGACGTTATAGTCTCCCCTAGTTAGACTCTTGATGTCCTCCTCAAGGCTCAACTATATGGTCTCATAATATTTCCTCATTTCAATGTAGACCCAGAATGGCCCATGTACAACCAGTGATCACATGTACCAACACAAATGTGGCTACAACATCATGGACAACCCTTTCCAACATGTTTGGACCGCACATGTTATAACCTGGTTTTTTCACATGTAATTATATAATTGAAATTAAATTATTTTGATAAAAAGGATATATTGCAAATATGCTATGTTATTTTTAATTATAGCTTTCTTTTTCAAAATTTCCCTTTGTCGTGAATTTCTTGGTTACTACAATTTTTGTTAATCCAATAATCAATATAAGGGAAAAGGAATAGAAGAAAATCCAACAATAAGAAAAAGGCAAAAATTAATGGATAATAAGTAATGTACTTATGAGAATTGTGTGGAATTCTCTAGAAAGTGGTGTGGAGACCAATAATGGTTAGATTTTGGTTTCACATGGTTCCTAATAAGAAAAGTAATTAACATAAAAGATATGCAAAAAGATAGAAAGAGAAAAGGATTAGTTTTGATGCTTTAAATACATGAAATAAGAAGAAGACTTGCATGTTAATAAAAGTATACTTTCTTTTGGAGTTTTAGACTCAAACTCTGTCCACGGTTAGATAAAGTCATTATGGACTTCCCCTTAAAATTTGGAACTGAAAGGATAATAGATTGAGAGAAATGGATTTTACAAATCCCATAAAGTGTAAGCATTAATGGGACGATAAATTTAAAGTCACACTTTCTTTTCACACTAGAACTATACTCTGATCCTTTTATTTGGCGCATGTGTTCCTAACCCTTGGATTAGGATTTGATGATCAATAGATCAACATCCACCTCCATTCAAACATGGAAATTGGGAGTGGTTATGTGCGAACTGCTTTCTCACTTTTCTCTCTCCCTATTTCACAATCCTTTGTAGAAATCATTCCATTAAGATCAGGATATGATTTCAAATCAGTTCATCCCAAGTTTTGTCATATTTAGAAGGTCATTAAAACTTTCCCCAAATCAAAGAGTCCCTCATCAGTTTCTCCTAGATACATACCTATAAAAAAGGGTTAGAGACCCCCCAACAAAGATACCAACTCATCCACGAGACTACGCTCGACTCCCCAATCATATCCATGCCTCCAATTCAATAATAGACATTATCCTTTGCCTTTAGTCTACCCTAGATCTCAGCAGAACTACTTGAACTCTGTCGTGGATACTCCAGCCATCTTCTGGGTAATTGAAGCCCTTAGTGATATTGTGGAGACTCAACAAAGGTCTAGGTACCCTCAATGATCACTGGAGAAGAGTGGAGCCCAACATCTCTCCTATTTTCTAGGCCAGGATTCTCACGAGCTAGTAAAAGGAGGAAGACGAAGGAAGAGGGAATCACCATCTTGCCCTGACACAAATTACTCTAGACTTAGGGGCAGAAGCATATTTCAGCCCCGACCCAATGCCTTGCTTGCATGGAGCGATCCGCCACATGTGCAAGACCCACACACCGAAAAGAACCCCTTTTGGCTGACATGGCCTTCTTGGATTGGTTGTCTTATTCTTAATTTGCAAAATAAATAAATTGTAGGATGATCTAATGAAGACAAGTAATATATGAATCTTACTCATAAAAGTACAAGGAATACAATAAAAATATAATCAAGACCTAGTTCTACCTTTAGTTCAAAAAGTACCTAAATATTCCATTTTCAATGTGTTTAATTCATAAGAATCTTGATTTCTCGATTTTGATGATCTTAATAGATGCAATAGATCTTAATAATCAAAGATTTTTTTCTTTGGATAAAAAGGACAACTTGGATCTAGTATGAGATTAATAACCATCAATAGATATATTAGGGTTTCCTTGAGATTAAAAGTGCATATAGTGATAAGATTAGGGCTTGTAAACCAAAAGAGCATGAAAAGTGGTAATTAAGGTTTGGAAATCCAAAACCATAATGAAACCCTAAGTTGATCATAAAACCCTAACTAAGAACCCAAGTAAGTCTTAATGGTAGATTTTGAAATAAATAATGATACATGAGTATTATGCTTTAATTTCAGGATAATTGATTGATTAATTTCTCTTGTTATCTTTTTCTTGGACATCAAGTACTCCTAAGAAAGGTATGTGGTTACACCTATGACTAACCACATTAGTTTGTCAATGTTTTTCGAGAATTATCAAACTGGATTGCAAATAAATGCTTGCTTGTTTATTTATCTCATGCGATCAATAAAGTTACTATAGATATCACATTTTATGCTTATAACTTGATCAAACTCCTCATACCAACTCTGAAAGTCTGAGAATATTGAGAGTGACCACACCACAGATTTGGAAGGTCAAATTTGAGAATACTAGGACCCAACCCCAGATTGGGAAGGTCATATTTGGTCTGGCCCCAGACTAGGAAGGTCATATTTGGTCTGGCCCCAGATTGGGAAGACCAACATGACACCTAACTCCAAATTGGGAAGGTGGCCAACCATCATGGCACCTAGATCCAGGTTAAGGAGGTGTCCAACCAACATGGCACCTAACTCCAGATTGAGAAGGTGGCCTAATGTCCACTACAGGGACAAAACCCTGAAAGGGTATCCCAGAGGTTGAGTAAAAATTGGTTGAGAAGTTATGAAGAAAATGTTATTTTGTCCTTGTAACAATAATTGTTGTGAATATGTTGTTACAACTAGACACAAATATTTTGTATCCACCACATACCAACATAACTTGTTATACTGATCGTGTTTTGAATTCACGATGTTTTAGGTGAAACTGCTCATATCATGCAATTAATGATGAAAGATGGACACCCAGAGAAGAAGACACTAAAAGAAAGGATTTAACGTAATTCCTGGGGGGATATAGTTAGAAGGTTTACTTCTGGTTGAAAATTTTAGAAAATCCATATTTTGTACACCACGTTGGAAAATTTATATTTTATCTTGTACCAAAGTCATTTTAGTTGAGTGAAATTTATTAATTATTTCTGATTATTTGCTAAACCCCGATCATGTATTTATGGTAATGGTCCTTGCCCACACCTGAATAGGGGATAACTGGGGGAGGGGGTCATTATATTTGGTATCAGATCCTGGTTAACCATTTAACCCCTAATAATTATTAAATTTTAAGAGTTTTGTAGATCCAAAAGGGAATTATTAGAGTTTTTTCCAAAGATAATGGTGTCTAGAAAGGACCATGATCTGGGGGATGGCAAGATTTTCCTCCCCACTGCTAGTTGGCTTACGAGGACTCCTGGACCCATGCATCTAGCCTGGCCAAAGTCAGAGGTTTTCTGTCAAAATAAAATACCTCTAGGATTTCTCATCTACTTTCATCACATCTTTACCCCCTTCAGTCAATAAGCCCTAGGTTCATGTCACTACTCTCCTTAACTATTTTCGAGTACTAGGGTTATGGATATTAGGGATTAAGGCATCCTCCAGCCAATAAATAAAACACATGGAAACAAGATGTCATGGACATAACTTTAGGATGCATTGATATCCTAAGTATGAAACAGAGGTTAATAAAGTTAGTTTATGTGAAACAACCTGGCCCACACCAAGACCACTGTTGTCCTTAATTAAAAAGAGGGAAGGCCCTCTTATCAGGATAAAATGTCCCCAAAGGGGACGATGGAAGATGAGACTTCCAAGAAATGATAGAGGCTAGAGGAGGCCACCACTAAAGAAGGTTTTGAGCCTAAAGTTGCCCCCTCTGACGTCCCAAACCATGGAGATAGTTCTGACCATAGGTGCAAACCTATGATGGAAGATGAGCCCATAGGCGGCCTTTGTCATGCTGCAAGTCATGAACCCACAGTTAGGCAAGTTCATATCCTTGATGATCTCAGGCTAGGAAAATAAAAGGAACTCACTGAGACTGTCAGGGCCTTTGCACTCAAGAATCTTTCCAGAAATGAGACTGATGAACCACTACATGTGTTCCCTTATCATGAAGCCACCATCCTCGACTTCATCAATTTAGGTATAGAAAAGTTCTAGGGTGAAGACAACTCTGAGGTGGAAGCCTGGCTTCGTGCTGTGGAAAATGGTTTTCATATTCTAGGGGTGCAATGCATAATGAAGGTTCTCTTTGCAGCTCACCTACTTGAGGGAACAACAAAACTTTGGTGTAAGAATTACATCACCAGCCGAGATCTGATCACGGGACCAATGGCCTGGAAGGACTTCCATACCATTCTCACTGCCTACTTTTCTGAGACATGGATAAAAATGTATGCCTGTTTAGAACCCACCAGAAGGATGTCTAGGGTTTGTAGAAGGCATTTTTGCCCCAAGGAATGATAATGGAAAAGGGCAAGGCTGTAACCATAGAAGGAATAGAAATGATAGAAAACTCTAGTGCAAGAATCCCAAACACTCATGTCACACCTAAAGAAGATGTCATTATGGCATATGTAGATATGAGAATAAATATTCCATTGATGTCGACAAGAAAGACATAATCGGGCTAACTATCCTCTCCCTGACCCTCAAGGACCAAGACCAGTAGTAACTCGGAAGTGACTAAAACACCATGAGGGGTAGTCCCAGTTGTTGAATAATGTCGACAGATGCAAGTTTTCGCCACGGATGACAAGGGAGCTCAGACTGATGTAGACCGACTTCTAGGAAGTGGACATCCCTAAAAAGTGGTAGTACACCTTGTATAGAAAATGTATGGCTCAGTGAAATAATATAGTTCCAATCACGAGAAATGTGAAGTATCAAATCTTGTGTTACCAAACTAGAAATGAAGCATTTGATAGTGATCCAATTATTGAATGGTAATTCACATGGTATAATATTATAGCTCCCATGCAGGAAATGCATGAATGGAATAATAGGAAATGTGCCTAAGGGACATGTCCTTTTGTAATATTTTTTTTATTTGAGTATATTTTTTGAACCTTGGTGCTGCTAAGTATCAACTTTATCTTGTCCTGGATAGGACCCTTCCAAAAAGGAGAGTTCACAAACTAGTAACATTAAAGATCACTTAAAAACTTGAGAGATTAAGTACACTAAGCATAAAGATTCTTATATTAAGTATGATCCCTTACACCCCTACCTTCCATATCTAAGGGACATGAGGAAGAGTCACTAGGGAGGTGGATGATGAGATGGGACCAGACCCAAAGGGGAAGGTTGCCATGAACACAATAAAAGTACAAAATCAAATTATGTGTGCCCTAAGAAATGAAGGAAATTAAGGGAGAGAAGTATAAAGGATATATGTGCTTGGATATTGTCAGGGAAACCTTAATTAAAATGTGTGATGAGATAAAATAAAGTTATGGTGTCTCAATGAAACCCTTTAGAAAAGTAGGGGCACAAGTCAACCCTAAGATCTTATAGGATGATTAAAATATAAAATTTATGAGGATTAGGAAAGATCATTTGCTAAGTGTATAAATCCCTTAGAGTCAAGAGGGGATCATTTTAAAGGTACCTATACCCTAGAAATCTTGAGGAAACAAATAAGGTTGACGAGACATGAAATGTATACATGAAGACAAGTGATAATGTTTGAATAATAATTTTAATTAGGAGTTATGATTAAGACTTAAATGTTAACATAAAAGTGTTTCCTATAGGTATGCATAGAAATAAGAAAATGGTGGTTTTCCTAGTTTAAAATCATGTGGGGAATGATTCGATCTAGACCTGAAAATAAGATGGTAATGTGTGATGTACCATCTATACTCTTGGAATGGGATGAGCTTTGTATTTGCACTACAACCAAATGCTTATTTCATCTTATTATGAGTGCAAGAGACTAGATAGACACATGCCTTATTAGCATTGGAAATGATATGAGAAATAAACACGTAAGTTGAAATCCTTTTGGGATAATTAAGAATTTGAGGTATTACCACACCCTTATCAGAAGATATTGAATAAATGGAATGGAAACCTAGGTGAACAAGGTGATCAAATGAGAATCTAATTATCAAGTGGAATTTGAATTCTATAGGTACAAGGTTGAATCTGGTGATTCAAAATGATGGATGAAAGAGTTGAGGTACCAAATAAAGGTAAACCAAGCCTGAATTGTTGGTTGAGTTTGTAACAACCTAGTTAGATGACCCAGAGTTAAATACAATGAAAAGTTCAATAGCGAAACCTCACACACATATCTCAGTGGAAGTGGATGGTAGAATCTAAAATACGAATCACATTTAGGTTCCTGATAATTCACCCTTAAGGACTTAGAAGTTCATTATTTTAAGGGTACCGTGCACCCTGGCATCACAAAGATGTTTAAAGACTTAGAGTGATATTTTTGGTGGTCTGGAATGAAGAGAGGCATAGAAACATATGTGGCTAGTTGTCTCACATGCCATATGGTGAAGACTGAACACCAATGACTTGATGGGTTACTGTGACCAATTGAGATTACTGAGAGAAAATGAGACTAGAACACTATGGATTTTCTGGTGGGTCTCCCCAAGACAAAGAAAGGTCATGATGAAATATGGGTTGTGGTGAACTACCTAACCAAGTCAGCACTTTTCCTCACCTTAAAGGTTACCACCAAGGTGACAAACCTAGCTGAGCTATATGTTAGAAAAATAGTTTGCCTGCATAGTGTTTTGAGTTCAGTTATCTCTACTCGTGACCCTAATTTCACTTCAAAATTATGGGAGAAAGTGCATGAGGAATTTGGTATGAGGTTGAAATTTAGCATGGATTACCACCCCCAGATCGATGGATAGTCAGAAAGAACAATCCAGACATTGGAAGACCTATTGAGAGCGTGTGTGCTCGATTGGGATGGATCATGGGAGCAATACTTGCCCTTAGCTGAGCTTGTATATGGTAATGGCTACCAAGCCAGTATCATGATGCCTCTATATGAATCTCTTTATGGGAGGTTGTGTCGGTCACCGCTTCACTGGGATGGTGTGAGTGAGAGAACTTCACTAAGGTTAGAGGAACTACAGTGATATGCTGACAAGGTTGCTTTGATCGAGCAGGGGCTAAAGAGAGCCCAGGATCAATAGAAGTTGTATGCTGATGCAAAGCAGACAAATTTGCACTTCACTTTAGGTGATTGTGCTTCTGAGAATCTGAACCCTTCGAGCTATATCTAAGAACAGAGGAAAACTGAGTCCCCAATACATGGGTCAATTTGAGATTCTAAAATAGATTGGTGAAATTGCTTATCATCTAGCCTTACTCCTACAATATAGTAGGATGTATGATGTGTTCCATGTGTCCCATCTGAAGCGCTATGTGAAGGATCCTAGCTAGGTGCAAAGCATTGAGCCGATTGCACTCTGAGGGAGGCTAACAAACCCCAAGTCACCTGTGAGGGTACTTGATACCTAGGTGAGAGAGCTCAGGAATAAAAAGATAGAGATGGTAAAGGTTCTCCGGAAGCATCATGGAGAGGATGAGGCCACATGGGAGCTAAAAATGGACATGGAAAAGTCCTATCCTAATTTGTTTGTATGATTAATCAAATTTTGAGGACAAATTTCCTATAAGAGGGGAATGTTGTTATAACCTAGTGTTTTCACATATAATTATATAATTGAAATACAATTATTTATGTTATGCTTTATTTTGAAAGTATGACTTTATTTTGCAAAATTTCCCTTTGTTGAGAGTTTCATGTTTCCTACTTTTTTATCCAATAATGAATATAAGGGAGAAGGAAGAGAAGAAAATCCAATATTAAGAAAAAGGCAAAAGATAATGGATAATAAGTAATGTACTTATGAGAATTGTATGGAATTCTCTAGAAAGTGGTATGGATGACCACTAATGGTTAGATTTTAGATTCACATGGTCCCTGATAAGAAAAGTAATTAAAATAAAATATATGGAAAAGATAGAAAGAGAAAAGGATTAGTTTTGATGCTTTAAATACATGAAATAAGAGTAAGACTTGCATGTTAAGAAAAGTATATTTTCTTTTCAAGGTTTAGACTCAAAACTCTACCCACATTTAGATAAAGTCATCATGGACTTTCCCTTAAAATATGAGATCATAAGGATTAATATATTGAGAGATATGGATTTTATAAAAACCCAAAAAGTTTAAGGATTAATGCGATGTTAAATTAAATGTCACAATTTCTATTCACACTAGAACTATACTCAGATCCTTTTATTTGGTGCATGTGTTCCTAACCCTTGGATCAGGGTCTGATGATCAATATATCATCATCCACCTTGAGTCAAACATGGAAACTGGGAGTGGTTATGTGCGAACTGATTTCTCATTTTTCTCTCTCCCCCTTTCACAATCCTTCATGGAAATCATTCCAGTAAGACCAAGAGATTATTTTGAATCAGTTCATCCCAAGTTTTGACATCTTTATAAGCTCATTAAGACTTTCCCCAAATCATGGAGCCCTCATCTGTTTCTCCTTGATCCATACCTACAAAAAGGGGGTTAGAGACCCCCAACAAAGACACCAACTCATCCGTGAGACTACACTCGACTCCCTGATCATACCCCTACCTCTAATTCAAGCTTGGACATCATCCTTCACCTTTAGTCTACCTCACACCTTAACAGAACTACCTGCTCCTTATCCTGGCTACTCCAACTGTCTTCTGGGCAATTGAAGCCCTTAGTGAGATTATGGGGACTCAAAAAAGGTCTAGGTACCCTCAGTGATTTCCAGAGAAGAGTGGAACATGGAGTCAACTCTCCAGTTGACTCGACTAGGCTGCTCGTGAGCCAACCAGAGGAGGAATATGAAGGAAGGCGGAATCACCATCTTGCCCTGATGTGAATTAGTCCAGGCTCAGGGGAACTCGGAGGCAGATGCATCTTTCATCCCCGACTTAATGCCTTTCTTGTGTGGAGCGATCTGCCACATGACCAAGACCCACTCGCTGATCCGGACCTACATGGAAAAGTGGTAGAAATAAAAAGATCCCCTTTTGGCTGACATGGTCTTCTTTGATTGACTGACTTACACTTAATTTGCAAAAATTATAATAAATCATAGGATGATCCAATGAAGACAAGTTACATATGAATATTACTCATAAAAATAGAAGGAATGCAATAAAATATAATCAAGATCGATATCTACCTCTAGTTCAAAAATTACCTAAAGATTCCATCTTTAATGTGTTTAATTCATAAGAACCTTGATTTCTAAGTTTTGATGATCTTAATAGGTGCAACAAATCTTAATAATCAAAGATTGGTCGCTTTGGATAAAAATGTGAATCTAGTATGAGATTAATAACATATTAATTGGTGAATTAGGGTTTCCATGAGATTAAAAGTGCATATAATGAGAAGATTAGGGTTTGTAAACCAAAAGAGCATGAAAAGTGGTAATTAAGCTTTGGAAAGGCAAAACCATAATGAAACCATAAGTTGATCGTAAAACCCTAACTAGGAACCCAAGTCAGTCTTACTGGTAGATTTTAGATAAAATAATAATACATGGGTATTATACTTTAATTTTAGGAAATTTGATTGATTGGTTGCTCTTGTTATCTTTTGCTAAGACATCAAGTACTCCTAAGAAAGGTAAGTATTTACACATATGACTAACTGCATTAGTTTGCCAATGTTTTTAGAGAATTTTTGAAATGGCTTGCAAATAAATGCTTGCCCATTTATTTATTTCAGTTGATCTATAAAGTCACTATGGATATCACATTTTATGCTTATAACTTGCTCAAACCCCCTCATACAAAATCAAAAAGTCTGAGAATATCAAGATTGACCACACCATAGATTTGAAAGGTCATATTTGAGAGTACTAGGACCTGACCCCAGATTAAGGTCATATTTGGTCTGGCCTCAGATTGGGAAGACCAACATGACACATAACTCCAGATTGAGAAGGTGGCCAACCATCATGAAACCTAAATCCATATTGAGGAGGTGGCCAACCAACATGGCAGCTAACTCCATAATGAGAAGGTGGCCTAACATCCACTGTAGGGAAAAAACCCTGAAAGGGTATGATAGAGGTTGAGTAAAAATGGGTTGAGAAGTTATGAAGAAAATGTTAATTTTGTTCTTGTAACAATAATTGTTGTGAATATCTTGTTACAACTAGATGTGAATATATTGTTTCCCCCACATACCAGTATAACTTGTTATACCGACTGTGTTTTGGATTCATGGCATTTTAGGTGAATCTGCTCATATCCTGCAATTAATGTTGAAATATGGACACCTAGAGAAGAGGACACCAAAAGAAAGCATTTAATGTAATTTTGGG
The DNA here is from genome assembly GCA_963693085.1 of Alisma plantago-aquatica. NCBI lineage: Eukaryota > Viridiplantae > Streptophyta > Magnoliopsida > Alismatales > Alismataceae > Alisma > Alisma plantago-aquatica. The sequence continues at coordinate 1,278,231,000 of OY856410.1, read as the reverse complement.
GGGATATAGTTAGAAGGTTTACTTCTTGTTGCAAACTTGAGAAAATCCATATTTTGTACACCATGTTGGAAAATCAATATTTTATCTTGTACCAAACTCATTTCAGTTTAGCGAAATTAATTAATTATTTCTGATTATTTGTTCAACATGTATTTTGTATTTATTGTAATGTCCCTTGCCCTCTTGGTCCGCTTGAATAGCAGACTGGGGGGGGTCATTCCAGCATGACTCGTGACTGGCATGCCACATGCTCATGTGGGATCCACCTACTAAAGGGGTTATGGCTTTGATACCATCTATAACGAACTCACTTTCTAGTATCCTCCAATCAAGTAAGGACCTTAAAGTCGAGAGGCATTACCTAAATTCCCAAGATCCAGATTTAGCAAATGACAAATAATAGTAAATAATTTCTATTGTTTCACAGATGTTTACAATATGTATAATGATGTTGCTCTAAGGATTTACATAAACTCTCAACATGAGAACTATTACATATGAGAAGAAGCATCCAACCGATCCTCTTTAGATTTAATATCTTGAATAAATTTCTTCTAATTCAACATGCCCTTGTATCCTCATATATGGCCATTACCTAAACACTGAAAATTAAATGTGATCAACATATTCTATAGTGTGTACATAGTGCAACCAAAATATGTGCATGTAGGTGTAACAACATATCAACTATAATTATCATTAAATAATTGAACATGCATTTTCTGTTGTAACTTCTCAATCCATAATTGTTCAATCTCTATGGTATACCCTCTTAATGGGGGTAATCTCTATTGAATACCCTCTCACTAGGGGTGATCTCTATAGCACACCCTCTCCCTACGGGTAATCTCTTTTCTATACCCTCTCTCTGGGGTAATCTTAGTAATATACTCTAATGACCCCTTCCCAGCCTATCCTCGCGCTTCCAAGCCTTGCAGATGGTCAAGAAGAACCACCCACCACTCACTGAAGTTGGGGAGGGAGATTGCACCGCTGTAGGAGGTTAAAGGCGACCCAAACTGGTCCCCCATGGTTGCAGGTCATAGTAGAGGAAGATGTGCTGAATAGGTCCATCTGAGACCCTATCCAAGCACCTTTATGCCATGGTCGAGTAGGGGAGACCTACAGAAAGCTTTCCACCAACTTTCTAGGTTTCAAAGTCGATTAGATTCCTTTTATGAATCTGATTCATCATGAAGATGGGGAAGAGTATCAGCGGTGTCCTGTGGGTACCTCTGGTTCCTGAATGGTTGTACCACCCCAGGAGGGGTTCTCCTGGTTTGTTTTCTCCACTCGAAGACCCTCATGAATACATATATACTCTAGGTGTGAGGGAGAGAGAGAGGACCGATTAAAGGGTTTTAGGGTTCTTGGTGAAGAAAAATGAAAGTTCTTCTAGGTTTTAATATAAAACCTTGATGTGAGAAATAATTATTCCTTGTTCTCCATAACTCACTTTCTCATCAAACTTTAGGAAAACTCAAATCTACTTTATCATCTTCAATTGGAAGAAGGATTACTCTTCAAATAACCATGTGAATTCTTGAAACTTAATTCTTACTATAATACCAATTATTTTCCAAATAAATTACTTAGCCCACAATATGTCTTAGAATCCCCTAGATTTTCTCCCATACCCTTAAATCGGGATTATCTCTCATATAAAATTATCTAGGATATTTATTTTGGACGCAAGATTTCCTTTTTTCCTATTTTATTTCACAAGGACTTATATGTGAATTTTTAATTAAATAACACATATCTTTCTCTCCTCATATTATCTTAATTCCAAACTTTAAGGAAAAGTACATAATGACTAACTACTTGTTTGCCAAGCTTGGGACTCAAATTCAAGATTAGAAGAGAGTTTTCCTCATATGCAAGTTATCTCTTACTAAAGCATATTTTATTCATATTTTCTCTTTCTTACTATTTATTCTCTTTATTTGGATTTCTTTTACCATTAGAAACCTTGTGGATTCAAAATCTCATCCATGATGATCAATCATACATCTTTCCACATATTTCTCATATTATCATCATTATCTCAATTTCTTTCTTTTTATGCATTATTTGATTTCAGTCAAATTTTCTTTCCTTTTTATCATATTGGACTTACTAACTCATTAGAGCACAAAATTATACATTTAAAGGAAAGATGATCAAAGTAGTCCAGTTATTACACATAAATATTACAATTTCATAATCATACATTTTATTGGAGAAACTGCATTTCAAACCACATAAGCCCAAAAAAAATTGGTGCTATAACAACCTTCCCCTCTTATAGGAATTTTGCCCTCAAAATTCCACCAGACATACACACAATTCAGGATAAGACTTTTCCATGTCCATCATCAGCTCTCATGTGGCTTCATCCTCTCCATGGTGCTTCCAAAGAGCCTTTATCATCTCTATTATTTAATCCTGAGCTCTCTCACCTTGGTATCTCATACCCTCATAGGTGACTTAGGGTAAGTCAGCCTCCCTTGGAGTTCAATAGGTTCAATGCTCAACACATGGCTCAGGTACATCACATAGTGCTCTAGATCAAACTCATGGAGCACATCAAACATCATATTATCCTAAGGGGTATGGCTTAAACAAAAGCATCTCCACCAATCCATCTCAAACAGACCCATGTATCGGGGATAACTTTCTTAGCTATAACTAGGAGGGGTCAGATTTTCAAAAATGCATGCTCACCCACAGTGAACTGCAAGTCAGTCTGCTTCGCATCAGCATGCGACTCCTGTTGATCCTAGGCTTTCTTAGCCATTGCTTGATCAAAGAGACTTTTTTTTGAAAGAGGGACGAGAAGCCCTATGGTTGGGGCTCCCCGTAACTACTATTAACTAACTAAATCAAGGTTTACAAGAGACAAAATGTTCAAAGGGAAATGTGGAGAATAGGAAAATCTAGCTACTTGACCCCGACGGGCAGAGTTGGCCACCTCATGGGCAACCCTATTACACCGTCAATTGACATAATATAAGCTATAGAAGGAAAACTAAAATTGTAAATCGTTGAAATCTTTAGCAATAGCTCCTAAGTAGTCCCTTCATGTCTTCTTGCTTGTGCATGCATGGACAACCTCCAAAGATTCTGTTTCTACTTCAATGTTGTCATATCCCTCTTTCTTTTCCCATAACAACACTTCTCTCATTGCTAGCACTTCTGTGATGGCGATGTCCATCCCTGATCTTACCTTCTCCCCCGTAACACCCACCAGCCTGCCCATATCATCCCTAGATGCCAACCCAATTCCCGCCCCATCATCCTCACCCACAGAGCTGTCGACATTTATTTTTATTCTACCCTGAGTTGGTTTCCTCTAGATGCAACGTCTGCTATCTGCTGACACCCCGTCATCTCCCCCTTCACTCCCTTGGTGAGCACTAACACCCCCTACATCACGCAGCTGGGCGTCATTGTCCCCTTTGCACCTCCCCCCTACCTCATCCCCCACAACTCTACTCTACGGGTCAGCATGTCCTCACGCCTCTCTCGAGTGTGCGTCAGCTTCCCCCTCTCACTGTTGCTGCACAGTGTTACCCCGCCCATCACCTCCCTCCATCTGGCCTTGTCGCTGCCCTCCCCATCGCACCATCATCAAAGCGCTCCACAGTAGATAGCCACTTTGTACATCACTGCTATGGAACATCCGTATACATCTAGCCCTCCACGCCGTTCACATGCCAGCAACTAAGTGTTCTGCCTCCTGCATGGACCACCTTTCTAGCACAACCCCCACGGACGAGGTGATATCCTCATCCCTAGCTTCTTCCACCCATGATTGCACTTCTCTCGGTGTCTGCTCCCACACTTCAACCACATTGAGATAGTGGAAATCATGTGAGGTATAGTCTCCTTTTCTGACCCACAAAGCATGCATGTGCCATCCTTTAGGCAATGTCTATCAAAAAGACGCCCCCTCATCGCTAAGCATCCCGTGCATACCCTCCACATGAAATGGGCTATTTTGGGACTCCATCCAGTGTGCCATATTCTTTTCCATAGAGAATCACCTTGTCAATACACAAAACTCCTCGCTTCCTCTTTCCCCAACAAACCCAGCCAGCAGGCAGAACAGACTGAGAACTCTTCGTCCCTTGAAGGTCACCACATCAAAGTGTCTTTAGGTCTCCACAGACTGAGTTGGATAGCGCATATTCCTTTAACATAGAAGTCTGGGAAACATTCTCTGACTATGTCCTCATCCCATTGAGTTCCATCTTCTGTCATCAGCTCATGGACTGTGTTGTACTTTGGACCATTCTCCCTCTGAAAACATGCAAGCTTGTCATCCTCCCTCTGCAGCCATTTATCTTCCCAAATGTTCACCTTCGTTCCGTCACCTACTATACATTGCGTCCCTTCCTTTGGTAGAGCCTTTGCTCCCTATAGACTCCTCCAAGAATAGCTGGGATTATGTCCCCGTCTGGCTTCCCATATGGACGTCCTTGGAGAATACATAGCTTTGAGTACCTTAGTCACTAGGGATTCCAGGTTGTTTGCTATTCGCCACAGTTGCGTAGCTAGGTGGGCTTGGTTAAAAGTCTAGAAATCCCTGAAGCCGAGACCCTCCTGCCTCTTTGTCCTGCACATTCTCTCCCAACTTATCCAAGACATTTTCCTCTCTTTATCTTTTTCTCCCCACCAGAATCTAGCCACCATCCTTTGTATCTCAGCTATGGTACCCACCACTAGCTGGAAGATGCTCATTATGTATGTGGGTATGGCCTAAGTAACCACTTTGATTAGGACTTCCCTCCCTACACTGGACAACAACTTTTCTGACCATCCTTGAAGCTTCTGCCAAATCCTTTCTCTAATGAAGCTGAACACCTACTTCTTGGACCTTCCCATGTTTGTCAAAAGGCCCAAATAGCTGGTGTGTTTGTCCACTACTCTCATGCCTAGGAGCTGCCTCAACTCCTCCTATTTATCTGCCTCTACCCCTTTTCTGAAAACAACCTCTGTCTTTGAGAAATTAATCTTTTGACCCGATGCCTGTTCATATTGGCTGATGATCTCAGCTATCTTCAGACATTCTGCAGTGGTTGCTCTAGCAAAAAAGTATACTATCATCTGTGAAGAAAAGATGTGAGATACAAGGCGCACCCCTACTTGGCTTAATGTCATGTAGAAGGTTGTCGCGGGCAGCAATGGAAATCAAAGTAGAGAAAGCTTCAACACACAAAATGAAAAGATAGGGGGAGAGAGGGTCACCCTGGCAAAGTCCACATGCAGACTTTGTGCTTTGGGTCGTATCTCCATTAATGGAGAAAGCTTGCTGGATGGACGTTATGCATTCTTGGACTTTATTCCTCCACTTCAGCCCAAACCCCATCTTCTCCATAGTGACATCTAGAAAGCTCCACTCTGTCGTGTGCTTTGGACATGTCCAATTTCAACACGAGGCTACCTTTTTTCCTTCCCTTATCTATCTTCATAGAATGGAACACTTCATAAGCTATGAGGGCGTTGTCCGTTATCATCCTTCCCTGGACAAAAGCACTCTGGTTTTCAGAAACAATGATGGTCATAAGAGTCTTTAAACAGTTCATCAGGACTTTAGATGCGATCTTGTACACCACGTTACAAAGATTAATAGGTCTGAATTCTCCTATTGTCTTTGGCTTGTCTGTCTTTGGGATAACCACAACAAGAGTATCATTTACCACCCCTATACTTCTTTCCCCTTTCCACCACCCTTTGATGTAGCTCGCCACATCCTTCCCAACAATTCCCCAATAGTTTTGGTAGGACATAGCCTTCATACCATCCAGACCGGGGGCTTTATTTGGATGCATATGTTTTAGTATTGTCCATATATCCTCATCCATGATATCCCTCTCTAAATCCTCCCGTTGGGACACTGATATCAACTCCCGTAGCCCCTTTGTAGCCTCTTCAAAACCATAGGGTTGCTAGTATGAAAAAGTTGGGTAAAATGTCTCACTATGATTGCTATGATATCCCCCTCCTGTGATCTCATGACCCCTTGCTCATCTTCTAAGCAGTCAATCCTATTTCTCCACCTCCTATTTGTAGCTTTTTGGTGTAAGTATGCAGTGTTGCAGTCTCCCTCTTTCAGTTCTTTTACCCGTGCCCGGGAAGCCCAATATTCCTCATTCTTCTGTAGTGATAACCTCCCATTTTGTGACGTTATCTTATTTAGTTATCTTTAATTTTCCATACTCTTTCTTAGATAAATTAGATAGAATCATTAAACTTTTTTACTTTATTGCGGATACACCAATAAACTAACTTTTCTTCTTTTTCATTACAGAAAACACAAAAAAATTACAAAGACTCCTCACGGTCCCAAGACCGCGAGAAGGCCTCACGGTCCCAAGACCGCGAGAAGGCCTCGCGGTCCCAAGACCGCGAGAAGGCCTCACAGTCCCAAGACCGCGAGAAGGAAAATGGTCTCAAGACCGTTTGAGACCAAACGGTCTCAAGACCGTTTGGGCTCAACTTGAGCCTATAAATAGGACCTCAAGGGTCACTTCAAAGGGATTGGATCTCAGACGCCCAAAGGCTGCCTCTCCAGTTCCAGAGCAATTCCATCCTTCATCCATCACCCTAAGGCTGCCGGTTTGAGGTCCACATCTCATCATCAAGCTACCTTCTCTCTCATCAACAAAGAAGGTGGGAGGAGAAGATCCATCATCAAGCAACCACGAAGTGTGAAGATCCTTGCTCTCTCCACCAAGGGTTCAACCTTCCCTCCTCCATGGAGATGTCATTCTTTCTCTCTCTTCTCACCTCCACCTTTGCTCTTGAGATGAGCGAGTAGTCCTTTTCACTAGGGTGCGAGGAGTAGCCCCGCTACCCATGTTTTCATTTCATGCAATGTAATTCAATCGTTTGCAATAGAGATACTCTCCTTTTTGGCTCAACATCTATCGTTTAATGAATGCTTGTTGCTTGATCACCAACTTGTGTTACTTATTATCTTTTGGTATGAATTGTCTACGTTTATACCTTTAGATCTGAATATCGATTGAATGTTGGTTCTAGATATATGTAGTCACCATATGTCTATTTCGGTATCTAGGAGTGCTTTCACGAGTGGAGTAAACTCACTCCCATCGTTGCACTTTCATACTATGAAATGGAATCAGTTGACGTATGGAAGTGCAACCTTGGTAAAGTCGAGGAACACACTTCATGAAGGAGTAATGCAAAGTAAGTGACCATTCGTTAGGGGATGGCTGGCATTGCAATACTCCACACTCCTCGTAGTTGGTTATCCAAAAGGAAGCTAAGTCTACAAAGATACTAGCCGATTAGTTTCTCTTTGCAGGTCTTTTTATTATGTTGCATGTTTGTGATCCATGTGTAGTGGTGTGAAACCCGACAACATCCTAGTGGTTTTTAACCATTGTTTACAACCTTAATTTCTACTTTCTTGCTTTACTTTCCTTGCACTTAGCTTAAAACCAAATCAAACTTTCGATCTAAATATCAACTGTTAAGTAGTTAAGTACGACTAAAACGTTTTCCATCTTGATTACATCAAGACTGTTGTCACGAGGATTCAACCCTTAACTATACTACGATAAGACTTCCGCGTGTCCTAGCATACGTGGGTGGAGATCTTACCATAGTACTAGCAAGGCTAAACTTAGGGATTCATTCATCTCTAGGATTTTTAGTGGCGTTGCAAAACTCCATCAAAAAATTGGCGCCGTTGCCGGGGACAACGGAACGTTTTAGTTTTTACTTAACAACTTCTTGGTTGATTAGGATTTTACACTTTTTCTTGATAACTACTCCAAATCTTCTTGATTTCTTCATTTCCTTCCATTATCTTAACGTGTGATTTTCTTTCTACTCAGGTAGAAAATGTGTATGCAACCCCCGCATAGCATCGGATTCTCCCCTGAACCAGAGTACGACTCTGAGGTAGAAAGAAGTTTCCACCGAAGGATTAGACTTAACCGCCAAAGAGCCAGACAGATGGATGAAGAGCAACGCCTTGTTGTAGAAAGAGTTAACGCCGCCATAGCAGCACAACGAGCACAACTTATTGCAGACACTCGTGCTCAAGTGCAAGCTGAGATTCGAGCTGAGGAACAAGCCCGCATCCAAGCAGAGCATGCTGCTGCTCAACTTGCGCTAAGAAACAAGCAACTTCGGGACTACGCAGTCCCGAAGAATTATGAAGATGATCACCCAGTCCGACCACCGATTATTAACATACCAAACTTTGAAATCCGGACGCAATGGATCTAGATCATGCAAGACATCTCTTTCTCTGGAGCATCCGGAGACGATTGCATGGATCACCTTAAGAGATTCAAGTCACTCTGCTGACTTGTACCTCAAGCAGGAATCACCCTGGAAGCAATAATGTTACACCTTTTTCATTTCACCTTATCTGGAAGAGCGCTAAGCTGGTACAATGCTTTAGATAGACACCCCATCATCACTACCTGGACTCCTTTAGAAGAAAAGTTTCTTGAGAAATTCTTTCCACCTTCACTAACCTATGAGATTAGGGGACATATTAATCACTTCGCCCAACTACCTGGAGAAACACTTGCGGAAGCTTGGGAAAGATTCAAGGAACTCCTGAGAAAGTGTCCTCACCATGGCATATCTCAAAATCAACTAATAGAAACATTCTACAGAGGAGTAAGTGATGATATCAAGCAATTTCTAGATTCCTCATCTGGTGGAAACTTTATGAGAAAGAACTATGAAGATGCTTGGAATATAGTTACGCTAGGGGCCGAGAACCAATCCAATTGGGGAAGGTCGTCTAACCAACCCAAGGGAGTTCTTAAAGTCTACAAAGCTGAAGAATCTATGGAACTCAAGGCCATTGCAGAGGCCCTGAAGACTATTGCTAGCAAGCAACAAGCCCTCAAAACTTCTTTCGGGGAATATGACAAGAAGAAAAGCTCTCAAGTTCAACAAGTAAAAGCAGCTGCTGGAGCTTGTGAAGCCTGCCATGCATCCAATCATCCCACATTATCATGTGGTCTGTTGTATAATGTCATGATGGATTTACAACCACCCGTGCCGCAATATGAGCCCATTATTGAGTATCCCGAGGACAAAATGCCAGAGCAAGTCAACTCCATCCATTCAATACCTGTCCAGGTGTATTACAATCCAGATAAACCAAGAAATCATCCCGGTTTTCAATACGGGAACCCTGCAGGGACAGCCAACCCACAACAACAGACACAAGGTGGATCTTTCAATAGACAACCACCAAGATTTCAGAATAAATTCAATCAGGGGAATTATAGAAATGGGTTCCAACGATCCAATTATCCTAGGAATCCCTCCTATCAATACCCAGGACTGCACCCGCAACTGCAACAACCTCAGTTGCAGCAGTCACAACAACCTCAGTTGCAGCAGCCACAACAACCGCTGTTGACAGCACCTCCACAACAACAACAAGGACAACAAGTCACTCAGTATCAACAGAGGAGTGCTCCTTCCCAACCATCTGATGAAATATCTTTGATTAGGCAGATGCTGCAATCTCAGCAGACAATGCTTGCGAATCAACAAGCTCAACAAAAGGTGGTGGAGGCCCAATTAGCACAGATTGCTGCTCAGTTGAAACCACCAGCAGGTACCTTTGCTGGGCAACCAGAGGCAAACCCAAGGCATGACCAAAATAGACCTGAGAAACTAAATGCTGTCACCATACGGTCTGGTCGTGTCCTGCCTGATATCACCAGAATCATCCATGATGATGATGATGTAGCCATTCTTTCCCCAACAGGAAACTCAAGCAAAGAAATAGAAAATTTTACTGAGAAAGAAAAAGAAAAGGAACCAATGCCAGAAGTCCCATCCAGAATTCCTTATTCGGACAGGCTGAAAGGGACCAAAATGGACACTAGGTTCCAGAAGTTCAAAGAAGCTATGAAGAAACTGTATATCGATATCCCATTTCTAGATGCCCTTTCTGAAGTGCCCGCTTGGGCCAAATACCTGAAAACCCTGCTGTCGAGAAAATATATGACAGAAAAGCATGAAATAGTGAAACTAGCTCAGACCACTTCAGATATTCTGCTTAACAAAATGCCAAAGAAAAAGAAGGACCCATGTTCCTTCGGTATTCAGTGTTCGATTGGAAATGGCTCTAGCAAAAAAGGATTAGCAGATCTAGGAGCAAGTATATCCATCATGCCCTATTCTATGTGTAAAAGATTAGGCTTTACTGATTTGTTACCTACGTCAATGACAATTCAGTTAGCCGACTCTACCATAACTGCTCCCCTTGGAATTATTGAAGATATACCCATCAGAATAGGAACAAATTCTTATGTCCCGTGCGATTTAGTTATTATGGACATACAAGAAGATCTAAGATACCTGATAATCTTCGAAAGACCTTTCCTAGCTACCGCCCGAGCACTCATCGATGTAGAAGCAGGAATGATTATACTAAGACTTGGGAAGGAAGCTTTCCAATTTAGAGTCCTTAACAGCATGAAAGGACCAAGCATTCAAGAGGAAGTTTTTCTCCTAGATGCTATATATCAAATGTCCCAGTTAGAAATGTCCGAACCTTCCGATGAGTTGGAAAGTGCCTTGACAAACCCGGAAGTAGAATTTTCGGCAAATGAACTAGTTCAATAATGCCTTCAATATTTAGAAAAAGTTGAAGAAGCCCCAACAGCCACCTTTGAAGAACTCAAGGCTGTCACCGTTATAGAAGCAACCGAGCCACCTAAGGCCCCTGAATTGAAGGCCTTACCCGAAGGACTCAAACATGTCTTCCTTGACAGCGAGAAACTTTGTCCAGTGATTATCAGCTCTACTCTGGAAGAAGACCAATAAAACAGACTTCTTGATGAGCTAAAGAGACACAAGAAAGCTATCAGATATAAAATGACTGACTTAACTGGCGTAAACCCAGCCTTATGCATGCACAGATTGCCTATGGTGGAAGAATTCAAACCATCGAGGGAACATCAAAGGAAGTTGAACCCTAATCTCAAGGAGGTAGTTCGCATCGAGGTTCTCAAACTCCTGAAGGCAGGTATCATCTACCCAATCTCGGATTCTCAATGGGTAAGCCCCGTGCAAGTGGTCCCAAAAAAAGGGGGGACCACTGTTGTTCTCAATGATAAGAATGAACTGGTACCTACTGGAACGGTAACTGGATGGAGAATGTGCATAGATTACAGAAAACTTAATAAAGCAACAAGGAAAGATCATTTCCCCTTACCCTTCCTAGATGAGGTCCTCGAGCGCTTAGCTCATCAGAAATTCTTCTGTTACCTCGATGGTTATTCCGGGTTTTACCAAATCCCTATACACCCGGGAGATCAAGAGAAAACTACTTTCACCTGTCCTTTTGGGACATATGCTTTCCGAAGAATGCCATTCGGGCTTTGTAACGCGCCAGCCACTTTTCAGAGATGCATGTCTGCTATCTTTGCAGGATTAACAGAATCTATAATGGAGATATTCATGGATGATTTCTCAGTTTATGGAAACTCTTTCGACAACTGTCTGCTCAACCTGGTTCAAGTTTTACAAAGATGCGAGGACACAAACCTCATCTTAAATTGGGAAAAATGCTATTTTATGGTAACGGAAGGTGTTGTCCTCGGACACAGAGTGAGCGACAGAGGAATCGAGGTGGATCAAGCAAAAATTGACGTCATCTCGAAATTGATGCCACCAAAAGATGTAAAAGGGGTACGTTCTTTCTTAGGTCATGCTGGGTTTTACAGAAGATTAATCAAAGACTTCTCAAAAATTGCAAAACCCATGACACAACTGCTGACCAAGGACACAGAATTTGACTTTAACCAAGAATGTTTGCAAAGTTTCACAACTCTGAAAAATGCCTTGATTTCCGCACCCATTCTAAGAGCTCTAGATTGGTCACAACCATTCGAAATCATGCGTGACGCGAGCGATTATGCCATAGGAGCCGTATTAGGGCAAAGAATCGACAAGAAACCCTATGTTATATACTACGCATATAAAACGCTGGATGAAGCACATAAAAATTACACCACTACAGAAAAGGAATTCTTAGCTGTCATCTACGCATTCGAGAAATTCCGCTCATACCTGATTGGAGCTAAAGTCATTGTCTACACTGACCACTCCGCTATACGGTATCTAATTCAGAAGCAAGATGCAAAACCTAGACTTATCCGCTGGGTATTAATGCTTCAAGAATTCGATTTGGAAATCAAAGACAAAAGCGGGGTGGAAAATGTCGTCGCTGACCATCTCAGCCGTATTAGAGTCGAGGATGAAGACAAAGTACCTATCCGAGACTCCCTCCCGGATGACCAACTAATGAAAGTCGCTAATGGATTCCCCTGGTATGCCGACATTGTTAATTATTTGGCAACAGGAATCATTCACCCGTCCGCATCCTATCACGACAAAAAGAAGTTCATTCACGACGCTAAGCAATAATTCTGGGACGAGCCCTATCTTTTTCGCTTATGCGCAGATGGACTCTTTCGTAGATGCATTCCAGAGACGGAAATCACTTCGGTTCTTGAGCACTGTCACTCAGGCCCCACTGGGGGCCACATGAGTTCTAAAAAGATAGCTCTTAAAGTCCTTCAATCTGGCTTTTATTGGCCTACCATCACAAAAGACGCACATGAATACGTGCGATCATGCGACAAGTGCCAACTATCTGGGGGAATTACCAGAAGAAATGAAATGCCATTGAACATATGGCAAGAAATCGAACTCTTCGATGTATGGGGAATAGATTACATGGGCCCTTTCCCCTCATCCTATGGATTCATGTACATCTTAGTTGCTATGGATTACGTGTCAAAATGGGTAGAAGCTCTACCGACCATCTCTTGTGATTCAAAACCGGTAATCAAGATGTTTAAAGAGATAATATTCCCCAGATTCGGCGTCCCAAGAACGATAATATCTGACGGCGGATCACATTTCTTGGAACGGAGCTTTGAAGCCTTATTAAGAAAATACGGAGTCAACCACAAAGTTTCTACACCGTATCATCCACAGACATGTGGACAGGTTGAAGTCTCCAATAGGCAAATTAAAGCTATCCTGGAAAAGACTGTCAATCGGCACCGCACCGATTGGTCCACCAAACTATCTGACGCTCTATGGGCTTACCGTACAGCTTTCAAAACACCAATCGGAACAACACCGTTTCGATTAGTGTATGGGAAGTCTTGCCATTTGCCAGTTGAATTAGAGTACAAGGCTTGGTGGGCCATTAAGCAACTAAACTTCGATCTCAAAGGCGCTGGTGAATTCAGACAACTGCAACTCCAAGAACTAGAAGAATTACGAATGACAGCCTACCACAACGCAAGAATTTACAAAGAACAAACTAAGATGTGGCACGATGGCCACATAAAAAGAAAGGATATAACCGTCGGAGACAAAGTCCTCCTATTCAACTCCAGATTAAAAATGTTTCCTGGAAAATTGCGTACTAAATGGTCGGGGCCGTTCACAATCAAACACATATACCCGACAGGAGCTGTCATTATTCTCGATGATAATGGAGGAGAAAGGACCGTAAATGGTCACAGATTGAAGAAATACCACACTCCGGTAGACAAATTATCAAGGCAAACCATAGAGATCCATGATCCTATAAAGTCAGCATAGCCGGAGCAAAATCTTGTCGAGCCAGCGACGTTAAACCAAAGCGCTTCTTGGGAGGCAGCCCAAGACCTGAGTATCACCTTCCCTAATTTTCTAGCTTTTTTTGTTTTTTTTACTTTCTTCGTTTTTTGTTTTTCTTTCTTCTTTAAATCTAAAAATACATAAAAATCCACATAATCTTGGGGCCAAACGGTCTCAAGACCGTTTGGGCCCTCGCGGTCGCAAGACCGTTTGGGCCCTCGCGGTCTCAAGACCGTTTGAGCTCTCTCGGTCTCTAGACCATGAGGTCCCTCGCGGTCTCAAGACCGTTTGGGCCCTCGCGGTCTCCAGACCGTGAGGTCCCTCGCGGTCTCAAGACCGTTTGAGCTCTCTCAGTCTCAAGACCGTTTGGGCCCTCGCGGTCTCAAGACCGTTTGGGCCCTCGCGGTCTCAAAACCATTCGGTATGAGGCGCCCCCCCTATAAACCTATAAATACACCCCCTCGCCTACGTTTTCTCTTCTAGAAGCCCAAATTCCCGAGCCTTCCTGTTTCATTCCTCTCTGTGCTTTCCTTCTCCGACGCTGTCTCTGCGCTTTCCTTCTCTGAACGCTTTCCTTCTCTGCGCTCAGAGCTTCGTCTCTGCGACGCTACTTCACACCTTCGCCGCTCTTACTCTGCTCCTTCGTCACTCCCGTTCTGACGCTCGCCGCACCCAGGCTCCTCGCTGTCCGCACCAACAGGTTAACAACCCGGTGGTTCACCGCTCCACACCACCGATAAACAATCGCCTGCGTTCGAACTCCTCTTTGCCCTTGTCGCCGTCGTCGTTTTCATGGTTCTTTGCCGACGAACGACCGCGCGGTTCGTCTTCCTCGCGGTCTCCAGACCGTGAGGTCCCTCGCGGTCTCAAGACCGTGTAAAAACAAAAAAATGAAAATGACCAAACGGTCTCAGGACCGTTTGAAATCAATTAACCTGCAAAACTCAAATATTATTACTTTGTTATAATTTCAAAATTTACGATTTCTAACTTTTGTTTTATTGTCAATCATTTCAGAATGACTTCACCTGTGAAGCAAGGAACAACAGATGCTCCTTTCTGGACAAAAGAGAAATTACTAGCTGAACGAACAAATTTCCAAAACATAGTTGACCAGTACAAAAAGACTAGACAGGTCCCAACACAAGTGAACCTGATTGAAGTCATGAAAGACATAAAGCGAATCAACCGCTGCTTAGATGAAGAACCTTCTGAAGAGGAGGTAGAAGAGATTTCATCCGACGAGGCCTCAGAATACCAGCCTTCCCCTGAGAAAGAATCACCCACTACAAAATCTAAGGGGAAGAGAATGGCTCAAGAATCCACAACTGAGCCAGCACCTAAGAAGAGAGCCAGGAAGCAGGTTCACCCCGCCTCTGCAAGGGAACAAATCCTGGCAGGGTACATCCCACCATCCACCACCACCACTACCACCCCTGCCACAATAACTATTCCTATTTTTCCTCCCATCACCACCACAGCACCACCACCCGAAAACCTTCATCTCCATAACATCCCCTCCATCAGCCAACTCCTTAAACCAACCAAGTATGTCTGCCCCAACATACTTATGAAGATGGGGATCTATAACAGAATCCTCACTCTTCTTGACAATTCAAACCTCTCCCGGCTATGCTTCGTATCCGAAATTCCCTACATTGAGCCAACAACAGAATTCTTCACCTACTTCCACAAAGAAGCGGTGGACATCATGGATAAAGAAAGGGATAGTGGTGACCGCAGAATAACCACCAGAATCTTTCAAAATGAGGTGGTCATCACTGAAAATCTTCTAAATGAAATCTTTATCGATAATCAAGACCAACTGAAGAAAGCTAAAGCCGCTGGTACAGAACACCCCAAGTTCAACAAGCATACCTTCTGGAAAACACTAACGGGGTTACCAACCTTTGATGCAAGGACAAGAAAGGCCTCCAACATTCATTCTGGCCTAGTGCGCACGCTCCACAAAATCATCATTGGCGCACTTTTCCCCAGATCCGAAGGAGGAAATGTTCTTATATCTGACCTTTTTGTCCTCTGGTCAGTCCTAAACGGAATACCCGTTAACATTGGACGACATATGCTGCTCAAGCTATCAGCTTTCACCCTCGGAAAAGAAATTTGCACGGGTGGTCATATCACATCTATCATCAAATATCTTAAGATGGATAGACTTCTACCCAAATGCAACCCAATCAAGGGCGACATCCTTACCAACGAACAGACACTAAAGAACTCCTATATCTTAAAAGATAAGGATGGAAAGCTGCACTACGTGTTCTGCCCCACAAAATCTTCCAGAACCCTGCTTCCACTTCCAGAGCTTGCTGACTACGACAAGGACAAGCTCCTATTCACAGAAGATGAGATCGCCAAAATCATAGCCTCAGTCAAAGCCAAAGCAAAGAAAGCAACGGCAGGGCAGGCAGAACTTAGTATAAATGCCCTAGCAGCCAAAACAACAAAACTTCTAGTCAAACGACCTTCTAGAAGGCTCGTAAAGGCACATGAGCTGTCGGGGACACCAACATCAAAACCTCATCCCGAACCTGAGCCCCCCCTCCCAGAAGAACATATTACATCCTCATCACTAGAATCTTTTATAATGAGTCTAAATGTTGAGCTCACTACCACCTCTCCACCTTCCACCACCCCAATATCTACTACCCCACCACCATCAACCACCCTTCAATCATCCTCCACACCACTTTTCACTACACCACCCTTCTCCACAACCATACCACCACCCCCACCCTTCTTCACTTCGGGCACCCCATTCTCCACCACAATGCCCGAATTCTCCTCCTTCACATCCACTGACTTTCCATCAACATTCCCGGATCCATTTCTCTCTCCGGGTATGCCACCACTTTTCCACCCACCACCACCCCGACATCGCTGGTGACCCCATCCACAGTCACCACACAATTCACGGGTCCATCAACAGTGTCTTTTCCGCATGACACTACCATTCCACCCCGACCCCAGCCACCTCACTCTTCATTTACTGGGGTCCCTTATACTAACGTCGGTGCGGAATTCGGACGTCAATTCGACACCATCCGAAACCTCCTCACCGACCCATCTAACATTTTGAATTCTATTTTTTCATGTGTGCAGGGTCTAACACAACAGGTTGCCCATATTGGCGAGCAGAACCGCGCCATGCCAGGCATCCTCCAAGGAATCCAACAACGTCAAGATTCAGTGGCCAAGCAAGTCGACCACATCGACGACCACTGTAAAAACTTGCCCGAGTGGATCCATGGAGTACAATGCCAACATGAAGTGTTGGCAAAGCAAGTCGATAGGATCTCTATGCAGACTCTACCTATGCCAGAGACCCTCCGCGAGCTGAAGTAGTAGCATCAAGCTTTCAGCACGCGCCTGGACGACATCAACACCACCCTCACGCAACTACATAATCGCCAGGAGGAGTCGTCAAATAATGAGCTTATTCAGCTAAGAGCTCAAGTAACCGACCTCACAGCACGACTCCTCTCCGCCGAACAACGTTACTCTGATTTAAAAGAAACCCACGAAGCACTGCTCGAAACACACGAGCACGTGCAAGTGGCATACGATGAACTCCAATCCATCCATCGTCTGTGCAAGAAGAAAGCACAAAAGAAAACAACTGATGACGATGACGATGATGCTGTTGACGAGAAAGATTCTGACTCCTCCGCTGACTCAAACAATAGTACCTCCTCAGCTGATGACTCTGACAAGCCAGATGATGCTGGGGTAGGCCCCAGCCAAGGAGCAGAACCAAAACACAAGCAAGATCACCAAACTGGTGATAAAGATCACAAATCCCCTGCTCATACAGAGAACGTCAACATATACTTCGGGGATCAATTTCTCAACCTTTCTGTGGGATCTCAGGGGGAGGCTGCCAAAGAAGTGGCTTTTGCTGAGTTTGAAAAATGTATTCAGGGAACCAGCAGCACTATACCAGCCACAACAGCCCAGCAAATCTCTGCACCTGAACCGTCAGCGCCTGAACTTGAAGAATCCGAAAGAGTATGCCTAGACACTGATGAAGATTTAGACACTCCTTCTGATTCTAATAAAGATTACGATCTGCAGCAGTACATGGACAACATAGAAGAAACTTCTTCCCCCACACCGCAAGAGCTACCTCCGCCGCCACCTCTACCTAACAAAATGCATGATTTAGATATGGCGGCCATCTCTACCTTAGACGCACAGGATATCTTCATCCTCAACACTATAGTAGATGATGCCAAAGTAGGGGAGGATGTCATATATCAAAACACGAAGACCAAACGCAATATGACGCGTGAAGACTTCCGTTCCTTACTTCGATCCCAGTCGCCGGTGAAGATGGCAATGTTTCATACTCTCCTTGCCAACTCTATCGAGATCTACAAAAGCTCTCGGCGACAGCAACCGGTTCTCAACGCCTCACCCACACTGGGATTGTGCTTACTGTACAAAGAGTTACATCACAAATCCATTACAAGGTTGCACAGGGGGATCGCAAGAAAAGCGAGATACATAACCGTGCCTTTCCAAGTTTGTAAACACTAGTTGCTCATGATTGTGGACACTGTCGCCCGCGACGCCAAAGTGTACAATTTCTGTGCCAGTGACTTAAAGGCCGGGATAATCAATTTTGTTGGAATTGAAGCCGGGGAGGCAAGATGCATCCCTTTCCGACTGCTAAAGCTCATATGGGCCGCGTGCCCTTCTCTCCGCCAGGACTGGAGCTCTCCCTGGTTCAGAATAATTAACCCACAAGTCCAAGCCGCTGAAGGTTCCTAGGACAGCGCTTTTTATGTCATAAGGCACATCCTAGCGCTAAACCAGCAGGTCCCTTTCACTGAACTCGTTAATGATGATTTCCACTCCCTGTGAGGACGTTACACCATGGAGCTTATCTGCGACAGAAGGTTCTTCAACGACCCTACCATGGCGGCAGACGACGTCCCTCGTTATCTCTTTTCATCTATTCAACGTCCGTAGAGGAGACCTTTTAGACAAACCCTAGCGGCGTTGACAAAAGAAAAACACCCATCCAATGTCACCAAGCAAAGCCAATGGAATCCTTCCATCTTCGATCTGGCTCCAGATAAAGGTGACATTGATCTGATATCAGGGGTAGCCATCAAGACATCTTCATCACATATGGTACCCCAATCTGCCATTGAACCTTCATTTCCCGATTTCGATCCAGAAGCTTGCAAAACTCTTTCAGATAACGAGCTCTGACTAATAATGTCACGGCTATATGCCGAAAAAGATGATATGGTATATATTGACGGGGATATATTGGTTATGGCAGATGCCCTCCGTGAGACCTTACAGTTCAAGGGTTCCATGTCTGTAAGTGTAATGAATGCTTATCAATACTTGCTTGCACGGAATCACAACACGGTCTATATGGTGTCATCTTACATGAAGGATGATCTTCTCGGGCTGAAGAACTTCGGAACAAAGGATTCAACCATCTCTTATCTCCAACATACAACTCCGAAGTTCATCATGTTACCTTTCCTTCATCAAGAGCACTGGATGTTACTGGCAACCAATCTTCACGAAGGAACAACAATTATCTACAACAGTTCCGACAGCCAGTATGATCTAAAACGGAAAGCATACACTACAACTCCAAAGACACCAACGGAGGAGGTGGCGAAGGAGTGTGCTGACAAATTACACGATCTTTTGGGTCAGCACACGCGGGCATATGACAGAGATCACTTCAAATCACCAGCCTTCTGCCACAGGTGCCCCCAACAAATCAGAGAATCAAATGACTGTGGCTTCCACGTCCTCTACTGGATGTATACAATTCTGGCCCTTCACAAGCCGGTAGAGGACATGACAGAGGTGGATTACCACACACTACGGGGAAAGTTCGCAACCAGCTTACTCAGAACACATGGGGCAAATAAAGGATTAACAGAAGCCTGAAGGCCCTTGTCCATGCATTTCTCAACCTATCACTTTGACACTCTGTGGACAGAGTGCGTGATAAGTTAGGGGGGGAGTGCATTGGACAAGGGCGAGGTATCATTCTGCTTCAACCCTTCTATTTTTTTCGCATATCAATTTTCAAACTTTCTGTTCATATTTAGACTTTTTCCAGTAATTTTTTCAATAAAATAACTTTTAAGTATAACTTTCATCCTGGAAAGAATCACCCTTAGCTAAGTTAGAGATAAAGTAGTCCTAAAAAAAAAAATAATAAGATTAGCATACAGGCATGAAATGGCGAATTCATAAATTTCATTCACTATTGGTTTCTATACTTTTACTTCAATTCTATCTCAAACTCTTCACAGGTCAACTTCAGGGCCAAAGCGAACCGAAAACTCTCAAAGTCAAGAGGGAAATCAGGGAAATCCAAAATCAAGAAATCCTGCAAGCGGACCACCAATTAAAAATAAGTGCATGTCAGGAACCCTAAGAACAGTTTTCTTCTTTCAATAAAAGAGGCTTGGCCGCCCAATCAAAAACCCTAACAAAACCCACTTCCTAAGCCTGTGAGATTCGAATAAAAGCCAGAGTGTTGAATAAAAACATGAGAGTTGTGCCACGCATAAGGACCTATATGAAGAGCCAACAAAGATCTCACCCGGCCGGTACATACAGCTGCCCTCATGAAGGTAGATGTGTCGTGCCCGGTAATGAGATCCTAAGGTTTCCTAATATATGAAAAGGCTGATAAAAGAGCTCACCCGGCCGGTACATTCAGCTGCCCTCATGAAGGTAGATGTGTCGTGCCCGGTAGTGAGTCTCTAAAAAGCATAGACAAACCCTTCCCCACTTGAAGGGGGAGTTACACAATAAGCCTTTTAAGCCAGCCCTCATACCCACTCTAGCTACCGGTAGGTTTCTCTAAAGAAGTATAAAACTGATTAGAGTCGATGACATGCACATAATAAGAAAGGTGGTCCCAATACGAGATTCACGACATGAAAGGAACCTGAGATCCATACAACTTTTGATACTCAAAAGAGTTAGTGTAAGCAGAAGCCCTAATAAGACCTCGCTAGATCTCTGACCTAGAATTGAAGTAAGAGTATGGAAACCCTAATCAAATAAAATCACCTCGCCATTACATGCCTTAGCTCTATCTAACTTGAGGACAAGCTAGACTCTAAGTTAGGGGGGGTGATAACCTCCCATTTTGTGACGTTATCTTATTTAGTTATCTTTAATTTTCCATACTCTTTCTTAGATAAATTAGATAGAATCATTAAACTTTTTTACTTTATTGCGGATACACCAATAAACTAACTTTTCTTCTTTTTCATTACAGAAAACACAAAAAAATTACAAAGACTCCTCACGGTCCCAAGACCGCGAGAAGGCCTCGCGGTCCCAAGACCGTGAGAAGGCAAACGGTCTCAAGACCGTTTGGGCTCAACTTGAGCCTATAAATAGGACCTCAAGGGTCACTTCAAAGGGATTAGATCTCAAACGCCCAAAGGCTGCCTCTCCAGTTCCAGAGCAATTCCATCCTTCATCCATCACCCTAAGGCTGCCGGTTTGAGGTCCACATCTCATCATCAAGCTACCTTCTCTCTCATCAACAAAGAAGGTGGGAGGAGAAGATCCATCATCAAGCAACCACGAAGTGTGAAGATCGTTCTCTCTCCACCAAGGGTTCAACCTTCCCTCCTCCGTGGAGATGTCGTTCTTTCTCTCTCTTCTCACCTCCACCTTTGCTCTTGAGATGAGCGAGTAGTCCTTTTCACTAGGGTGCGGGGAGTAGCCCCTCTACCCATGTTTTCATTTCATGCAATGTAATTCAATCGTTTGCAATAGAGATACTCTCCTTTTTGGCTCAACATCTATCGTTTAATGAATGCTTGTTGCTTGATCACCAACTTGTGTTACTTATTATCTTTTGGTATGAATTGTCTACGTTTATACCTTTAGATCTGAATATCGATTGAATGTTGGTTCTAGATATATGTAGTCACCATATGTCTGTTTTGGTATCTAGGAGTGCTTTCACGAGTGGAGTAAACTCACTCCCATCGTTGCACTTTCATACTATGAAATGGAATCAGTTGACGTATGGAAGTGCAACCTTGGTAAAGTCGAGGAACACACTTCATGAAGGAGTAATGCAAAGTAAGTGACCATTCGTTAGGGGATGGCTGACATTGCAATACTCCACACTCCTCGTAGTTGGTTATCCGAAAGGAAGCTAAGTCTACAAAGATACTAGCCGATTAGTTTCTCTTTGCATGTCTTTTTATTATGTTGCATGTTTGTGATCCATGTGTAGTGGTGTGAAACCCAGCAACATCCTAGTGGTTTTTAACCATTGTTTACAACCTTAATTTCTACTTTCTTGCTTTACTTTCCTTGCACTTAGCTTAAAACCAAATCAAACTTTCGATCTAAATATCAACTGTTAAGTAGTTAAGTACGACTAAAACGTTTTCCATCTTGATTACATCAAGACCGTTGTCCCGAGGATTCGACCCTTAACTATACTACGATAAGACTTCCGCGTGTCCTAGCATACGTGGGTGGGGATCTTACCATAGTACTAGCAAGGCTAAACTTAGGGATTCATTCATCTCTAGGATTTTTAGTGGCGTTGCAAAACTCCATCATGTAGCCAGTATTGGAGTTCTTTTGATTTTTCCTCCGCCCTATCAAGATTTGTTTGGTCTGGAGGAAGAGATTGCAACCCCTTAAGCTCGTTCTCTAGTTCCTTTACCTTCCTTCTTGTTTCTCCAAACTTTTTAGTAGCCCATGCTTTTAGACTCTCCTTTCATTTCGTCGATTTTTTGTCTACTTGCTACCTTCAGCAGCTTCCCCAACCTCCTTAATGATAGTAGTACAACTTTCCTCACCCACCCACATTGGCTCAAACATGAAGTGTCCTTTTCTCTTTTTATTTTTGTCCCTCTGGTCTGCCTTTAGAACGATAGGTGCATGATCTGACTCATATATGGGAAGATGGAATACCTTACAATATGTGATGAGGTTCCTCCATTCAAGATCAGGAAGAAATATGTCAAGTCTCTCTTGGACTAGTGTTCTTTCAGTAAGGCCTCATTTCCACGTGAAGACGTTTCCCTCAAAACCAACATCCATCAGCTCGCAATCATCTATAACATCACAACATTTATGCATAAATTTATCATCTTTTGGGGGGCCCCCTTTCTCCTCGGCATTTGACACTATCTCATTGAAGTCTCTGAAAAAGATAACTAGGTCCTCTGTCTCTTCCTTGATCCTCCTCATGAGCTCCCAAGTATTAAACTTGTTTGCCTGGTCCTCCCACCCATAAATCCCCACCGCTCTCCACTTTACGCCATTGTTGGTATTCTTGACCACAAATGTCGCATGCCTTTGAGAGTAGTTAATCACCTCCACTTCTTCTTCCTTCCACCAGAAACCCAATCCACCTGCCCTCCCCTCACTAGAAATACACAAGCCATCGGTGAAGCCACAACTCCTCTTTACATCATCTAGCTTCCTATCGACTATCATAGTTTCCATAATGAAAACTATGTTTGGATGTTCTCTCCAAACCCAAGCTTGGAGAGCCTTGCATGTGTCAGGGTCGCCCAACCCCTGACAGTTCCAGATGAAGATTTTCATTGGCTTTTGTAGGATTGGGCACCGACAATCTCCGCTACTTGAGTCGTGATGACCCCAATTCTTCCTAGTGCATCTTCACTGTACATCCTGGATCTTTTTTCTCCCAAAGCTTTCGTAGGTAGCTCATCAAGGTCCATGTCACAGACCTATCCACACCTCCCCCTCTTCCCTGTTGCCTATTTCCACACCACCTCCTCCTCTAGAATTCCCAGTCTCACCCCTCTGCTCATCTTGTAGACCCATGGGTGATGTCTCTTTTTCCCCCTAGTCTGTTTGTTCCCCTGTTTCATTCTCAATCCTGCTTCTTTTTTCCTATGTGCCCTTATGATATCCCTTTTTGATTCAATGCTCTTTTGTGTGTAGTGATCATCCATGTACTTTGGTCCTTGCATGTCCACTCTCTCCTATTCCTTGGTTTCATCCACATGCATATCCTGGTGATCAGCCTCCAAAGTGTGGCCGATGCCTATCTTCTTCCCTTCTCTTTGTTGTTGTCCTTGTGAGCGGGATGTCTCTCCCTCCTCCTCGACCTGCTGCCTCCTATGCTCCAAGGGTTCAACATGGATGGACATTGCATCCTCTGTTTCTAGAGAGTCTGCCTCTGGTGCTATCTCGTATATATGTTCATGTCCGTTCAGCCCCAGAAGTTCGTGCTTTGTGTAACGCACCTTTGATTTCTCCCGCATCGTCCCCCAGGTTGTATCACTATCATCCTGTTGCTGTGTTCTGCTTGCTTCCTCCACCGTAGACGCTGTTGTCCCTTCCCTCCCTCTATGTGAAAACCCACTGCCTTCTCCCCCACCCTTGTCGTCGGGCCCTCTGTCCCATTGCCCTTTTGATCATCCCTCCTTCCCCCTATCGTTACCCCCCTCATCGCGTACCATTCTTCCCCCCTCTGTCCTCCGATGATGCTTCGTCCCACTTGATGTCACCCCCTACCACCTGCACCCCCATCCTCGCCATACGCCCCCATACCGTCCTCCCTTCCCTGCCACTCTACCCGACCATCGTCCCCCTTCTGCCTTCCTCCCTCACCTCTCGTCTCCCCCCTGTACTGCTACCTTCCTCCTCACCCTCCATCCTACTCGCCTCACCTGAGGATTCCTTATTCTTGAACGTCGACTTCCTCCACGTCCCTCCCTTGTCTTCTTCCCTAACGTTCTCTTCTCGGTGTTGTTTCCACAATGACGTCCTCAACCATCTACCCCAGCGTTGCTGCTGCTTGCCTCCTTCCGCGTAGCTACTGCAGTCCCAATCCACATGGCCTAGCAAGCCACAATTGAAACAAAACATCGCCAACCATTCATACTTTACTTCCACATCGATGACACATACACTTTTAACCTTAAGCTTTAGGGTTCTTCTGAGGGGACGGGTTACATCCAACAACACACAGACGCGGATAGAGGAATCCCATCCTGACCCGTTCCTGTCCATTGCCATCACAACGCTTATGCATCCTAAGATTTCCCCCACCATATTCTCCCCCCTATACCCCATGGGTAAGCCGTAGAGGTGCACCCAAAAGGGTGTTCGGTTGATTTGCAGGTGCCCCGGTTGCTCCTCCTTATCCACCTCTTTGAACAGAAGAAGCCGCCCATCAAAATTCCATGGGACGCCATCCATCACACGTTGTTTATCTCTCCAATGTGAGAATTTCATTACAAAGGTGTCACCCTCTAACTTCTTGAAGACCACCGCCTCGTGTAGACTCCATGCCTGAGACAAGGTCCTTTCCATAGCCTTCAAGTTGAAAGTGTGATCGGTGAGAAGGCGCCCCACCAATGCCAGTTCTGTATGGTCTTCCTCCTCATCACCGCTGCCTAACAGGTTGACGTCTATTGGTTTGTCGTCATCGTCCGTCAGCTTAAGCCCTGCACAATGGTCCGCCAGCTCCTTCGTCGTGAAGACAAGACCCAACACACTGCCCCACACTTGAACCTGCAAGGGAAAACCCTAATCTAAAGGGGGCGGACGTCCACTGCTTGCGGAGCCCTAATCACCAGAGTGAGAGGGCACAAGGAGATGGGTTGTTTTGGTTTTTAGGTATCAAAGAGACTTCATCTACATACATTGTGGTTTCTCTGACCTTCACCAAGTCCTCTCACCGACATCATCCTAGTGAAGTGGTGACTGACATGACCTCCCTTATAGTGCTTCATACATCTCAATATTGGCTATGGTGGCTATCATAATAAGAAAACCCTACTAGGGGCAGGAACTGCTCCCAAGTATCACCCCAAACGAGTACATATGCTCTCTTCAGACCCTCTAACGTATGGATCATACTCTCTTGACTGAATATCATAATAAGAAAACCCTACTAGGGGTAGGAACTACTCCCAAGTATCACCCCAAATGAGTACATATACTCCCTTCAAACCCTCTAACGTCTGGATCATACTCTCTTGACTGTCCATCAGCTAGGGGGTGATATGCTGCACTAAACTTCAATCTAGATCGAGTTCTTCATGTACCTACTTGCACAACATGGAAGCAAACTTAAGGCCATACTCAAGAATATTTGAACTCTGGTCACTGTGTAGTTGAACTATCTCTCTCATATAGTTCAACCAAATCTGTCACACTAGCAGTGCTCTTTTAGGTAAGGGAATGTGTCAACTTGGTAAGGCGATCTACCATAACCCATATTGCATCATGTCCTCTCTTGGTCCAGGGGAGACCCACCACAAAGTCCATGGTGATATGCTCCCATTCCCTCTCGGGAACTCCTCATCATCTGTAGCCATCCACTAGGTTACTGGTGTTCAGTCTTCACCCTTCAACATGTATGGCAACTGACCACATGCACTCTTACATCCCACTTTCTTCCAGGTTTTCAAGGTACCATTGCAAGCCTTAACCATCTTGGTAGTACCACAGTGTATGGTGTACTTAAAATCATGAGCTTCCTACAAGACATGATTCTTCCGGGGCAAATCCTCAAAAACCCTAAAACACTCTAGTAGTGGATTTCACCACCTACTCCTCCCGAGAGGTACATCTTAGGTTCTGATAGCAATTGTTTTATCTCTTCAAGCTCTGGGTTGGATAACTAGGCAAGCACCAACTCGACCAACATGCCTGGTAGTATCTGGATGTTAGCCACACATGTCTAGTCTTCTAATGGTCACAGGGTCCACCTACCAACCTCCTTCAGCTCTCTCTCCACTAGCTAGACAAGATAGTTGTACACCTGAGCTATCTTTAGTTGAGAACATCTCGTTACCGTATCAGCTCCCTTATGTTCTAGGTGATGGTGAAGACATCAGGCTTCATATACTCCACTCATTGTCCTTATCTCGGGTTTAGGTCTTATCTAAGTCAAGAAAACTTCAAGCGCTTGCATCCTTCATCTCAATTATCACACCCAAACTTTAACTCGTAAAATCCAACCTGCTCTTGACAAGCATGTCTATATATGATGATTACCTTAGCTTATATATGCTTTCACACAATCTATCCAAAATACTTCCCAAAAGGATGTGGTACTTTCTCTATCCTCGGTCATCATAGAAATGTTTCAACTCATATCACCTTTACTCTTAGTATATGGCATGTGTATTGTCCTGTCTCCCACTCCCATAACAAGATGAAATAAACATTTGGATGCAGTCCAAATACATAGTTCATCCTATTCCAAGAGTAGAGATGGTTCACCACACATTGCCATTACACTTTCTAGTCTAAGTTGAAACTTACTTCTCATGACTCCACTGTGAACATCTCAATTATGTGTCTACACCCATGGGAAGACTTTTCCCTATCACCTCTGGGTCTCAATCTCTCTCTTATGTGCAATCCTTATTCATTTCCTCAAGGTCTCTAGGGTGCCAGTACTTTTGGGGATATCTTTCCCTTATGCATCTAGGGAGTGCGTCTCACATTTACCCCTTAGCCCCCCTAAACTCATGAAGGTGGACAACCTCCTAACCCATGGGCCTCGGGCAAAGGTAGCTATTACCTCTCGACCCTATGGTATTGTGCATTCAAGGAACAGACAACTCCTACTTCCATCGGTCTTATCCCTCCTTGACCTTAGTATTGTCTTAGGATTCCATCATAGCTCGTGGTTCCTTTGTTGATACTCAAGAACATCTCATCCTTGAATCCTCACTCGAATTTCTATCATCTCTCTAGGCATACATGGTTAACCTTGTATCCCATCATAGGAATCATGGTGACCTACCTAACCCGATCTGGCCCCATACAGGTTACCCCCATGGCAACATATCCTTATTCCCCTTAGAGATGGACATATATAGGTCTATTGATTCATGCTCCTAGTATGTTCTCTTACACATAACTCATCAAGATATTATAAGTGACCTCTTAAGGTTACCTCAAACCTAAACAAGAGTTGGTGCTCACCCCAACAACAAGGGTCCCTTCCCAGGATGGGAGAAAACTATCTATTGATAGTAACAAAGCTCACAAAACGTTCTTATCTCCAAGGATTGCATCATCATGTATATGCTTAGCCATATCATGCTACTTATGCTCATGGCTAGAAAGAATACAACTTATTACACCATTCTAAGTTCCTTGTTATGTCATACTTATTCTTCATTCCTCAAGGTTGGACCAATATCATACATGCATATGTCACAATCCTATGAGAGTGGTTCATCAAACCTATGTCTCAGATCAAGTGGGGTTTCCTTTTACCCTAATACATGGGGGGTGCCAAGCTTAATTCCTATGAACTCAATCAGCCTCATGAGCATCATGTGCACCAGGTATGCTGCTTCCCCTCTTTGGTCTAGGAACCCCAGGTTCATTTCTTATGCATCAGATGTCTAATTGCATGTTCCGCTATTCAACCATGAACCAAACCTATACATGATATGTCATATAATTCCTAACACTCTTCCACGTGATCAACCTTTAGAGTCCTATACAAGGATAACCAATTGGGTGCGGGCCTCATAACTTTTTATCACACCATACCTCTTTAGGGTCTTGGAAACTCTCTTTCCTACTCCCAAAAGGTAGGCTCTCATATCATCCATCTATACATTTGTTTAGGAAGCCTCTTTCTCTCTTCTAGGGTTTGTTTCCTCTAAGGTATCCAAGGTACGAAAAACCTCTAAGGATCATGCATGAGGAAACCACACACATCTACTCATGATCATCTATTCTAGGCTACATCATACCAAACTCCTCATGATTCCTCATGCCTCAGAGTCTAGGTCTCTAACCTTCTTTATCAGGTCTCTCTCTCTCTCTAGAGCTAACCCTACACTGGTCCCACCATGGGAGGTTCTCTCTTAGAAAATGGGTCAAGCTCTTAATGTTACACATCTATCCCTACCCAGGTGAAACATACTATCAAAACTTATGACCGTCCAAGATCACCCAAAACTTTGCATGCCCACCTTATAAACTATCAGGCATAACCCTTCTAGCCTAGGTCTAAAACCTACTGCCAACCTTGCTGCCACTCTCTTATATGTAGGTACATGCCTATTTTTGTTCATATATTCCCGTTAGGGTTCCTATACGATCACCATCAACCTTCTTAAGGAGGAACTATCCCTCACCCTAACATGCATGACCCACCCAAGGTCCGGTCACCATAAGGCACCTAGGGGTCAGACAAGCACACCTAGTCTATTTTTCTCATGCATACTCAAAACCTTTACGTAAAACATACATGTTCAACCCACATACTTACATGCACTAATAACTGAGGTATCCAACTCATCGTGTCTTCTATTTATCTCTCCACTGCTTAAGGTATTGAGTTGAGCATCATCCTCAGAGGATACATCATGTATCTTCCTCTTCCTAGATTCCTCTTCCTCCAAGGCTATCCATCTCCTCCTCATCCTACGATAAGGTCTAACCTCAGCGTTCCTTGAGGGAACGACAACACAGGCCATGCAAGCTAAGAATGTAACTAAACTCAGTCTATTTATCAAAACTTATGTCCATGACATCTTTCTTACATGCTCTTTGTTGTTTAGTGGAGGATTCCTTAATCCTTATTATGCTTACTCTAAACTCAGGAGGGTGGTGGAGAGAGAGAAACCCTAATCTCTTAGAGTTTTTCAATGAACGGGGTAGAGAAGGGACGAAGACGGATGAGAGAAGACCTAGAGGTATCTTATTTTGAGTCAAATCCTTTGATTTCGGCCAGGCAGTCACACCAAATCTGGGAGTCCTCATAGATCGACTAGTGGGGCGGAGGAAAATCTTTCCAGCCCCCAAATTGTGATCCTTTTCTAGACACCTTTATCATTGGAAAATCCTCTCATAACTCCCTTGGGTTCTAAAGAGTTTGTAAAATTTAATAATTATTAGAGATTAAATGGAAAACCATGCTCTGATACCAATTGTATTGACCCTCCTCCCAGCATATCCTCACACTCTTAAGACTTGCAGATGGTCAAGAAGAATGTTCCACCACTGGCTGGAGTTGGGGACGGTGATTGCACTGTTGTAGGTGGTTAAAGGAGACCCAAACTGGTCCCCCATGGTTGCAGATCGTGGTAGAGGAAGATGTGCCGAACAGGTCCATCAGAGACCCTATCCAAGTGCCCTTACGCCATGGTCATGTAGGGGAGACCTGCAGAAAGATTCCCACTCGCTTTCTAGGTTGTGGAGTCGATTAGATTCCTTTTATGAATCTGATTCATCATGAAGATGGGGAAGAGTATCGTCGGCATCTCGTGGGTACCTCAAGTTCCCGAATGGTTGTACCACCCCAGGAGGGGTTCTCCTGGTTTGTTTTCTCCACTCAAAGACCCTCATGCATACATATATACTCTAGGTGTGAGGGAGAGAGAGGATCAATTAAAGGGTTTTAGGGTTCTTGGTGAAGAAAAAGGAAAGTTCTTCTAGGTTTTAATATAAAACCCTGATGCGAGAAATAATTATTTGTTATTCTCCATAACTCACTTTCTCATCAAACTTTAGGAAAACTCAAATCTACTTTATCATCTTCAATTGGAAGAAGGATTACTCTTCAAATAATCCTGTACATTCCCTAAACTTAATTCTTACTATAATACCAATTATTTTCCAAATAAATTACTTGGCCCACAATATATCTTGAAATCCCCTAGATTTTCTCCCATACCCTTAAATTGGGATTATCTCTCATATAAAATTATGTAGGACATTTATTTCGGACACGATATTCCCTTTTTTCCTATTATTTTTCACAAGGACTTATATGTGAACTTTTAATTAAATAATACATATCTTTCTCTCCTCATATTTTCATAATTCCAAACTTTAAGGGAAAGTCCATAATGACTTAAACTACTTGTGTGCCAAGTTTGGGACTTAAATTCGAGATTATAAGAGAGTTTTCCTCATATGCAAGTTATCTCTTACGAAAGCATATTTTTTCATATTTTCTCTTTCTTACTCTTTTATTCTCTTTATTTTGATTTCTTTTACCATTAGAAACCTTATGGATTTGAAATCTCATCCGTGATGATCAATCATACATCTTTCCACATATTTCTCATATTTTCATCCTTATCTCAGTTTCTTTTCTTTTTATGCATTATTTGATTTCACTCAACTTTTCTTTCCTATTTATCATATTGGACTTACTAACTCATTAGGGTCCACGAAATTATACATTTAAAGGAAAGATTATCAAAGTAGTCCACTTATTACACATAAATCTTACAATTTCATAATCATACATTTTATTGGAGAAATTTCATTTCAAACGACATAAGCCCAAAAAAATTGGGGTTGTAACATATACCCTCTCTCATGGGGTAATTATGTTAGCCTTCTTTTTTGGGCTTGACCTATTAGTGACCTTCCTTTTGGGCTTGGTCATTAGTCATCTACACAATAAATTTCTTTCTATTACATTCACATTCAACCCTCTAGAGATAGTATCTTGGGTTTGAGCAAGTTATGTTCATACGAGGTTATACACATAGATCCTTATAGTTTACAAGAAGTAAATAAAAAACCAAGTAGGTTAATGGAAACACATTCGGTGAAACTACATAAATCATTGGAATTTGATAAGAGACGTTATTCATAAGTAACCATGTACCTCATTTCCATGCAAAAACCATGAAGGATGTACTTCAACAATATATCCAAATATCCAAGCATCCAACATAATCAACCAACATTATCTGCATGTATGTATACACTAAAGTGTCACTAATCATATTCAATACATACTAATCTAAGATATGTCCTAAACTTGGGTTTAGTGTTGTCTCGAGTTTGGATAAGGAATAAGGGCATCAAATCCTAATTCCATTACATCATGATTCAATAGAGTTATAAACCCTATATAGATATTAGGTGAATCCCTAATTATCAAGTTAATCTTTTATGTCATTAAGAGAAACTATATGGATTTTGCAACTCAATATCATAATGACAAGACAGATTAGGTTCTAAATCCGAATTATCATATATATGACCTAGAAGCCTTAACCATGATCATTATTATCCAAAATGTAACAAGGACTTAGATTCTCATCAGATTGAACATAGTAGGTTATTATGGACATTTAGATCAGATGAATTTAAGATTATAACAAGATATACATTGTTTTCATAACTCGGATTATACATGTATGCATTATTGACCTAGAAACCCTAGATTACAACATTATCTTAGGATCTCATTATATTCAAGTCAACACTTTCATTATCAATTCTAGGGTTTCCATGTATTAATCATTTTATATACACGATCTAGGTATTCTTTTGGAACATAATCAAGTTTGGACATATTTTACTTAGATTCTACTCATTTTCCTGATTAATTTGATATATAATATCATTATTGTCCAAGATACCAATAACTAACTACATTATTCGTAAGATAAATATATTCATGCCAATCAATGATTATCAAGTCAGTAAGAGGCCAATAAGCCACAACCATCTCATTGCATGATCCACACTAGATGTAGCCTAAGTCCGAGGCATAGGAATTCTATTTCCCGTGCACCTTTGGGCTTGGGACCTCACATGCTTGGGGGCAGGGAGATACTTTTCCCTCCCTCTTCTTCTTTCTCACACAGATCTAGACAGCTAGATCCTTGGTTGCCGATGATCAAGTTTATATTGTGTGTTTGGGATTAGTCCAACCCACTCATGGCTACCTAGGCCACTCCGTGATCCCATCTACTTGATCTCATATGTGGTCAAACTGAGACTAGGATCAAATAGTCATCATGGGATCCATCCCCAAGGATCTTGCATGCTCGCATGATGGTGCTTCATAGTAGAGTTCTCACTGAAGAAGGAGCTATGAGTGTAAGGAAGGGACTCAGAGATCAGAGAAGTGTCGTTCGTGCTCTCGGGTTCAAGGTAAACCCAATAGCAGGGTATTTATAGGATATTGGGGGGGGGGTCTTTAGGGTTGCAAATATGGATGGAGAGAGGGGTTAATGACGAGGGCATTTTTTGGTCATTAAGAAATGTTTGTCATCTCATAAATAGCTTACATGTCTAATTTTGTGATGGTTTTCATTGGTGCACTTACTTTAAGGCAATGTGAATCCTATTGGGAGATAGGTAATTGTGTTTTGGGCTGGTTCAAGCCCTATTCCTTTTTCAGACTCGGGGTAGGTGATGATGGCTGAGTGGTAGATCTCTAATCCAGTAGTCACGATGAGCATGAAGCATCCTGGAGTGCAGACCATTCAACGCCTAAGTTGGAAGGCATTTAACATATTTCCAAAATAGCAAAATATGTTTTGATTGAAAGTAGATCCCTCATCCTTTACACTTTTCTATTTATCACTAGGATCCTCGATTTGCTAATATATTTGGATGGTAAGTCATTACTGCATTTCCCATCTTATATATAATTTTTGAGATTTATTAGGATAACTCTTACATACGAAACTTTCTCTTAAAGAATTTATTTAATTTAATTACCCTCATCACATGGAAAGTCCTTTCCTTCTCAAATTCTAGAATTATCTTAATTTTCCTTATTATCTTCAATTGTTCCAGAAGTCAGATCGAATTATCTTTATTTGTTGCCCACAACTTGCATTACAAGTCAAGGTTAGATAATTACTCCATCAATTATCTAAATCACAACATATCTTAGAATACTTTTGGAAACTTGTCCATTATCTCATATTTCAATTATTTCACAATTCACAAAGCCAATATCATTTAATTATGCATGAATTCTTTTTATTTCTTAAACTTGTGCCACAAGGACCTAACTACAAAGCAAATAGTCTCATGGGCCTCAGTAGGGCCATGGGTTGAACCCATGCCTCAAAGTGGATTTAAGATAACTTTATTATTCTATTTTTCTTATCAACTCAAGTTTCATATTAATAGAATTCAAATATACAAAATTTGAGGATCTTAACAGAAGTATCATTGTAACAATAAAAATACAATTAGAAGGTCAATGTTTCATCACATTGACATTAAAAAAAAACTAAAAAGTCAAAATACAACAGGCTTTTTTTCATTCATGAATAATAAACATGCATAAACTTGTAAAATTCAATGATGAGGAATTATGGTACACACTCAATTATTGACTTGTTCATTGTTTTACTTTGATCGATTGATGCCCCAAGATCCTCATAAGGTTTACACTCATGTGAAAGGCTCTTAATCAACTAAGGGCTCATTGTACAAGTCGTAAGGAAAAACTTGGGTTCCTTAAGACTAGTAAACTAGATCCATGACTTATAATAAGGCTTGCCACATATGGTCTTAGAGGGTAACAAAGTGGCTAGAAACTAACAATGTGGTTAGAGACCAACTAGACATCCATATGCTTAGGTACTCAAGTGGCTGTCAGGCACTATGATCTACCAACTAACCTAGTGTGTTGGTTCCACAGTTGTTGCCATGTTGCAAGAGTTTGATGACACACTCTCTTGGTGTAATTCTTTCTATATCATTTTGGTCTCTTCTAGTAAGTAAATATATTTTATTTATGTAGTACATGTCTCATGGTTGTCTTAAAAGAGATGTTAATGTGTGTACCATTATGAATTTACATCAATATAAGCACTCTATATTTGTATGATCTTAAAGAATTAATAATATATCTTAAGTATTCTAATCACTACATAATCATGCTAGAATTACCATATTTTAAGTTAAAGATTGATATGAAATATGTGTGCACTAGTAGCAAGCTGGAATAAATTGGCACCTTTGACCTTCAATTAAAAAAATAAGACTTTTGGAGAGGAATGATCAGAATTATTGCACTAAATCTATCAAATTCTCTTATCAGTGCAACATGCAAGTCATTCAAAGAACTAATAAATCACCCATAAAAGTTTATGTAAGAACAATCATATAAAATGTGCAATTTAATTATTCTTGTATTTTAAATTTCAAATCTAATTTGGTACGATAGAAGTATGGCATACACTCACATCTTAAACCAAAACCTTGCTGAAAAATTAAATCTCATCTCTCAACCGAATACAACATGTAGACACACTATTACTTGTAAAGCTAATGTTCTACCAGCAACACTGATTATGGCCATATCCACTAAGTGGGGACTAGCATCTACCATGGGTGAAACAAAAAATAACTGTTCATTTAATATTAACTAAATTCACCCCTAACATTTTACTTTTTATGTACTTAATTATAATTTACAATATAATATTCATCTAAAATAAAAATATATTTTTGGAAACATGTATTCATCATTCAAATCTTTAAACTTACACTTAAACATGTAACATATACTAAAATTGCTACACATAATTTGCATCATATACATTTTTTTAGAAACTTCTCTCTCTCTCTCTCTCACTATCATACCCATGAGTACATAGTAAAAAGATACCATCTAGATATCTATCTCTAATCTTCTTCTCTTATAGACAGTTGAATCTCTTTTTCACAATAATAACTTATTTCTCAGTCCTCTTGTTGGTCTTTATAGATGCATAAAAATTATTGTTAAGTAGGTAAGAACTACGGTTCAATATTAGGAAAACTCAAAGTAGACAATCTAGTAGAAATGTATAATATATTTGATTCACTGAATATACAATGGATATGGAAGATTTAGATCATTGTAGATAAATTGATAGATTATTTCATGTAAGCAGGGAAGAAGAACAAATTCACTTACCAAGTAAATAATCTGGAAATGTATCACTTAATTTATTATTCTAATTATTGTGCCATTGAACCCACATGAAATGTACTACAACTTATTAAACCATCAAAGATAGGTATGACATTATTATACAAATACTAGGGTAGAACCTAGACCCTAATGACTATTTGCTACTAGACCTGCCATTTAAAATAGAGTTTATGACAAATGGCCTTGATGACTAATTGACTAACATATTTATGCCAACATCACTCTAAAATGGACACTCATGTGGAGTGGCTGGACCATTTGTCATCAAATATCCATCATCATAGCTCCTCAAGGACCGTTATATTGTGTGATGTTTATATTTTGTGGGACTAGATATCAATGGGATATATGGTTGATGATAGAAATTGCATATTTGATATTTCAACATTGTCCTCACTAGACCATATATCACTTACTCTCTAACATGTTTTGTCTACCTCAACATAGACTCATCTGATCAATATGCTTGTTTCCTCATGTATAGTGAAGACCTATATGATGGATTATACAATGTCAGGGCATCTATTGCCTATTTGATTCTTTAGTTTTTTATAGTTTAACTATTTCTTTTTCTTTAACTTAGTTTGATTATTGTATCATTATACATTTATGTATTCTTTTTTATGCTAACTATAAGGGTTCAACAGAGTATTCTAATTTACATGAGCATAATATAGATAATGTATATTTTTAAGGAAACACTAGATTATAAATTTGGTATCATAATATGAATGGAACAATTAAATGAATGGTGCTTTAAAACTGAATTTTGTTGCTATGGAATTAAGGTAGACATGTGTATTTTGCTATCTAAATATTCTATCTTCTCGTATTGATAATAAAACTCACACATAATCATTCTCAAAGTTAATTAATCAACATGTTCACATGACAATTAATTTGATGTAGATAACAAACCATAAGAAAAAAACAGAGTAGGGAACTAAAAATTAACAAAGATAAAAAACTCAGACCATATTGACTATGATTGAAGGTGCACATTACATTGATAAATCAATGCTTCACTATATGTTGGATGCACACTATTCTTCGAGATGATCCTCTCACGAAACCTATAGCAAATAAATTCCACATGCATGCAACTATGACAAACAATAACCACCAAGAGAGGCTCAGTGAACATTAGGCATCACCTAATGGTTCACATCTTTGAAGTAGGAGTAGAATGGAATAAGTTGCTCTACTCACGTAGGAGGAGGACCCTACAAGCATTGACTATGGCATGGATACTAGTTGGCAGATAGAAGGAAAAATGAAAAGTAGTAGGTCTAATCAGGAGTGAAAAGGTTTGTGTATCTAACCATAAGTGCATGAGCCATATGTATTGCATACCTAATATATCCTATTCTCGTATAGAACTCTCTAGAAAGATGAAAATGACATTCACTCTTGTACATGAAAATACACTTTCCTATGTGGTTTAAAAAATCTTGGGTAGGATAATATTACTGTAACGACCGAAAATCAAATCGTTACTAATTAAGCGGAATTAAACATAAACAACAGATTAACAAAAATCACTAAAAATTAAAACCATTTTTTCAAAGAGATCCATTCCAAGGAAAACTCTTACTGAAAGGTCCAAAACCTTATATACATCATTATTCGCATTGTACATATCTGGTACATCTCATCTCGAGAATAACATATAACAGTTTCTTTACCAAACTATACATGAGCAACATAAAACCTCAAGGCGCATAAGCCAAAATCTCTTATTGATCATAAAAACAGTACGAACCAACTCCAAGGACCTGAGAGTACAGAGACGACACATATGACTCATATCTACAAGACATGACAGACAGTACACTCAACCTAAGCTGTCACTGCTGCCTCAGCTATTGTTCTTCCTCTGCAAAAAGGTCTTCACCTCCTCGTGCATGTCGACCTAAAAATTTGGGTCCCACGGGGGTGAGACAATTGTAATTGTCCCAGCGAGAGATATAACTCTCCGCCGACCATATTATTATCACAGATTAAGCATTTATAAACTGAACAGAGGTTCTTTTTATATTAACAAGTAGGATAATTCACCATATGAACAAAATGAAGTAATCTCCTTTCATAAGGAGAACATTGCATCTACCCATGGTAGATTATAATTCATCTATCTGCTTTGCAAGGAATGTAAAGAAACATAAATAACATCTATCTACTAAGATGTATAACTGATTTGCGCATCAACCAATGGTTCTCGTATTCGATCCTTAAGCAGATATGCTACACGACTGATTACATTTTTCAATCACACTTATGCCCTGAGGAGATGAGGTATACCGCTCATACTCCAACCGAACACTGCGAAGTCAAAATTAGTTCCATACATAGGTCATCTAACAGAGCTGGCTGCTATGACCTCCCACGTCTCGGTCAGTACAATACCACAAGCAGGACTATGTCAACTGCTTATCGTAGCTTACTAGGGTATACTGGCAACTGCTACAGAGTTACAGCGTCAGCTGCCTATCTTCAGAATCAAGAGATTTTATGTTTATCTCCACATCATCCGGCATTCATCATCATCATCGGGAGATTCGTGATACATCCATCCTTGCCTTTATAATGAAGGATTGAGAGATCTCGTGTTTATCTCACGTCAATCCCACATCAGGGCGTAATGTATTCGTGCCCATCACCCCCACATATTCAACAATATGCGTTCATCAGGAGATCCCGTAGGAAAACCTGTTTCACCATCACCAACTACTGATGATGATGGATCTATGGCCAAGGCACTACATGATAAGATTCCACTTGATTAATTAAGTGCATTACAATATTCTTTTAGCATCAGTCAAGTTTCAAACAAGAATTATTATAACAGATGCTACAAAGAAAGGCGTAATATGTTTATCACATTCTTTTCATATCTTTAAATACAAATGATACTTGGGATCTCAGTCCCTTTTCACATTACTGGGAATTCATCACATAACATTTTTACCTCTGTAATTGGTAACCATTACCTCTAGGTCCTTAGACCAAGGAATTCATTCCAGTTGTTGTACAAGTATTCTCATGGCTCACAAGGCCATTCACATCTTCTCACCTCTCACTAGGCAACAACTTATTCACATGGCTCACAAGGCCATTCACATCTTGTCACCTCTCACTAGGAAACAACTTATTCACATGGCTCACAAGGCCATTACACATCTTGTCACCTCTCACTAGGCAACAACTTATTCACATGGCTCACAAGGCCATCACACGTCTTGTCACCTCTCACTAGGCAACAACTTATTTACATGGCTCACAAGACCATTACACATTATACTTGTTATACAAGTATTTAACATGCCTTACAAGGCTTATGCAATAAGAGAAATACAACTTTCCCTTTATTAGGGTTAGGGTTTTCCCTTTCTTATCGATTAGGGTTTCTCTTACATATCATTACCCTTCATTAGGGTTAGGGTTTTCCATTATTAACCATTTAGGTTTTCAAGATCATATTCTCAATGATCAAACCCTAATTCATTGCTCCACACATCTAGGAGCAAACATTATCATAAGTATTCAATCATACTTATTCATTCTCATCATTTATCATTAAATGAATCATCAACATAAGGTGTGAGTTCCTCTCTCATCCTTACCAGGGTATGATTACATCATACTTTATTAACTTGGCTTAACCCTTCCTCAAGGTATGTTAGCCTACACTTATCAAAGTGCATTAAACTCATTACATCTCAATGTAACAATTACATAACACTCATCATGTGTTACTCATCCAAGTATATTGGATTTAGGGTACATCAAGGTATATCAACCTTGAGGTACTGGATGCGATATCTATCATGTCTTGATGTATCACTTCTCTCATCACCTTTAACTTACTTAAGTTCATCAACTTATCTTGTATTAGGGTATTTCCCATCCCAATACTTTATGCACTAGCTCATCACATTTATTCTGTAGTGTATTGATCATAAGTCATACATTTGAATTGTCCAACCATCATCAATTCATATGGACTCATCTCAGTGTTGAGACGTTTTTGATATAGGATTAACCATTAACAACCACTCTAGGTGTTTCACCTATCAAAGTATTATCCGCACCATTACTTGGTGTTACACTCATCACTCCTAAGAGTGTCTTGCCCTTACCTTTACAAGGTGTATAGGGTTAAATCATGTGCATATGTTCACCATATCGGGTTGTAGGTGTATAGACACTCACCATATCGGGCAAGGATTTGCACTTGTCTCCATATCGGGCATGAGGTACCTTCTTGACCTCATATCGGGCGCAAGATATATGTATGTGTCTCCCATGATACTTATGAGGTATCAACCCATCACCATGTCAGGCTAGAAGTACATTCAATCACCCTATTGGGCTAGTCACCATCTAGGGTTAGCCATGATGGGTCAGGGTTACCATATTGTTTAGGGTTGTGTATCGTGAAACCCTGTCATGCAACCATGTCATACAAGGTCATGTAGGCC
The DNA here is from genome assembly GCA_963693085.1 of Alisma plantago-aquatica. NCBI lineage: Eukaryota > Viridiplantae > Streptophyta > Magnoliopsida > Alismatales > Alismataceae > Alisma > Alisma plantago-aquatica. The sequence continues at coordinate 1,278,191,169 of OY856410.1, read as the reverse complement.
TCATGATACTAAGTAGCAATGATGTATCATATAATCATATCATGCAATAGCACTTGTTTCTCTTCACTTATATTGGGTTACCCAATTTAGGGTTTCTTGTCAACTTACAAGTATACAATTGACCTTGTATCGTGCATGGAGTCTACAATAGACTTCCTATCGTGCAAGAGGTGTATACTACACCCCCATATCGTTCAATAAGGTTTACAAACCTATTCATATCATTTTAGTGAAATAGGTGCATCATCATATCGGGTTAGAGGTGCTTGCTTATGTGCATGCACCCGATATCACTTTTATAAGGTGATATCACAATCTTTAAGCGCTAGACCTTTATTATAACTATTATAGTTCAAGTCAATAGGTCTAAGCAACTACTAGAACTCATAATTTCATCAACTATTTCAGGAAATTTTGGAATTAAAAGTAGATCATTAAATACAACAATTTAGGTGATGAATAATAACATGATTGAGTTCAAGTTATATAACCCTCCTTAAGAACCACTTCAAAGCTTCCATGTCCAAAGCTCCATGTTCCTAAGGTTGAAGATGACTTTATCAAAGGTCCAAGGCTCGTTCACAACTCCTTCATATACAAGGAATCACCATGGATAAGCAATTGGTGAAGAAGAAAAGAAAAGAAGATCAAAACCCTAAATTCATGCTTCAATCCAATGTTGAAGATGATCATTGCCTCACCTTAGGGTTAAGTTTTGAGTTCCTTATCTCCTTGGTCGACACCCCACCACTCTTGGGCAATATGAACTTCCTCTTGGCCGACACAACCTTTCTTGTGGCCGATACCCCCTCACTTTTGGCCAAAATCACTTCAATTGGCCGATATCAACTTTCTATGGACAATATTAACATGGTATGGCCGATACACTTGTTATGGCCGATACCCAAGGCCTATGCACGATACCCTTGTGCCCTTGCACGATATGCCAACCCTCTTGCATGATATGGCACTCACTTTCACGATATGGAACTCACATGCAGGACATGGCACTCAAATCTTCACCCTATTGGCCGATATCACTTTATATGGAAATCTTCACCTACTTGGCCGATATCACTTTAAGGGTGAAACTAGGGGTATATATACTTGTTGTTCATGAAAGAAGGTAAAAATGAGGTGTCAACATTTTGAGCTAGTAGGTGCCACGTGTCCATGCATGGGTGACACGTGTACATGCATGTATAAACATTTATCTTGACATGAAAAACAGTTGAGGATCATTTGGAGATAAATATTTGGCCATGACATATCCTTTTGAATAATATATATTAATTAATTCATCACTTTATGCACAACCCGTCACCATTTTGCTAAGGAAGTTGCAACCCGACACAACTCACCTCCTTGAGGTGCTTTGCACGATATGGACTTTACCAAAAGTTCATAGAACGATATGGGACACCTCCTTGGGCTCCATGGCCGATAGGCACCCATATATAAGCTTTTCAACTTGATACAACTCAAGTTAAGCTTTCAAATTCAACCCTTTTCCTTGGTCATTCCTTCACTAAGATTACCACCATTCATAATGGAATCAAACATGGTGTATTATTCATTATCTATCCTCTAAATGATACATAGAGGAAGTAGGAACACTCTAGAGGTGGTAATTTGCATATTAACCCCAAATTGTGGGTAAATTACAATTTGTACCAAAATTGGTGCACAATGCACCATCATTGTTTCAAACAAGTTCAACTTGGAATTTAGGCTTTCCACAAGCCACCATTTAGCATAATTCTCTCTCTTATGATGCTAAAACATATAAGACACATTCAACATGTGACATTTTGCATTATAGCCCCTTAATTTGGGTAAATTTCACTTTGGTCCACAATAAAGGAAAATTGCTCAACCATCATTCAATCGGGACCAAACTTGAAACATGAGTGTGTCACATGATAACAAAACACCTTAGAGGATTATATTAAAGTTGTAAGCAACTTTATTAGCCAAAACAAATAGGGTTACTGATGGAGCTAGAACTTACACCAAAAGATTACTCTTCCAATGGAAGTCCTAATATGAACCAAAAACCCTAGAGAATAGATGTTATCTCTAGGTTTACCTACAACTGGTGCTAGATAAATGCTCCAACCCCAAAAGAGTGTGGAAGCCTTATCATAGTACAAATTTAGGATCGAACCCAAAGGACAGCGTTAAGAATCTGAGTGTCTTTTTCTTGTTTCGTATCGATCTAAGTTAATCATCTAAGACCAGAAGTTTGATTTGAGTTATTTAACCTAATCATGCAAGAGTAAAGGCAAGAATAAAAACTAGTTTAATGATTAAAATATAAGATTATCAAATGATGATGGATCACTGGGGTAATGCGGGTATTCGCCACCACTACACATGGATTGCACTTGTACCAATCATAGCAAGACTTGCAAGCAAGATACCTGGATGTTGTACAATACCGATGTCTTAGAGGACAAGAGTAATGCACACATCCTTCACGGGTTGAGTAACTCTCATCCGGTACATATCTATGTGTCAATGAAGATATGTAGTCTCCGAAGAGAAAATCTTACTCAACCTCGTGAAACGTGCATCGGAAAACTAACAAGCGAGCAATGATTACCAAATCGATTAGTATCCTTATAGAATATCCCTCTTTCGAGGATATAGCTACGAGAAATGTGAGAGTGTTGCAACGTCAGCCATTCTCGAACGAATGGTCAAGTACTTTGCACCACTCTCTCCTCAGAGTGTGTTCCTCGACCTGTCAAGGTCGCACTTTTGTACGTCAACTGATTCCATTTCATAGTACAAAAGTACAACGATGGAGGTGAGTTTACTCCACTCCTTAGAAAGCGTTCCTAGATACCGAAATGGGTGCGCGGTGGATACACGCACCAGAAACCAACACTAAACCGGTATTCGAGTCTCGGGGGCGGTCGTAGACAAACCACAACGAAAGACAATAGATGCATACAAGAACGCGGCCAACATTCGAGCATGTATGAAATAGTTTAGTATTGAAACGAAATGATAGCATCTTTTTAGTACAAGATACAAAACACGGGCAGCGGGGCTAGTCCCCGCACCCCAGTGGATGGAACTACTCGCTCCTCATAGAGGGAGAATCAAAGAAGGAGAAGAGAGAGAAAGAAAGCATCGTCGGAGTAGAAGAGTAGATCTGTGACAGCCCGGTGTAGATCGTCGCAGTCTCCGGGACTGCTCTGTCGTGGTTGATGCCGTCCGTTTCTCCGCCTCGATCTTCGGGTCAACCTCCGGAATAGCAAGAGTAGGATGAGGTGGAGCTATGGTGTGAGCAATGGTGAGATGGTGATGGAACAGCCTACTAGATCTGCGCCCGGACTGGCAGCGTTCCGGCCTGGCCCCAGTCCGGCAGCCTTGGGCCGTCGTGAGATGGATCCCCAAGACCATGCCTCTACCCTTCTATTTATAGGCTTGGCATGTGTCTTGGACGGGTTGGGTTAGATCTGCAAATTGCCCAAAATATCTTGGACGTGCCTTTTGTCCACTCAGCCTTCTTTATACAATTTGAGAGAGTGAGAGCCTCTGTTCTCTCGGTCTCTGTATATTTTCATTCGGTGTTCAGTAATCATCCAAACGGTCCTACCTTTCCTTCTCTCGGTCTTGCGCTACCTTTTCTTCTCTCGATCTTGCGCTACTTTTCTTCTCTCGGTCTTGCGCTACTTTTTCTTCTCTCGGACTTAACAAAGTGCTGCATGCACTCTTCACGTTCTCACGATCTTGAACCTTTTCAACCAGCTCTCGCGGTTTCAGCCTTGCGGTCTTAATTACTCCAGCCCTCGCGGTCTTGCTCTCGCGGTCTTCGCTATTGGCCTTGTTGCTTACTCGTCCTGTGCTCACGATTGTTGGTGTAGGTGATGAAGACGACGTTGTTGATGACGTATAGCTCAAACGGTCTTGCTTCGATCGGTCTTGGGACCGCGAGGATCCAAACGGTCTTGGGACCACGAGGATCCAAATGGTCTCGAGACCGCGAGGATCCAAACGGTCTTGAGACCGCAAGTATCCAAACGGTCTTGAGACCGTGAGGATCCAAACGGTCTTGGGACTGCGAGGATCCAAACGGTCTTGGGACCGCGAGGATCCAAACGGTCTTGAGACCGCAAGGATCTAAACGGTCTTGAGACCGTATGCATGGAGTTTCTTGATTTTCCTTAGTGGTTGGATGAAAAGGAACCGTTGGATCTCGATCAGGTGGTTGTGAGTGATCTGCAGAGGGAAAGGAGAATGTGTAAGAGATAATATCATCGAATATACTAGTAATTAGAACTATTTAGGCAATATTTGCAAGGAATTAGTGAAACACTCAAAGTGAACCAAAGCGAGGGTAAATCAGTCAATATGATAAATAAAATCCCTAGAATTGGCGACTGTGCAGATGAATCTGGAGGATTCATCAGTTACCTCATAACCCAGGCCAGGGTCGTTACAAGTTATAAACCCCTAACAAGGATTTCGTCCCCGAAATCTCAGATAAAAGGAGACAGATATTATTCATTCGTTATATCATCAAGTCTCCACATAACATCTCATTGTTATGGAGACACCATACAACTTTGATCAATACAAAGTTCTTTTACACAAAATTCCCATGGAATCAAACACATAGGATACATGCTTCATTGTCTTTTCATTATCGACTGTGTAGTTAATTCTGGGTCAGGTAACACTTTTCTCACTCAGATAGAGGTTGTTTGTTAATATCATTTGACAAACTTTTATTGTAATATCATTACAATTATTCCTTCATGTAAATCATTCTCATCAATGTTATGTTTATGCAGAGCATAAACCCCTAACATATGATGTCCATACTATTTCATGTAACTAGACTGATTTCACAGTTGGCCATCCCAGGCAACCAACATAAATCATCTGATTAGGAGTTTATGTTTTCACTTTCTCATACCACCTGACACTTCTTAGATACCAGGATTCCTTACTTCGATATCTATCACATGTGTCAAAAACTCATCACATCCTCATCTTTCTTTCATCTTGGGACATTACTTGTTACACATATCTTTATCTTGGAACCAAAGTCTAAGACAAACTAATACTTTTCTAAGTATCCATCAATTGAACATTTTTAACTTATGCACATCAAGCGTCATAAGACCCACTTGATTTCCATGTCCCTAAAAAGAAAGAACACTAAGGAACATATTCCTTTTATCACCCCATCATCATCCAGGGTTGTTTATCAAAGAGAAGAGGTTAAGATCTCTTTTGATTATTGCATGAACTTTCAACTATTCATGAGTCATTTACTCGTGTTTCATCCTAGGTTCCTTGCCATCAACATAGGAACTATAAGGATGATTACATATCATTATTCCTTTCTTTGTTATTGTCTAACATGTTCATGAGCATTTTGTGATTTTGTCACATTTCCCATTTCCACATCATGGGAAAAGATCTTTACTATTCACACATGCTTTATCAGACAAGGATCATCTCCCTTGTCCTCATTGTATTTATCATGAGAATTATACTTTTTACTTCCTCAGATACACAGATTGATCTGAGATCATCTCAGATTCAATTTACTGCACTTAGGATGTGATATAAATGTCCATACCATATTTCCAGTTTCATTATACTCACTAGATTGTCTCATAATGACTACTTGATCAGAGTAATCAGAAGGATAACAATCTAAGAGTTCCATACTCACCTTATCTCCAATAATTATATACCTGGCCAGGGTATACAAGTACTGAGATTAAGTAGTATGCACTTTGTTTACTATCATATTCCTTACTTTTCGTATAATAACCAACACATGATTTAACATTCCTAGATTTTCTCCAGGCATCTCTTCTATACCTCATCCTTTTTCACATAGATATGAGCAATTATATAGCATTTAAAAGAATACTGAACAGAATATGAATTCTAGTTCTCATCATTTCTTCCCTATGTCCCCATAGGACAATCAATAGGGAAGTCCATAATAGCAATCCTTTTTAGGATTATCAGGTAACATAAAAAGAAGGCATATCAAAATGAAAAAGCTCTATCTGATTGTTACCCCTCGTGATCATCCACCGCTTTAGGTTGACTCAACCCATAGAGTCTAGCTATTTCATGTTGTTGCTTTTGCCTTTTTACATCATTGGGTTGTAACTTTCATAAGCCCTGACGAGTCTACCTCAGTTGTTGAGTCATTTCCTCCCTTCTTTTCAAAGAAAAGAGTTTAGTATGCTCAACATGTCCATAACTATAGCATGTCTTATCCTCATACCATGGTCTTATCGGTCTTATTACCGATGTAGAGACTAAGCCATGGGTTCTTACAGGTGGAAAGTTAGGACCCTTACCTTTACTTAGTGGCTACTGCCCTAGTACACTAGGCATTTATTACACTGATGGCACCAAAAACTTTGTCTTTTTAGAACAACTAGGCACATGTCTCTAGAATTGTAGAGACCTTTCCTTATTTCTCAACTTATTGCCCCATCTTGGGCATTACCATCGCAGATATACTATCTATCTATACTTACGGCAGAGTCTATTTTCTTGCCATATGCTAATCCTTCCCACATTTTCCACTGTTCCAACATGACTATGTCATTCAGGAACCTTTTCAAAGCCCAAAGTTTCTACATTGAGGACTGGTAACCTAGGTTGTAATGCTAGTATCCAGTCTACTATATGCATCACTGTTTTCCTAACCTGCCCAATAAGAGCATAAACATAGGATTCTCTATCCTGATCGAGTCATGATGGGAATTCTCAGGCATTCATTCTTCTCTTGCCTGATCCCTTGCACCCTTTCCTGGTGCAACAACATTGCCCTCAACAATGTATTCCTCATGTTCCCCAGTCATTTATAAACTTCACCCTTTCTTATGCACAAGAAGAAGTCACTATAGGGTATACTGGAGGACACTAACATAGACTCAACACCTTAGTCCTATGTCTCTGTAGACTCAATGAACCTTAAGCTCTGATACCAAAACTGTAACGACTGACAATCAAATCGTTACTAATTAAGTGGAATTAAACATAAACAACAGATTAACAAAAATCACTAAAAATTAAAACCATTTTTCAAAGAGATCCATTCCAAGGAAAACTCTTACTGAAAGGTCCAAAACCTTATATACATCATTATTCACATTGTACATATCTGGTACATCTCATCTCAAGAATAACATATAGCAGTTGCTTTACCAAACTATACATGAGCAACATAAAACCTCGAGGCGTGTAAGCCAAATTCTCTTATTGATCATAAAAATAGTACGAACCAACTCCAAGGACCTGAGAGTACATAGACGACACATATGACTCATATCTACAAGACATGACAGACAGTACACTCAACCTGAGTTGTCACTACTACCTCAGCTATTGGTCTTCCTATGCAAAAAGGTCTTCACCTCCTCGTGCATGTCCACCTAAAAATTTGGGTCCCACAGGGGTGAGATAATTGTAATTGTCCCAGCGAGAGATATAACTCTCCGCCGACCATATTATTATCACAGATTAAGCATTTATAAACTGAGCAGATTTTCCTTTTATATTAACAAGTAGGATAATTCACTATATGAACAGAATGAAGTAATCTCCTTTCATAAGGAGAACATTGCATCTACCCATGGTAGATTATAATTCATTTATCTGCTTTGCAAGGAATGTAAAGAAACATAAATAACATCTATCTACTAAGATGTATAACTGATTTGCGCATCAACCAATGGTTCTCGTATTCGATCCTTAAGCAGATATGCTACATGGCTGATTACATTTTTCAATCACACTTATGCCCTGAGGAGATGAGGTATACCGCTCATACTCCAACCGACCACTGCGAAGTCAAAATTGGTTCCATACATAGGTCATCTAACAGAGCCGACTGCTATGACCTCCCACGTCTCGGTCAGTACGAGACCACAAGCAGGACTATGTCAACTTCTTATCGTAGCTTACCAGGGTATACTGGCAACTGCTACAGAGTTACAGTGTCAGCTGCCTCTCTTCGGAATCAAGAGATTTTATGTTTATCTCCACATCATCCGACATTCATCATCATCATCGGGAGATTCGTGATACATCCATCCCGACCTTTATAATGAAGGATTGAGAGATCTCGTGTTTATCTCACATCAATACCACATCAGGGAGTAAGGTATTCACGCCCATCACCCTCACATATTCAACAATATGCGTTCATCAGGAGATCCCGTAGGAAAACTTGTTTCACCATCACCAACTACTGACGATGATGGATCTATGGCCAGGGCACTACATGATAAGATTCCACTTGATTAATTAAGTGCATTACAATATTATTTTAGCATCATTCAAGTTTCAAACAAGAATTATTATAACAGATGCTACAAAGAAAGGCGTAATACGTTTATCACATTCTTTTCATATCTTTAAATCACATGGTACTTGGGATCTTAGTCCCTTTTCACATTACTGGGAATTCATCACATAACATTTTTACCTCTATAATTGGTAACCATTACCTCTAGGTCCTTATACCAAGGTATTCATTCCAGTTGTTGTACAAGTATTCTCATGGCTCACAAGGCCATTCACATCTTGTCACCTCTCACTAGGCAACAACTTATTCACATGGCTCACAAGGCCATCACACGTCTTGTCACCTCTCACTAGGCAACAACTTATATACATGGCTCACAAGGCCATTACACATTATACTTGTTATACAAGTATTTAACATGCCTTACAAGGCTTATGCAATAATAGAAATACAACTTTCCCTTTATTAGGGTTAGGGTTTTCCCTTTCTTATCGATTAGGGTTTCTCTTACATATCATTACCCTTCATTAGGGTTAGGGTTTTCCATTATTAACCATTTAGGTTTTCAAGATCATATTATCAATGATCAAACCCTAATTCATTGCTCCACACATCCAGGAGCAAACATTATCATAAGTATTCAATCATACTTATTCATTCTCATCATTTATCATTAAATGAATCATCAACATAAGGTGTGAGTTCCTCTCTCATCCTTACCAGGGTATGATTACATCATACTTTATTAACTTGGCTTAACCCTTCCTCAAGGTATGTTAGCCTACACTTATCAAAGTGCATTAAACTCATTACATCTCAATGTAACAATTACATAACACTCATCATGTGTTACTCATCCAAGTATATTGGATTTAGGGTACATCAAGGTATATCAACCTTGAGGTACTGGATGCGATATCTATCATGTCTTGATGTATCACTTCTCTCATAACCTTTAAATTACTTAAGTTCATCAACTTATCTTGTATTAGGGTATTTCCCATCCTAATACTTTATGAACTAGCTCATCACATTTATTCTGTAGTGTATTGATCATAAGTCATACATTTGAATTGTCCAACCATCATCAATTCATATGGACTCATCTCAGTGTTGAGACGTTTTTGATATAGGATTAACCATCAACAACCACTCTAGGTGTTTCACCTATCAAAGTATTATCCACACCATTACTTGGTGTTACACTCATCACTCCTAAGAGTGTCTTGCCCTTACCTTTACAAGGTGTATAGGGTTAAATCATGTGCATATGTTCACCATATCAGGTTGTAGGTGTATAGACACTCACCGTATCGGGCAAGGATTTGCACTTGTCTCCATATCGGGCATGAGGTACCTTCTTGACCTCATATCAGGCGCAAGATATATGTATGTGTCGCCCATGATACTTATGAGGTATCAACCCATCACCATGTCGGGCTAGAAGTACATTCAATCACCCTATCGGGCTAGTCACCATCTAGGGTTAGCCATGATGGGTTAGGGTTACCATATTGTTTAGCGTTGTGTATCGTGAAACCCTGTCGTGCAACCATGTCATACAAGGTCATGGAGGCCTCATGATACTAAGTATCAATGATGTATCATATGATCATATCATGCAATATCACTTGTTGCTCTTCACTTATATCGGGTTACCCAATTTAGGGTTTCTTGTCAACTTACAAGTATACAATTGACCTTGTATCGTGCATGGAGTCTATAATAGACTTCCTATCGTGCAAGAGGTGTATACTACACCCCCATATCGTTCAATAAGGTTTACAAACCTATTCATATCATTTTAGTGAAATAGGTGCATCATCATATCGGGTTAGAGGTGCTTGCTTATGTGCATGCATCCGATATCACTTTTATAAGGTGATATCACAATCTTCAAGCTCTAGACCTTTATTATAACTATTATAGTTCAAGTCAACAGGTCTAAGAAACTACTAGAACTCATAATTTCATCAACTATTTCAGGAAATTTTGGAATTAAAAGTAGATCATTAAATACAACAATTTAGGTGATGAATAATAACATGATTGAGTTCAAGTTATATAACCCGCCTTAAGAACCACTTCAAAGCTTCAAGGTCCAAATATCCATGTTCCTAAGGTTGAAGATGACTTTATCAACGGTCCAAGGATTGTTCACAACTCATTCATATACAAGGAATCACCATGGATAAGCAATTGGTGAAGAAGAAAAGAAAAGAAGATCAAAACCCTAAATTCATGCTTCAATCCAATGTTGAAGATGATCATTGCCTCACCTTAGGGTTACGTTTTGAGTTCCTTAGCTCCTTGGCCGACACCCCACCACTCTTGGGCGATATGAACTTCCTCTTGGCCGACACAACCTTGCTTGTGGCCGATACCCCCTCACTTGTGGCCAAAATCACTTCAATTGGTCGATATCAACTTGCTATGGACAATATCAACATGGTATGGCCGATACCCAAGGCCTATGCACGATACCCTTGTGCCCTTGAACGATATACCAACCCTCTTGCACGATATGGCACTCACTTGCACGATATGGCACTCACATGTACGACATGGCACTCAAATCTTCACCCTATTGGCCGATATCATTTATATGGCAATCTTCACCTACTTGGCCGATATGCTTTTGCTATGGGCAATATCCAAGGGCCTATGCACGATATTCTTTCTTTCCTGCACGATAAAAGAGCCCCATGCACGATACCACAAGGTAGGCAGGTGGTAAGGGTCGAAAAATTTCACTTAAGGGTGAAACTAGGGGTATATATACTTGTTGTTCATGAAAGAAGGTAAAAATGAGGTGTCAACATTTTGAGCTAGTAGGTGCCACGTGTCCATGCATGGGTGACATGTGTACATGCATGCATAAACATTTATCTTGACATTCAAAATAGTTGAGGATCATTTGGAGATAAATATTTGGACATTACATATCCTTTTGAATAATATATATTAATTAATTCATCACTTTATGCACAACCCGTCACCATTTTGCTAACGAAGTTGCAACCCGACACAACTCACCTCCTTGAGGTGCTTTGCACGATATGGCCTTTGCCAAAAGTTCATAGAACGATATGGGACACCTCCTTGGGATCCATGGCCGATAGGCACCCATATATAAGCTTTTCAACTTGATACAACTCAAGTTAAGCTTTCAAATTCAACCCTTTTCCTTGGTCATTTCTTCACCAAGATTATCATCATTCATAATGGAATAAAACATGGTGAATTATTCATTATCTCTCATATAAATGATACATATAGGAATTAGGAACACTCTAGAGGTGTTAATTTGCATATTAACCCCACATTTTGGGTAAATTACAATTTGTACCAAAATTGGTGCACAATGCACCATCGTTGTTTCAAACAAGTTCAACTTGGAATTTAGGCTTTCCACAAGCCACCATTTAGCATCATTATCTCTCTTATGATGCTAAAACATATAAGACACATTCAACATGTGACATTTTTCATTATAGCCCCTTAATTTGGGTAAATTGCACTTTGGTCCAAAATAAAGGAAAATTGCTCAAACATCATTCAATCGGGACCAAACTTGAAACATGAGTGTGTCACATGATAACAAAACACCTTAGAGGATTATATTAAAGTTATAAGCAACTTTATTAGCCAAAACAAATAGGGTTACCTCATAACCCAAGTCAGGGTCGTTACAATTACAATACCAAGTTATTGGTTCCCATGATCCACGACCCATGTTCCATAAGGCACATGTCTGTGCCTGATCCCAACTTAGCCAGGACAAGCAAGGAAATGCATGGCACACTCACACATGCACGTGCTTGTGTTGTGGTCGCATACTCACCATAGGGGTGAACACATTTTCCTATAAATCTCTTGGATAGTAATATCCTATATAAGAATAGTGATCCATCTTAGAGTTGGAGAATGTAGTACTAAACATCCTTTCTAATTTCACAAAAGATAAAAACTACTTTATACATTCACACGTTTACTATTTGCACCTTCTTTGCGCTTTACCCATGCAAGCCTTTAATTGGACATTGCTAACAAATCTAAAAGAACCCCACAAACTCCCAAGTGTAGAATGCTCAGCCAGTCAGACCTCTATTGCACGCTGCCAGCCTAAGTTATCCATCTTTACCTCACAAGAACTAGGTCAATATAATGTTGAAGATAAACTTTAGGTCTAAGCGTGTTCATTGGTAAAAATACATAAAAGACTCTAACAACAAAAAGGTTTTAATGCATTAAGGGCCATGCATCTGCATTAAGAATCATGTTTGATATCAGGGAATAAAAAACTCCCCTATTGTAGTCACACAACATCAATCTCTTAAACTTTGACAAAAAAAGAAGTAAAAGTTAGACCAAAAGAAAGAAAATGACTTAGGCAAAATCTTCTTTGTCAATAACCTCAGACTGATGAATAAAGTTGATTAATGCGGAATCCAACATCCTATATTAGGACTCAAGAACATTTAGAGATAATATCTTACTAACTTGCAGTCATGAGACTAAATGATTTTACGAGATAGGCACATAAATGAAAGAAGCATCAAATTATTTTACATAGCATCATCCAATTCACCTAACAACTTTTTATTACCACAATGTACCCAATTTGTGGGATCTCTAGTTATTTGTCTTGGGTTTCTAATCATATAAATAATAATAATAGTTTCCATTCCCATATACTATCTAGATTTCTCAAGGCCAAGGAAAGAATTTCGATCAAAGGTTCAACTGTATTTACTTTGGTACCAAAGTAATGTACATCCACATCCAGCTATGCACCAATTGCCTTGTAGATTTGTGTCTAGATTGGATGTCTCCATGATGGTTTTGGTTGTAGTTAGGACTCCCTATCTTATTAATAGTTGTTGTGATATCACAATGAATTGAAGTCACATGAAGTGGCTTCTTAACCATGCATAAATTGGACCATGAGTCCATGTTTCCATTCAACTTCCAACCCAGTTTCATCTAAAGTATACAAGTTAGCCTCAAAATTGGACCAACACAAAATGGTATGTTTCTGAGACCTCAATGAAACAACACCTTCTCCCAACAAGAAAGCATATCTGGATACCCCATTACTCTTGGAGTTCATGGAAATTAAACTTGGATCATTGTATCCCTCAACTAAAGGGGGATACTTACCATAATGCAGTCTAAGGGAAGTATTTTCCTCAACGTACCTCAAAACATTTTAAAGAGATCCCCAATTAGTCCAGTCAAGAAAACTTGTGTATCTACTTAAATTTCTCACAACAAACATAATGTCTAGTTGTATGGAGTTCATAAGATATATCAAATTCATGATAATATGAGAGTACCATAATTGAGACGCAGGAACACCACTATCATTTTTGAACAAGGCCTTGGATGAATCATATGGAGTCTTAACAAGCTTAGGTGATCTATACTCCAATATCTCTAGTATCTTCTCAACATTATGAGACTAAGAGAGAACAATACAACCTAGTGATTTTAAGCCCTAAAATCACATCAATGACCCCTATATATTTCGCCTTAAACATGCCACACAATATTGACTTTGTCTCATCTACTACTTTTATATCAAAACTAAGAAAAAAAATCATCCGCATACATGCACAAGGTAATGAATCTATCACTGATGGTTTTTTAGTAAACACACTTATCAAAATCATTAGAATCAAATACAAAAGATGATATCCCATCATCAAAATTTTCATGCCATTGCTTAGGGATTGTTTTCTTACATACACAGACTTAACAAGTTTACACACATTGATTCATTCCCACGACCCATAAAACCCTTAGGTTGCTCCATGTATATCTCCTCTTGAAGACCATTATGTTAGCATACATTCTACACATCCATTTAATGGATAGAGAGATTATAAATGGAAGCCAATGCAATAAGCAAACAAATTGTGGTAATACGGGAAACATCAAAATATCTATCAAAATAGTGTATTCCCTCTCATTGTTTGTACCCCTCAAAAACCAATCCAGCCTTGATTATCCCATATGCACTAAGTTTCTTCTTGAAGATCCATTTGCAACCAAATTTAGAAAAACCAGGAGGTAAAACTGCCAATTCTCAAGTTCCACTCAAAATAATTGATTGGATTTCATTGTTAATGGCTTCCTTACAAAAATTAATTTTAAGAGAATCCATAGATTGTTTGAAGAGAAAAAGACTATCCTCAATACTATAAGTGAAGGACTCATTCTAAATCTTGAGATGTCAGATACCCTCCCATTTTGCGATGTTATCTTACTAGTTTTACTCAGTTTTCCATACTCTTTCTTAGTTAAATTAGATAGAATCCTTAACTTTCCACATTTTTGTAAATATACCATTAGATTAACTTCTCCTTTTCACTTCTTACAGAAAAGCACAAAAAAATTACAAAACCCCCAAACGGTCCCAAGACCGAATGGAAGCTAAACGGTCCCAAGACCGACTTGAGACCAAACGGTCCCAGGACTGAATAAAGATCAAACGGTCCCAAGACCATGTGAAGCCAAACGGTCTCGAGACCGTATGAAGCCAAATGGTCCCAAGACCGAATGGAGATCAACCGGTTCCGAGACCGTATGAAGCCACACGGTCCCAAGACCGAATAAAAGTCAAACGGTCCCAAGACTGTCTGAAGCCAAATGGTCCTAAGACCGTATGAAGCCACACAGTCCCAAGACCGAATAAAGGACAAACAGTCCCGAGACTGTGTGAAGCCAAAAGGTCTTGAGACCGTGTGAAGCCAAACGGTCCCAAGACCAAATGGAGATCAACTGGTCCTGAGACCGTATGAAGCCACACGGTCCCAAGACCAAATAAAGGTCAAATGGTCCCGAAACCATATGAAGCCAAACGGTCCCAAGACCGAATGGAGATCATCCGGTCCCGAGACCGTATGAAGCCACACGACCCTAAGATCGAATGAAAGCAAACAGTTTCAGACTGAGAGGACTCAAATAGTCTCCAGACCGAGAGAGTCCAAACGGTCTCCAAACTGTGTGAAAATCCAAACGGTCTCCAAGACCATTTGGACCCACATACCCCAAACTGTTCAAGGCTCACTCAAAATCCTATAAATAGAACCCAGAGGGGTCCTCAAAAAGGGGATCAAGTCTTAGATGACGAAAGGCTGCCTCTATTGTTCCAGAGCCATTCCATCCTTCACCCACTATCCCGAGGCTGCCGGTCTGAGATCCATAGTCCATCTCCAAGTGACTTTCTCTCTCACCGACAAAGAAGGTGGGAAGAGGAGGATTCATCATCAAGCAAGCTACAAAGTGTGAAGATCATTGCTCTCTCTCCTCCAAGGGGTCGACTTTCCTCTCTCCTTCATGGAGATGATGATCTCTCTCTCTTTTTGCCCCCTTCTTTATTCTTGCCATGAGTAAGTAGTCTCATACACTAGGGTGCGGGGAGTAACTCCACTACCCATGTTTTCATTTCATGCAATGTAATTCATGAGTTTGCAATAGAGATATACTTTCTTTTCAGTTCAACATCAATCGTTTAATGAATGCTTGTTGCTTGATCACCAACTTGTGTTACTGATTATCTATTAGTATGAATTATCTACGTTTGTGCTATTAGATTTGAATCTCGATAGAATGTTGGTTCTTGATGTATGTAGTCACCATGCATCTGTTTCAGTATCTAGGAGTGTTTTTCAAGGAGTGAAGTAAACACACTTCCATTGTTGTACTTTCATACTATGAAATGGAATCAGTAGACGTATAAAAGTACAACCTTGATAAGTCGAGGAACACACTTTGCAAAGGGAATGATGCAAAGTAAGTGACCATTCGTTTGGGGATGGCTGGCTTTGCAACATTCCCACACTTCTCATAGTTATTTCTCTGAAAGGAAACTAAATCTACAAAGATACTAAATGTTTAGACTCTTATTGCAGGCTATGTTACTATGTTGCATGTTTTGATCCATGTGTAGTGATGGAAAGGGTCAATGTTGCCATAGAAGCCCAGTGAATGCAACTCATCACCGACACATGCACCCAAGTACGAACTGAAGAGCAAAGCCGCATCCACGCCGAGAATGAAGCAGCCACGACTGCTGCTCAATAGTTGGTAAGAAGCAAGCAATTACAGGATTACGTTGTTCCCAAGAACTACGAAGACAACCATCCAGTCCAACCACCACTCATTAACACTCCTAATTTTGAGATTAGGACACAATGGATCCAAATAATGTAGGGCATCTTATTCTCTGGAAGTGCCGGAGATGACTGCATGGACCATTTGAAGAGGTCAAAAGATCTTTGTAGGTTGGCACCACAAGCTGGAACAACCATGGACACAGTCATGCTCAGACTCTTCAACTTCACCTTGTCTGGAAGAGCACTAAGCTGGTACAATTCTTTGGATGGGGAGCCAATCACCACCTGGGCTCCCTTGGAAGAGAAGTTCTTGGAGAAATTCTTTCCCCCTTCACTAACCTATCAAATCAGAGGACAAATCAAAAATTCCTTCAACTATAGGGAGAGTCACTGGCTGAATCATGGGAAAGGTTCAAGGAACTCTTGAGGAAATGCCCTCACCATGGAATCTCACAAAATCAGCTCATAGAAACTTTTTATAGGGGAGTAAGTGATGAAATTAAGAAGTTCTTAGGTACCTCATCTGGAGGAAACTTTATGAGATAGAACTACGAAGACGCCTGGAGGATCATCACTCTCAGAGCCGAAAATCAATCCAATTGGGGGAGGGTGACCACAGGAGGAGTTCTAAAGGTTTGTAAAGCTGAAGAATCTACGGAAATGAAAGCTATAGCCGAAGCTTTGAAAACCATAGCCAACAAACCACAAGCCCTCGAAGCATCATTTGGTGAGTATGATAGAAAGAAGAACCCCCAACAAGCT
Source organism: Alisma plantago-aquatica (assembly GCA_963693085.1). Classification (NCBI taxonomy): domain Eukaryota; kingdom Viridiplantae; phylum Streptophyta; class Magnoliopsida; order Alismatales; family Alismataceae; genus Alisma; species Alisma plantago-aquatica. The sequence continues at coordinate 1,278,173,979 of OY856410.1, read as the reverse complement.
AAAGTAGTTACAGGAACTTGCGAGGCCTGTCATGCATCTGATCATCCCACATTGTCATGTGGTCTCCTATACAATGTAATGATGGATTTGCAACCACCTCAACCACAATATGAGCCAATAATTGAACACCATGAGGACCAGATGCTAGAACAAGTAAATTCCATCCATTCCATACCAGGACAAGCTTACTACAATCCAAATCAATCGAGAAACCATCCCGGGTTTCAATATGGAAATCCCATGGGGACTGCTAATCCGCAACATCAACCACAAGGTGGATCTTCCAACAAACTACCACATGGATTTCAAAGCAACTACAACCAAAATCAAGGGGATTTTAGAAACAATTTCCATAGATCCAACTATCCAAGAAATCCCTCTGCATACTACCAATATACTCACCCTCCTCTACACCCACAATTACAACAAACTCAGCTGCAACATCCGTAGCAACCTCAGTTGCCAACACCTCAACAACAACCACCTCAAGGGCATCAACAACTCACTCAATTTCAACAGAAGAATGCCCCACCACAACAGACTGATGAACTGTCCTTGATAAGGCAGATGCTGCAATCATAGCAAACCATGCTGGCTATCCAGCAAGCCCAGCAAAAAGCTATAGAAACCCATTTAGCATAGATAGCAACTCAACTAAAACCTCCAGTGGGCACTTTCGCTGGCCAGTCAGAAGCAAATCCAAGACACGATCAACATAGACCAGAACAATTAAATGTTGTTACAACAAGGTCTGGTCGTGCTCTCAGTGAAGCCATCTCGGTTAATCAAGAAGACAGAGATGTAACTGAAATCATATCAACAGAAGAATCAGGTCAAGAAGCTGAAGAAAGGAAAGAAAAGGAACAAGGTCCCAAAGAACCAGAGATTCCACAATATAAGCCAAGGATACCCTATCCTGACAGGTTAAAGGAAACTAGACTAGACTCTAGATTCCAGAAATTCAAAGAGGCAATGAAGAAAATTAATGTTGATATTCCCTTTCTCGACGCCTTATTTGAAATCCCAGCCCGGTCCAAATATCTGAAGACCTTGCTGTCAAAAAAATATATGACAGAAGAGCATGAAACTGTCAAGCTAGCCCAAACCACTTCTGATATCATTTTGAATAAAATGCCAAAAAAACAGAAGGACCCTCGCTCCTTTGGCATACAATGCTCTATTGGGAACACTTCTTGTAAAAAGGGATTGGCCGACTTGGGAGCCAGCATATCAATTATGCCATTTTCCATGTGCAAAAGATTGGGGTTCACTAACTTGTTGCCTATAGCAATGACCATTCAGCTCACTGACTCCACCATTATTGCACCCCTGGGAATCATTGAAGATATTCCAGTAAGAGTGGGGAGGGACTCTTATGTCCCTTGTGATTTCGTCATTATGGATATAAAGAAGATCTAAAGTACCCAATAATATTCGGTCGACCCTTCCTCGCCACAGCTAGAGCATTAATTGATGTCGAGGCTGGCACAATTACCCTAAGGTTGGGTAAAGAAACCGTTCAATTTAGAGTTTTCAACATCCTGAAGAGCCCATGTATCCATGAAGAGGTTTTTCTATTTGAAGAAATTGATAAAATGTCTCAACTCAAGAAAGCAAATCCAGAACCAGCATATGCCCTAGAGGACACTCTAATAAATCTGGAAGCTGAATTTTCAACCAATGAGTTAGTTCAGCAATGCCTGCAATACTTGGAGCAGGTTGAAAAAGCCCCAGAAGCTACTTTTGAAGAACTAAAATTAGTCACCATATTAGAGACAAAAAAAGTATGCAAAGCCCCAGAAATGAAAACTTTACCAACTGGGCTCAAACATGTCTTCCTAGATGAAGAAAAATTATGTCCAGTTATCATTAGCTCCTCTCTAGTTGACGATCAGGAAGAAAGGCTTCTCATTGAACTAAGGAAGCACAAGAAAGCAATTGGGTACAAGATGACTGACCTAACATGCATAAACCTAGCTCTATGCATACGTAAACTACCTATGATAGAAGAGTTCAAACCCTTGAGGGAGCACCAGAGAAAACTGAACCCAAATATGAAAGAGGTAGTTTGCCTCGAGGTTCTTAAACTCTTGAAAGCGAGTATTATCTATCCAGTTTCTGACTCTCAGTGGGTTAGTCATGTCCAAGTGGTCCCTAAAAAAGGGGGAACCACTGTTGTCTTAAATGATAAGAATGAACTAGTACCTACAAGGACCGTTACTGGTTGGAGAATGTGCATTGATTATAGAAAACTGAACAAATCAACAAGGAAAGACCATTTTCCCTTACCCTTCATTGACGAAATCCTTGAGCGGTTAGCCCACCAGAAATTTTTCTACTACCTCGATGGATATTTTAGGTTTTACCAAATCCCAATTCACCCCGAAGACCAAGAAAAAATGACATTTACTTGTCCTTTTGGAACATACACCTTCAGAAGGATGCCCTTCGGGCTATGCAACACACCCACAACCTTCCAAAGGTGCATGACTGCTATCTTCGTGGGATTAATCGAAACCAATATGAAGGTGTTCATGGATGATTTTTTAGTATACGGAGACTCTTTTGACAACTGTCTACTCAACCTAAGTAAATTCTTACAGAGATGTGAGGAAACAAACCTTATCCTAAACTGGGAAAAATGTCACTTTATGGTGACTGAAGGTGTTGTCCTCAGACATTGAGTGAGAGAAAAAGGAATTGAAGTAGACAAAGCAAAAAATCTGTATCATCTCAAAGTTGTCACCACCCAAAGACATAAGGGGAGTGTGAGCTTTCTTGGGTCATGCCAGGTTCTACCGAAGATTTATCAAAGAATTCTCGAAAATAGAAAAACCTATGACTTACCTATTGACCAAGGATGCCGATTTCAACTTTGACCATAAATGCCTGCATAACTTTACAACCTTGAAGAATGCTCTAATCTCTGCACCCATTCTGAGAGCACCTGACTGGTCACAACCTTTTGAAATAATGTGTGATGCTAGCAACTATGCTATAGGGGGGTGTTGGGGCAGAGAATAGACAAGTCATATGTAATATACTACACATCCAAGAGGTTAGATGAGGCACAAAAGAATTATACTACTACTGAAAAGGAATTCTTAGCCGTCATCTATGCCTTCGAAAAATTTCATTCTTATCTAATTGGATCAAAGGTCGTAGTATATACAGACCACTCTACCATCAAATATCTTATTCAGAAACAGGATGCAAAACCCAGACTCATCCGCTGGGTATTGATGCTGCAAGAATTTGATCTTGAAATAAAAGACAAGAGCAGAGTGGAAAATGTCATCGCTGACCACCTAAGTCGCATCGACTGTCAAGAGGATGACAATGTACCTATCCAAGACTCCCTCCTTGATGACCAACTTATGAAAATTACCACCAGATTTCCCTGGTACACCGACATAGTGACTTATCTGGCTACAAGAATCATCCACCCTTCTGCCTCTCACCACGATAAAAAGAAATTTCTCCATGATGTTAAGCAATACTTCTAGGATGAACCCTATCTTTTTCGTCTATGTGTAGACAGACGTTTTTGTCGCTACCTACCAGAAGAGGAAATTACCCCTGTCTTAGAGCACTGTCATTCTGGCCCCACTGGGGGGCACATGAGTTCAAAGAAGACTGCTCTCAAGGTTCTACAATCGGGTTTCTTCTAGCCAACAATAGCAAGAGATTCCTATGATTTTGTAAGATCCTGCAATAAATGTCAGCTTTCTGGCGGTATAACTAAATGGGAAGAAATGCCTCTCACTTTGTGGCAAGAAATTGAACTCTTTGATGCTTGGGGAATAGACTACATGGGTCCCTTCCCCTCAACTCATGGATTCTCTTACATATTGGTCACTATGGATTATGTTTCGAAATGGGTAGAAGCTACACCCACTGTATCCAGTGATTCCAAGCCAGTCATCAAGATGTTCAAAGATATCATCTTCCCCAGATTTAGAGTCCCTCGAACTATCATATCAGACAGAGGAACCCATTTTATGGAAAGAAGCTTTGAAGCCCTCCTGAGAAAATATGGGGTCAACCATAAGGTCACCACACCTTACCATCCACAAACAAGTGGCCAAGTCGAAGTTTCAAATAGACAATTGAAGGTTATCTTAGAAAAAACAGTCAATAGACATCACACTGATTGGTCTACCAAGCTCCTCGATGCCCTTTAGGCATACCACACAGCTTACAAAACACTGATAGGAACAACCTCATTCTGTCTGGTGTATGGAAAGTTGTGTCATCTACCTGTTGAACTAGAACATAAAGCTTGGTGGGCCATCAAACAGCTGAACTTTGATCTCAAAAGTGTTGGTGAATATAGACAACTTCAACTACAAGAACTTGAGGAGCTTAGAATGACAGCTTACCAAAGTGCCAGAATCTATAAAGAACAAACAAAGATGTGGCACGATGGCCACCTCAAAAGAAAAGACATTGCTTTCAGAGATAAGATCCTCCTCTTCAATTCTAGACTTAAGATGTTTCCTGGAAAGCTCTGCACGAAATGGTCTGGACCCTTCACAATTAAATACATCTACCCCACCAGAGCAGTCATCATCCTTGATAATAATGGGGGAGAATGGACCATTAATGGACACAGATTGAAGAGATATTACACACCAGTAGGAAATATACCAAGACAAACTATCAAGAACTACGATCCCTCAACATCGACATAACCAAATCATATTTTCATCGAGCCAACGACAAAAAACCCAGACGCTACTTGGGAGGCAACCCAAGATCTGAGTACCACCATTTTATTTTGCCTAGTTTTGCTAATTTTCTAATCTTTTCGTTTGATTTAGACTTATCATCTTTAATTTGAAAATATAAAAATTCAAATAAATAATCAAAACAAACATAAAAATATAAAATCCAAAAACCTAATTAAATCTTAACCTAATGGTTTAAAAAATGTTTGGACTCAAATGGTCTCAAAACCATTTGGTCCTTTCGGTCCTAAAACCATTTGGAACCCAAACGGTCCCAAAACCGTTTGGACCCCAAATGGTCTCAAGACCATTTGTCCTTGGGAATTTGTAGCGACACCCAGTGTTTTCTATAAATATCACCCGACCCCCTCCCTTTTTCTTTCCTACAATTCCCGAATTTCCTAACTTCCACACGAACCCTGTTCCATTCCTCCGTCCTCTACTCCCGCGCAACCTGCTCACACACCTATTCACGCTACGAATGCCACTGCCGATGCCACCTTCACAATCGTGCACTCTCACAACTACTTTTCATCTATTTCGTCCTCCTTTCCAACGTCGTTGTCGCCCCAGCTCCCATCTCCTCTAAGAAGCAAGGTAAACAAGCATTCTGAAACAGCCGCCATCATCCTCGTCTCTGGCAGCTTTCACGTGCTTCACATCTACCGTCGCTATAGCCATCGCCGTTTTCCGCTACACTTTCAACTGACCGTCGACGACCCTGACGTTTCACCTTCCTCGCAGTTTCAACCGTTTGGAGTCAAATGGTCTTGAAACTGTTTGGAGCTAAACGGTCTTGAAACCGTTTGGAGACAATCAGTCGTGAAACCATTTGGAGCCAAACGGTCTTGAAACCATTTGGAGCCAAACGGTCATGAAACCGTTTGGAGCCAAATGGTCTTGAAATTGTTTGGAGCCAAACGGTCGTGAAACCGTTTGAGCCAAACGATCTTGAAACCGTTTGGAGTAAAAACCGTTTGGACCTAAATGGTTTTAGAAAATAAGATTTCACCCTGAAAACGATTTCATTTTTTTTCTTTTTCTTTTTCAATGTTGAAATTCTTTAAACATTTTTTTCTCTTTTAACATATATAATCTTTCGATTATAGAATGGCCTCACCAGCAAAAGAAGCCACCGGAATCATTGACGCTCCCTTCTGGACAAGGGAGCAACTGATGGAGGACCGCGCCAAGCTCCAAAAGATCATGGACATCTATGACAAGACTGGAAAGATCCCACCAAAAGTTGACCTGATCAGCATCATGAATGAACTTGACCGCATCAACATGTGCTTAACCAAGGACCCTATTCAAGAAATGGAAGAAATTTCTTCCAGTGATGAAGGCTCGGAATACGAGCCAAATTCTGAGGACTAATCCCCAACCACAAAGTCCAAGGGTAAGAGGAAGGCCCAGGAAGCTGCCAAAGAGAAACCAACAAAGAAACGGGCAAGGAAGCAAGTCCATCCCACCACTGTAAGAGAACAAATTTTAGCGGGATCTTTGACACCAACTGCTGCCACCACTATTGCTCCTGCTTTCCCCGCTGTCACCACCACAACACCAGCACCAACAGAACTATACATCCACAACCTCCCGTCACTTGAAAAGACTCTGAAACCAACCAAGTATGTTTGCTCCAGTGTACTAAAGATGATGGGGATATACGATAGAATCCTCACTCTGCTCGACAACGTCAACCTCTCAAAGCTTTGTTTTGTCGCAGAGATTTCTTATGTTGAACCCACAACTGAATTCTTCACGTATATCAACAAAGAAGTTGTAGATATAATGGATAGATCAACGGACGGAGGTGACCACAGGCTGCTCACCAAACTCTTTGGAAACAAGGTTGTCATAACTAAAAACATGTTAAATGAAATTTTCATCAACAACCAGGAGCAGCTGAAGAAGGCCAAAGCTGTAGGTGTGGAAAGCTCCGAGTTCAACAAGCATATCTTATGTAAATCCCTGACAGGGATCCCGACCTACAAGGCAAAAACCTGCAAGGCCTCCAATATTCAATCTGGCCTGGTGCACACATTGTAGAAAATTCTTACAGGTGCACTTTTCCCCAGGACAGAGGGCGGAAATGTTAGCATTTCCGATCTTTTCATCCTCTGGCCCATTCTAAAAGGGCAGCCGATCAACATTGGATGACATATGATACAAAAGCTTTCAGCTTACACCCTGGGGAAAGAAATATGCATGGGTGGTCACATAACCTCTATTCTAAAATATCTTAAGATGAATAGAATACTACCCAGGTGCACAGTAATCAAGGGTGACATCCTTACCAATGAACATAGCTTAAATAATTCCTACATCATAAAAGAGAAGGATGCTAAACTACACTACATCTTCTACCCTATTGTAAAATCCTCAAGGACTCTACTGCCGCTCCCGGAGCTTGTTGATTATGACAAGGAAAAGCTTCTATTCACCGAAGAGGAGCTTGCAAACCTCCTAGCTTCGGTCAAAATACAAGAAAAGAAATCCAAAGTGGGGCAAACAGAGCACAACATCACGCCCGGTAGCAAGAATAACAAAAATACCAGTGAAACAACCATCCAAAGGGCATTTGCAGACACAACAGTTGTCAGGAACGCCAACATAAAAACCAAATACAGAGGCAGAACCTCCCCTCCCTGAAGAAAATATCATCATCTCATCACTACACTCCTTCATCATGAGTCTAAATGTTGAACTTACCCCACCACCACCCCCACCACGCTACCATCCTCCACAATTCCACAATCCACAACTCCCCCATAATCCTCCACAATGATGTCCACCACATTTCCTTTCTCTGCAACCACACCACCACCCGCATCTTCCGCTCCACCCTTTTTCTCTTCGGGCATCCCATTCCCCACTTCAATGCCCGACTTCACCTTCTTTGCCTCCACCTCCACCGCTTTTCCCTCGACATTCTCAATTCCACCCTTCTCTCCCGGAATGTCACCACCCTTCCCATCCACCACCCCGACACTGCTAGTGACTCCATCTACAGTCACCATGCAGTTCGAGGGACCATCCACAACATCTTTTTCACAAGGCACTACCGCCCTTCCACCCCGACCCCATCCACCACACCCTTCCATAACTGGGGTCCCTTTTACAAATGTTGGTGAGGAATTCAGATGTCAATTTGATGCCATCCAAAACCTTCTCACAAACCCTTCTAACATAATACATTCTATTTTCTCTTGTGTGCAGGGTCTTACTAAACAGGTCGCCAAGATTGATGAGCAAAACCGTGCCTTACCAAGCATCCTCTCAAGTATCCACCAACAATAGGAAGCAATGGTCACACAAGTCAAACACATCGACGACCACCTATAACAACTTCCACAGTTGGTACTTGAGGTGAAAAGCCAGCAAGCAGTGTTGGCTCAGCAAGTTGACAAGATCTCTGCGCAGACTCAACCTCTGCATGAGACCGTGTGCGAGCTTAAGCAGCAGCAAATTGGTTTTAGCACGCACTTGGATGACATCAACAACACCCTCACACACATCGTCCATCGCCAAGAAGAGTCATCGAATGAAGAAATAATTCAGCTATGTGCACAAGTGACAGACCTTTCTGTACGACTCTTTTCTACCAAAACATGTTATTCAAATCTTAAAGAAACCCATGATGCAATGCTCGAAACACATGAGCATGTGCAAGTGGCATTCGACAAGCTACAAGCTATCCACCAGCAGTGTAAGAAAGCAATGATAAAGAAAACAACAGATAAGGCGACAGACAACAATGAAGATGAAGATGAAGATGATGAGGATTCTGATTCCTCAGCTGATTCCAATAATGATACTTCCTCTTTAGATGATAGACCTGATGACCCAGGACATGCTGTGGAGGGAACTAGCCGAGGAGCAGAACCTTCAAAGAAAGCAGATGACAAAGACCACCACAAAGGTGGAAATGATCCCAAACCCCATGATCACAATGACAACATTAACATATCATATGGGGATCAATTCCTTGACTACTCATTCATGGGATCTCTGGGGGAAACCGTCAAAGAAGCAGCCTTTGCTGAGTTCCATCAATGTATATTGGGAACTAGCACAAGTCAATCAACAACAAACCCTCCACAACACTCCTCCCCGGAGCAATCTTCACCTCTTCCCCCAGAACACGATGAGGAAGACAGAGTGAGTCTAGATACGAATATTGGACTCGACTCTGATTCTGAATTAGAAAAAGATGAAGATCTGCAACACTATATGGATGACTTAGTGTGGACTTCTCTTCCACCTCCGCAAGAGCTCCCCCCGCCGCCACCTCTACCTAAGATGATGCACGACCAATACATGGTGGCCATCTCTACCCTAGATGTCCAGGATATCTTCATCCTGAACACTATCGTAGACGATGCCAAAGAGTGGGGGGACATCATCTACACGAATATAAAAACTAAGCGTAATTTGACACACTAAGATTTCCGCACCATCCTTTAACCGCAATCAACAGTGAAGATGGCAATCTTCCATGTCCTTCTTGCCAACTCTATCGAAATATACAGAAGCTCAGAGCGACCGCAACCAGTTTTCAATGCTTCACCAGCTCTAGCTATGAGCCTATTATACAAAGACTTACGCAATAAGTCTATAGAGTGGCTGCACGTTGGGATCGCTCGAAAGGTGCGATATATCACAGTCCCCTTTCAAGTTTTCGGCCACTGGCTACTCATGGTCGTTGACACCGTGGCCCGCGATGCTAATGTATACAACTTTTGTGCCAGCGAGCTAAAGGTCAGAACAATCAACTTTGCTGGAGAAGAAGCTAGAGAAGCAATATGCATCCCCTTCCGGCTTCTCAAACTAATTTGGGCTGCCTGCCCTTCTCTCAAGAATGGTTGGAACCAACCTTGGTTCCAAATCATCGCTCCACCAGTCCAAACCACTGAAAGATCTGGGGATTGCGTTTTCTGCACTATACACCACTTACAAGCGCTTAATCAACAAACTCCCTTCACCAAGCTGACCACAGAAGATTTTCATTCTCTACAAGGGCGTTACGCCATGTAGCTCATATGTGATAGAAGGTTCTTCAAGTACCCGACTATGGTGCCAGACGACGTCCCTCGCTATCTTTTCTCAGCCATCCAATGTCCGCAAAGGCAACCTTTGCATCAAACATTAACGAAGTTGGAGAAAGAACAAAAACCCGCCACGATCCCTAAAAAAGGACAATGGGACCCTTACACTTTTGATTTGGCAGAAGACACAGGGGACATCGACTTGATATCAAGAGCCACCATCAACAGACCTTCCACACAAATGGTGCCCCTACCTGCCATAGAACCGACGTTTCCTAACTTCGACCTTACAACTTGTAAGAGTCTTTCTGCAAATGAACTCCAACTCATCATGTCTAGGCTATATGCCGAGAAAGATGAGATCATTTGTCTAGCCGGAGATATTCTAGTCATGGCAGATACCCTCTGTGAAATCGTACAATTACAAGGATTTCTATCTATGAGCCTGATGACTGCTTATCAATATCTCCTCAAACGGAACCATCCTACAGTTTACATGGCGTCATCTTACATGAAGGAAGACCTACTAAAGTTAAAGAACTTTGGAACCACGGAGGCGCTTATCTCTTGCCTCCAGCATACATCTCTGAAGTTCATTATGCTCCCTTTAATTCACTCAGAGCACTGGATGTTACTGGAGACAAACCTTCCTGAAGGAACAACAATCATCTATAACAGTTCCGACAGCCAATTTGATCCTAACCAGAACCAGTATGCTGTGATAGCTAACACACCCATGGAGGAGGTGGCAAAGGAATGTGCTGACAAACTACATGATCTTTTAAGTAAGCACACAAGGGTGTACGATAAAGAACACTTTCATCGCCCAACCTTCAGCCACAGATGCCCCCAACAGCTCCGAGAATCAAACGACTGTGGTTTCCATGTCCTCTACTGGATGTACACCCTCGTTGTTCTTGGAAGACCAGTAGAGGACATGACAGACGTGGATTACCATGCTCTACGTGGAAAGTTTGCAACTAATCTTCTCTGAATGCATGGAGCTAACAAAGGACTAACAGAAGCCTAATGCCCTTGTCTATTTACTTCTCAACCTATCACTTTGACACTCTAAGGACAGAGTGAGTGATAAGTTAGGAGGGAGGTAGACTGGATAAGGGAGAGGTATCATTTTTCAACCCTTCTCCCTCCGCTCTTTTTTTATTATCCACTCCTATTTTTTATGCATTGTTTTTTTATCCTTCTTTTCACATTTAGACTTTCTCAGTAATTTCTTTGATAGAATAATTCTTGTACATAATTATAACATCACTCTTGGAAAATGTCACCCCCAGCTAAATTTAGAATCAAAGTAGTCCTCAAAAATAAATAACAGAAAAAGCATTTAGGCATGTAATGGAGAATTAATAAATTACTTTCACACTCGATTACAATGCTTTTGCTTCAACTCTGCTCCAGACTCTCCACAAGTTAACATCATAGTCCAAGCCAGCCAAAACTCTCTCAAGGATGGGAGGGAACCAGGTGAAATCCAAATCAAGGAACCCCGCAAGTGGACCACCAAGTACAAAACCAAAATAAGTGCATGTCAGGATACTCCAAGAATAGTTTTCTTCTTTTAAAAAAAAACAAGAGGCCTAGAAGCCTAAACAAAATCCCTAAATATCCAACTCCTAAGCCTGTGAGTATAAGAATAAAAGCTCGAGTGTTGAATAAAAACATGAGAGTTGCGCCATGCCTAAGGACCTATATGAAGGACCAATAAAGGTCTCACCCGACCGGTACATTCAACTGCCCTCACAAAGGCAGATGTGTCGCGCACGGTAATGAGATCCCAAGGTCTCTGAATATATAAAAAAGATGATAAAGGACTCACCCGGCCGGTACATTTAGCTGCCCTCACAAAGGTAGATGTGTCGCGCCCGGTAGTGAGATCCTAAAAGTTTAGATAAACCCTCCCCCACTAAAAGGGGGAGTTACACATCAACCTTTAGCCAAGCCTCATGCCTATCTTAGTTTCCGGTAGATTTTTTAAAGAAGTATAAAACAGATTGGAGTTGAAAGCATGCACAGAATGCGATCAAGGAAAAGGTGGTCCTAATGCGAGCTACGTGATATGGAAGAAATCTGAGATCCACACAACTCCCAATACCTGAAAGAGTTAGTGCGAGCAGAAGCCTGATAAAACTCTAAGAGATCTCTGGTTTAGAATTGAAGCAAGAGTATGGAAATCTTCACTAAATAATATTGCCTCACCACTACATGCCTTAGACCTATCTAGCTTGAGGACAAGCTAGACTCTAAGTTAGGGGGGGGGGTGATAACCTCCCATTTTGCGATGTTATCTTACTAGTTTTACTCAGTTTTCCTTACTCTTTCTTACTTAAATTAGATAGAATCCTTAACTTTCTACCTTTTTGTAAATATACCATTAGATTAACTTCTCCTTTTCACTTCTTACAGAAAAGCACAAAAAATTACAAAACCCCCAAATGGTCCCAAGACTGAATGGAAGCTAAACGGTCATAAGACTGACTGGAGACCAAACTGTCCCAGGACCGAATAAAGATCAAACGGTCCCAAGACCATGTGAAGCCAAACGGTCCCAAGACCATATGAAGCCAAATGGTCCCAAGACCGAATGGAGATCAACCGGTTTTGAGACCGTATGAAGGCACACGGTCCCAAGACTGAATAAAAGTCAAACGGTCCCAAGACTGTGTGAAGCCAAACGGTCCTGAGACCGTATGAAGCCACACGGTCCTAAGACCAAATAAAGGACAAATGGTCCCGAGACCGTGTGAAGCCAAACGGTCCCGAGACCGTGTGAAGCCAAACGGTCCCAAGACCGAATGGAGATCAACCGGTCCCGAGACCGTATGAAGCCACACGGTCCCCAGACCAAATAAAGATCAAATAGATCCGAGACCGTATGAAGCCAAACGGTCCCAAGACTGAATGGAGATCAACCGGTCCTGAGACCGTATGAAGCCACACGACCCCAAGATCGAATGAAAGCAAACAGTTTCAGACCGAGAGGACTCAAACGGTCTCCAGACTGAGAGAGTCCAAATGGTCTCCAAACCGTGTGAAAATCCAAATGGTCTCCAAGACCGTTTGGACCCACATACCCTAAACTATTTAAGGCTCACTCAAAATCCTATAAATAGAACCCAAAGGGGTCCTAAAAAAGGGGATCAAGTCTTAAACGCCCAAAGGCTGCCTCTATTATTCCAGAGCCATTCCATCCTTCACCCACTATCCCGAGGCTACCGGTCTGAGATCCATACTCCATCTCCAAGCGACTTTCTCTCTCATCGACAAAGAAGGTGGGAAGAGGAGGATTCATCATCAAGCAAGCTATGATGTGTGAAGATCGTTGCTCTCTCTCCTCCAAGGGGTCGACTTTCCTCTCTCCTTTGTGGAGATGATGCTCTCTCTCTCTTCTTGACCCCTTCTTTGTTCTTCCCATGAGCGAGTAGCATCATACACTAGGGTGCGGGGAGTAGCCCCGCTACCCATGTTTTCATTTCATGCAATGTAATTCATGAGTTTGCAATAGAGATATACTTTCTTTTCAGTTAAACATCAATCATTTAGTGAATGATTGTTGCTTGATCACCAACTTGTGTTACTTATTATCTATTAGTATGAATTGTCTACATTTGTGCTATTAGATTCGAATCTCGATTGAATGTTGGTTCTTGATGTATGTAGTCACCATGCATCTGTTTCAGTATCTAGGATTGTTTTTCAAGGAGTGAAGTAAACTCACTTCCATTGTTGTACTTTCATACTATGAAATGGAATCAGTTGATGTATAAAAGTACAACATTGATAAGTCGAGGAACACGCTTTGCAAAGGGAATAATGCAAAGTAAGTGACCATTCATTTGGGGATGGCTGGCTTTGCAACATTCCCACACTTCTCATAGTTAGTTCTCTGAAAGGAAACTAAATCTACAAAGATACTAACTGTTTAGACTCTTATTGTAGGCTATGTTACTATGTTGCATGTTTTAATCCATGTGTAGTGGTGGTGAAAGCCGATCACATCCTAGTGGTTTCTTAACATTGTTTACAACCTTAAATTTAATTTCTTGCTTCTACTTTACCTGCACTTAGTTTAGACAACTAAACCAACTCTTTGATCTAAATACCAACTGTCAAGGAGTTAAATGAAATTCTAACATTTTCTATGTTGTTGATCTTAACAAGACTATTGTCATGTGGATTCGACCCTTAACTATACTATGATAAGACTTCCACGTATCCTAGCATACGTGGGTGGAGTTTTTAATCTAGTATAAGCAAGGCTAAACCTAAAGACTTACTATTTTTAGGATTTTTAGTGGTGCACGCAACTCCACATAAGTGGAAGCTCCATCAATGTCCTAGGTCATTTACTTATATTTTTTTAACTGTTTCCTCAAAATCAAATTCAAAAATAGTATGTTTAGGTGCAACCCCAAATTTGTCATCCTTTCCACACACTTAGGAATGGAACCTATGGTGAATATGGATCCTCTTGAGGAACTTGTTTGAGCACACCTTGATAATGTTAGATCATGGAGTTCTACAATAATGTTGACATCGATGCCTGAGAATTTCAATTTAATCACCAAGAATTTGTATGCATAGATTGTCTCCATGTAACCCAAGAATATGGTATCTACCATTTCCACTCCCAATTCCTTCATTTGCATTTAGGGACAAGTATCTTAGCAAGACACCCCATACTTGAAGATATTTAAGACTGACTTTTCAACCTCTCCACGATCCGAGCAAATTAATTTCTTTAGGTTTATGGGGAACTGTATTTTAAAATATGTAAAGTCATATCCAAAGCTTAGTTGAAAATATAGTTGGGTAGTTTAGAACTTTGGAGCAATGTATTTACCCTTTTTTTAGGATTTGGTTTTTTAGTAACCCCATTTGATTGTGGTAAATAAGGAAAAGTTGCCTCATGTACTAACCATAGAATTGAAAAAATTCCAAGAACATGTGCAAAATATACTCCCCTCCCCTATCACACCTTCATAATATAGGTACCATACTAGTTTGCATTTATAGATTCTTTATTAAATATTTTGATTTTTTTCTAACAATTCATCTTTACTTTTAAGTCCTTTTAAGTAAATAAATGCAACAATATTTATGCACATCATCAATGAATGTTACAAAATAACAATTGTGATAGCTAGCTACAATCCCATTGAATTCACAAATATATGTATGCACTAAATCACGTATATGATAATTTCTATAGAGAGGATGAAGAGATTTTCTAGGAAATTTAGCACGCAAAAAGTATTATAAATCTACATTTATTAATGATGGATTTAGAAATGAATTCTATATTTATCAAAAAATTTGTTGAGTCAATGTTTACATGTCCCAAACACACATGACATACATCAAATGAAATAAGATTCAAACAAACCAAATTGGCATTCACATTCAAAATAGAATTTGAGATAGGTTCTACATGAATCTTAAAAAGGTTCTCCAAATCACATTTATTCCATTAAATAAACCATCTTGAACTCATATAACAATTGTTTGATTATTTCTACAATCTACTCTTAAACCTTCTATAACTAAGGTTTAACTACTAATAATATTGTGTCAAATCGATGAAATGTGTCTTACTCAATAGAGCATCAAAACCTTCCTCGAGGGAAATTGCAAGTCTACACATTTTTCACCTTTGACTAGTATAGAGACAAGTTACAGATCCACCTTTTGAGGTGTGCTAAGATGCAAACATTGACTTATCAATGCAAATATGAACATTAGCCCCAATATCAATAATCCAATAAAGATATAAAGATCTTTAGGTTTTATACTATCTACCCATCATTGAGGGTCAAGAAAGTACTCATCATATTGACCACCTCCTCCTCAGTGGAAGATATTGCATATTTCTTTTCCTTCTTTGTAGGACCTTGTTCCAATGGCCAACCTATCCACAACTCCTACAAGTTTCTTTTCTATGATTTATTCTAGATTGGGCGATAGGTCCGTGTGAGTTTTTTTGTTCTTATATTGATGTTGTTTATTAAAAATCTTAAGGCCGACACTAGGATTGACATCAACAAGCATTTTTTCCTTCTCTTTCAAGTGCTCATCCTCTATTGTATTATCAATCATAAGTTCATTCAGGGTCAAATTTCCCTTCTTGTTCTTGAGATTCATGTGGCAACCCACCACTCTAAATGAGTTTACTCAAAATCAAAACAAATGATCAGCTACTAATCAACCACATAGCCATAAAAGTGAGTAAATAAAGTCTGATTTCAACATTTCCATCATGTTTAGAAACATTTACATAAAGGTCCTACAACTTGTATAACATAACATACCATATCAGGTAATTACAAGTATGTCCAGTGGAATTAGCCACAAAATATATACAAAAGATATGTTCCACATATACATGCCATATACTAAACATAGGCTCACCGCCAAAACTTGATTTGTTATACATATCATCGACAAAACATCCCCTACCTGGACCTAAGAGTACATGGATGACTCTAGCACTCTACTAGAAACTATACAAACTTCTACTCCTACTTCTCTCCAATCTGCTCTTCCTTAGCACCACGATCTTGATCGCGTTGACGACCACCTAAAAAGATGTGGTGATCCAAGAGGTGAGACCAACACCCCAGCGAGAGACATAACCCTCAACCAATGGTTATTGATTACATTAGTTAACTTTGTTACTAAATAGATAAAGTAGGTTAAACCAACTAAGAAAGTTTAGTAGATCGAGTATATTAAACTCACTAAGTCATATAAATAGATAGGCATAGAAACATGCATGAACAGCAAGTATATGAATGGACAGTTAAGACTATCATATACTAAATAGTTAATTTCTCTTACCATATTATATAACAAGTAAGCAGTATAGAAACATGGCAAGGGTTATCAACTAATGTGAGTCGTGTTTAACCCTAAGAAGATAAACTACATGGTTGTATTACATCTTTTATTAAGCTCAAATGAGTTTGAGGTATACCACTCACACTCCAACTAACTACTGCTAATTCAAAATCAATGTCATACAAGATCTAGGAGATCCAGACTCCTAAGATCTCATCCACCCTTGGTCAATACGAGTCAGCCGTAGTGACATACAAAGTCAAGATGCAAATGACCTAGTCTGCCTTGGTATATAGGTCACGACACTAGTAACCATGGTATACAAACACTATCATCCGAGGTACAACTGTAAATGTCCTCAATCACATATACAGATACCTAAGATATGACGGAAACCATTCTCCTACTGAGGCATGAACACAACCATCCTCCCTCACCTTGGGATTAGGATGTCAAGGACACACAGTCTCATGCACCCCACATACTCAACATTATGCGCTCTGAGTTTCCTTTAGGAATACTCGTTTCACCATCTAGCAAGTCCTGACAATGGAATGGATCTGTGGAACAAGGAACTACATGATTAGGGTTTCACTTGATTAGTTAATTCCAATTGGGTATATTTTAAATGCATCTATCCAGTTACATACAAACCCTAAAAGAGTTCTACAAAAACATGGGTAGATTGCAACTTCAGAAGATATAAAATGTATGAAACATAATGTTTACCACATCATCACATGGTACTATTTCATTTCCATACATGAGATCAACTCATCATAATACCATCATGGATCAAATACTTGTCACAACAAATAGAGGATAACACCTCAATTAGGGCTCAACCATGCCCAAGGGTCATAATACCATCACATCATTCCATGTAAGAATATCATTATCTTTCCATGCCTCATCAAGGCTCATCATACCATAACCATACATGTGATACATAAGTTTTGTATAGCATTACATTTAGGAGCTATGATGTTCATAAGATAGCAAATTAGGGTTTCAACAACATATGGTTTCATTTGATTAGTTAACGCCAATTGGGTATATTTTAACTACATCAATCAAGTTACATACAAACCCTAAAAGAGTTCTACAAAAACCTGGGTAGATTGCAACTTCAGAAGATATAAAATGTATAAACATAATGTTTACCACATCATCACATGGTACTATTTCATTTCAATGCATGAGATCAACTCATCATCATACCATCATGGATCAAATACTTGTCACAACATATAGAGGATTACACCTCAATTTGGGCTCAACCATGCCCAAGGGTCATAATACCATGACATCATTCCATGTAAGAATATCATTATCTTTCCATGCCTCATCAAGGCTCATCATACCATCACCATACATGTGATACATAAGTTTTGTATAACATTACATTTAGGAGCTATGATGTTCATAAGATAGCAAACTAGGGTTTCAACAACATAAAGAGAGAAAGTATTCCATCATCATACTAATAACACAAGAAGCTGTCACATCATCATTCCATGTAAGAATATCATTATCTTTCCATGCCTCATCAAGGCTCATCATACCATCACCATACATGTGATACATAAGTTTTGTATAACATTACATTTAGGAGCTATGATGTTCATAAGATAGCAAACTAGGGTTTCAACAACATAAAGAGAGAAAGTATTCCATCATCATACTAATAACACAAGAAGCTGTCACATCATCACCGACTTGTATTAGGTTTAGGTTCAATGAGAATAGTTGAATTAACATTACCAATTACCATTTTACAAAATCTTAGGTTTCCATCCATTTGCGGGGAAAGGTAAGACTATTAGATCATGTGTAACCAAGTGCTAATGAATTAGGGTTGCCTAATCAAAACACCATCAATCATAGACCAAAAAACACAGAGACAGTGGGCAAAATTCATCATCAACCACATAAGGAAGGACCCACTTTGGCAAACACTGAAATTTGGGTTCACCACTTTGGAGACCACTGAGGTTAGACACCTTCAGTGACCACTAGGGTTAGAAGGCATCAATGACTGCTAGGGTTTGGGTTCTTAGCGACCAACATGGATCACAAACTCCATTGACCACTAAAGGTCAGAGATGTCATCGATCGCTAAGAGTCAACGAGGTTGGCGACCATCAAAGGTTAGAAAAGTTGGAGAATGCTAGGGTCTGAGTTCTCAGTAACCATCTAGGTCAGAGATCCTTCAACTACCTCTAGGGTTTGGGTACTTCATCGACCAAGTGAATCTAAAACCTCAATGACCTCATAAAGTATAAAATCTTAGCACCAATATGTGATACAAAACTTAGCGACCACTAAGAGATACAAAATCTCATCAACCACATAGGTACCAAAACCTTGGCGACTAATCATGAGTTCAAAACATTAACAATTGACACACTAAAACCGTGCGTATGAACGCAAGTGCACATGTCGAGTAATATAGGCCTATGTGAGGCCCGAGTCGAACTCAGGGAGACGTAGTCTCAGTGACTACTACTAACTACGTTGCGATCACCTAAGCTTATTAAAAAGTTGGATTTGTCTTTAAACAAAAATAAAAGGAAATTAAAGGAAAATTAAAAGTGGTTGATTCAAATGAAATGGATTCCTTAGGATTATCGATTTCACCATGGGGTCTCGTTAATCTTATTTCTACCACATTAATATAAATTTTACTCCTACCCTGGATAGAAAGCCTGTAGTCAGAATTGCTCACTTCCACGGTGCAATTCACCACCTAGATCTAAGACAATTCCACGTTTGTAGTAATTTATATCTAAATCTAGGTGCATTATCAAAAACTCTGGGTTTCTATCCACTAACTGTACGTTACCTTACGCAAGGAACGTGTAGGAAAGTGTATAAATTATGGTGTTCTAACCTTTAATTCTCCTTCCAGAGAAATTACCCGTCTATAATCCTATCGATTGATACCAAGCATAGATAGGTCGTGTAATTCCACAATTATATATCTAGAAATAAAGAGAAATCTATATTAAGCCATGTAAAAAGTTGATACAATGATTCCTCGGGCTACTCCTGGGTCCTAAGGAAAGGAGGGGTTTAGCCCCGCATGGTTTTTAGTTGTGAATACATAGAGAGAGAGAAAAAATGTGGGAAACATGAAGGAAATTCGTGTAACCCCCAGATAGAAGGTGTTCTGGATGATCCTCCTCGAGAAACGCACGTTCTGTAGTCTTTTGATAGCAAAATCATCCTTCGGAGGTGCTCGGATCTCCCAGTTGACGTCCTTCGGCTCCGTGCTTCTCTCTCTCTTTTCTGGCCTTCGTCTAGTGCAACGTGATACTCCCCTTAGGTTTGGCCGTCCTCTTTTAATTCATAGGTCAACTTATGGTACCACCTATCGTGGACCATCAGATCTGGGTGGATCTAACGATTGCTGGTTTCTGACAAAGGCAGTGGCACCGACTGGGAAGTCGGTGGCACTGACAGCCTCAAGTAAGGTCCTTGATGTGGTGAAGTCGGTACCACTGACTCGTGATGGTCAGTGGCACCGAGCTGATGTGCGTACTTTGATCTGCCTTTCTGAACTGTTCTCAGTGGCACCGACTTTGTAGTTGGTGGTACTGACTCTTCTAGTCTCTTATCGCCCAACCACTACTGCTATCTCGGAGGCACTGACTGTTATAGTCGGTGGCACTGACTTTTCACTGTACATAAAGCACCTAAAAAATTCACAAAAGCGTGTATAAGGCTGGGGAATGCATAAAACAATCTAAATATGATAAAATGAGCATAGTTTGATGCAAATAAAGTATACAAGTCCATAATAATGATTTATGCAAATCAAATCAATTAATTGACTAATAAATGCACAAAACAAGTATAAAATAGGACTGTAAAAGTGACTCAAAACATGTGCATCAAACTCCCCTAAACATAAACCTTTCTCATCCTCGAGCAACAACACCTTTGGATCTGATTGAGATAAGTCAGCTGAAGGACATAACTCCATAAGGTACATCTAAAAAGTCTCCGCCTTTCGGTCCTCATTCTGGATGTCACTGACCACTAAACATTAACTGCCATCTAGGCTACCAGAAACCTCTATAAAAGATGTCTGTCCCCCAATCAATGAGACACTATCAATTAAAGCAGTTAATATGATAGACTCGTATGGATCATACTTTGTGCATCGTGTGATCTCCTATCTATGTTGCTTTTTTCTCTACCTACCATCTACATGGAAGCAGTTCTCCTGAAACAAAATGCTAAAATGAAAGAAAAACTAAGATAGAAACTGTTCCAGCACCCCCCCTAAACTTGAATATGACTATGACCTCATAGTCAAAATTCCAACTTAAGAGGCGGAATAGAGATACCCGACTAATATAGTGGTGGGGGTGGTGGCTGGCTGGGGTCCTGGGGAGGAAACATCCCCTGGAAGGTCAGATCAGAAGAAGGCATATCTGGTGGCATCGGGTAACCTCCAAAGTATCTTTGGCTCCAGTAGTGGTCAAAGATAAACTTCTGGTAGTTCTCCATCCTCTACAGACACTGATGCATGTTCTCTTGGTTGGCCAAGAGAAGACGTTTGTTCTCGTAGATCACTTGCTGGTTGGTGTACAACTGATCCTACACATCTTGAATTCTGGCCAGAGATTGAGTTTGTTGATGTTGATGTGTCTGTATATCCTACAACATGGAATACATGCCCGCCATAGAATAATCTTCCTCTCCTTCTTGAGAGGGTGGAGGGGCAGAAGACATAGAGGAAGCATAATGTCGGGGATGATTTTGTGGAGCAACTCAATGTGTCATAGGAATGGTGGTATCCACCTCCTCTATGTCATCACTTGACTCCTCCTCATCAGCATTTCCTTCATTGTCATCATCCACGTCTGGCCATCTATAGTGCTCAACTTTCCTGATGTTGAAGATAGAATCAGGGAGTTGATGCTCGTAGAATGTGCCCTAACCGAATAGATTGCATAGATGGCGTTGTTTTGGACAAAGATAAGACCAACCTGCTTGAAGTGGTGGCGGTCTATGCGAAGCTTGGAATGTAGAGGCTCAAGAGTAGAGAGATCTAGGCGTAAGTGGAGAGCAATGGGGGTGATAAGTCCCCCAAAAAGGATAGGCATGGTTCTATTGACATTGCTCTTTACATCCATCACATGGGTGAGGAAGAAGGCTCCAAAGTTGACCGGCCTCCCCTCCAAAAGTTGATAGAGAAAATACAAGTCTAGAAGTTGGACCTTTGCTTGCCCTTGAGTAGACTTGCCGAAGAGAGTGTTGGTGAGCATGCGATGTAACACCTGAACAAAGGAGTGCTCAAGGTCCTCCAATGAGCTATGGTGTCAGTTTAACTTATAACCTTCTGGCACTGTCATGAGGTCCTTCCATATTGCGTCGAAGTCGACATTCTCTGGCTAGTGGCATGGAACATGAGGCCATCCATAGATGTCATTGAAGGCGCAAAGGGTATGGGTGTAGTTGGTGTTGTAGAGGTGGAAGTCCACCTTCCCTTCTCTCCACTTTCCTTGGTCCAGGCGTGCTGGGTCAGGGGTGACAAATATCTCCAAAGATGCTAGGAACTCGATCACAATCTCCTTGTATGTAGGCCACCCTCCGAAGATAGGGTTCACAGACCCTCCATCAAACTCTTTCCCTTGAAGCACAACTGCCATGATGTCATTGAAGCCCATGTCCTCCAATAGCTATCGGTCTCTGTATCTTGTTGGAGTGAACGACCTCTTGGCAAGCTCTTCCGACACCTTCCGGACTTCCGTTGAAGGGTGGTTGATCTGGGGTCGTAGCATCATACCACTAGGGATTCCTTCTCTTCTTGCCATGACATTGAAGTGATCGGGGAAGGAGGTTGAGAAAAGAAGAGCTCGGTGCAGCTTCTAGATGCTCTAAGTAGTCACTTACACTTAGGGAGTAGTGGTTCTTGAAGTTGTGAGAAGAAAAAATCCACTACATCCCTTTTATAGACTTTGTGCCGCCCTGTTGCGATGAAGTTGGTGGCACCGACTTTGGGGTGGATCCGTGCCCTTAGTGTAGCGACGGCCGTAGGTGAACCATCTTGACTTGGCAGATAATTGACCAGTCGGTGGCATTGACTCTTAAGTGGATCGGTGCTACTGATCATCAATTCTTGACACATCTAGGTCGTTGACGAAGGCACCCACGAATCGGTGGTTTATCATGTCAGTGGCACCGACTGATGAGTCAGTGGTACCGACACGATCGATCGATGATTTTTTTGGTGCACTGACACACCCACCGAGCCTGGGGTGTTAGCTGAGTCGGTGCCACCGACTGAGGTGTCGGTGGTACTGACGACTTATCAGTTAGACGCGCCCTATTTTTTGCACTTTCTTTAGAGATGTTGGTGGCACCGAATTGGGAGTCGGTGGCACCAACTTGTTCTAATCAAATTGTTCCTCTTGCTGACCCAATCTTGGTGCAATCAACTTCAGAGTCGATGGCACTGACTTTATTACAACCTGTACACTTAACAAACGAGTCAAGGTATCATTTTTACAAAAAATTATGAAAAACTAAGTATTACTAAATCAACATAAGGTAAAGGAATGAAATGCACATCCTAATGGTTGGTTTGCCTCCTAACAAGCACCCTTGTTTAACGTCCTAGGCTAGACAAAACCATTCTTGAAATTAATTAGGAGCAATAAGTTTCACCTCATGCTCCTTCCTATTGAAATCTTCTCCAAAGTAGTGTTTCAGTCTTTGGCCATTAACCATGAAGGATCTCTCTCCCTCTTTGATTCTAATTTCTCCATGTGGAAACACTTCTTTTATGACAAATGGTCCACTCCGTCTAGATCTCAATTTCCTAGGGTGTAATTTCAACCTTGAATTAAAAAGAAACACATTCTCTCCCGAGTAAAAGACTCTCCTTGCTATATGTCAGTCATGTATTTGCTTAGTCCTCTCCTTGTACAATCGTGAACTCTAGTAGGCATTCATCTTAATTTCATCAAGCTCATTCAACTCCAACATCCTTGTCTTACGTGCTTCATCAAGGTCAAAATTGAGCTTCCTTAACACCCAATGATCTTTATGTTCTAACTCCATAGGGAGATGACACGCCCATCCATAGACTAACCTAAAGGGTGTAGTTCCTATTGGTGTTTTATAGGCAGTCCTATAGGCCCATAGCGCATCAACCAACAATTCACTCCAATTTTTTCTACTAGACGACACCGTCTTCTCAAGAATCTTTTTGACCTCATGATTGGAAACCTCCACCTACCCTTGAGTTTGTGGGTGGTAAGGCGTACCCACACGGTGTGTCACTCCATATTTGTTCAAGAGTGTCCCATATTTTTGATTGGTGAAATGAGTTCCCACATCGCTTATAATCATCCTTGGCACTCCAAACCTACAGAAGATGTGATCCTTAACAAATTTTCATACAACATTGGCATCATTGGTGCGGGTTGGAATTGATTCCACCCATTTGACACATAATCTATAGCTAGTAAGATGTAGAGGCTAGAGTTAAAGGACACAAAGGGTCCCATGAAATCAATACCCCATAAATTGAAAACCTCTATTTCTTGAAACACATTCAATGGAATCTCTTTCCTCTTTAATATGTTACCTGACCGCCGACATGCATCACACCTACGCACAAAATCATATGCATCTTTGAATAGGGCCGACCAGTATAAACTGCTCTCCAACACCTTTGTGGCTGTCCTAGAACTAGCATGATGTCCACCTATAGGTAGTGTGTGGTAGTGTTTCAACACACTCTCATCTCGCATTCAGGTACGCACCTCCTCAATATTCCATCCCTACACTATCTCAACAAAATAGGATCATCCCAAAAGTAATAGCGCAAAGAATGAAAGAACCTCTTCTTTTCTTGGTACCCCCAATCATCACGTAATTCCTTGCAAGCTAAATAATTCACGATGTTAGCAAACCAAGGGTCCCTTTTCTTAAGGGAGAACAACTATTCATCAGGGAAAGTCTCTAGAATGGGTATATTAACATCCTTCTCATCTACCCTCTCCAGTCTAGATAGGTGGTCAACCACCACATTCTCAGTCCCTGCTTTATCTTTGACCTCAATGTTAAACTCCTACAGTAAAAGGATCCATCTAATCAATCTTGGTTTTGCATCCTTCTTCTGCAATAAGTATTTAATTGCCGCATGATCGGTCCACACCACCACCTTAGCTCCTACAAGATATTTTCTAAATTTCTCAAAATAAAAGACAACAACCAATAACTCTTTTTCAGTTGTGGTGTAATTTAGTTGTGCGTCATTAAGTGTTTTATATATATAATATATGATCGTAGGAACTTTGTCTAAGCGTTTCCCCAACACTGCCCCACAACATAATCTGATGCATCACACATCAGTTCAAATAGTTGGCTCCAATCTAGAGCCTGTACAACCAGTACATCTATGAGTTTTTATTTCAAGATTTCAAAAGCCTTTATACATCTCTCATCAAAATTGAATTCGAAATCCTTTTCCAAAATCTCAAACAATAGCTTAAGGATTTTTGAAAAATCCTTAATAAATCGGTGATAAAACCTAGCATGGCCTATAAAACTCCTAACTACCTTCACTGATGTTGGTGGAGGAAGTTTTGAAATCACCTCTATCTTAATCGAATCTACCTCCAATCCCTAGTTAGACACCTTGTGTCCAAGCACTATGCCCTCACTAACCATCATGTGGCATTTTTCCCAATTAAGAACTAAGTGTGTGTCTTCACACCTCTGCAAAACCTTATCCAAAATTTTCAAACAATCATCAAAAGATGCCCCATAGACTGAAAAATAGTCCATAAAAACCTCGAGGCATCGTTGCACCATATCCGAGAAGATTGCCAACATGCAATGCTAAAAAGTAGTGGGTGCATTGCACAACCCGAATGACATATGGCCGATATGCAAAAGTGCCATAAGGGCAGGTGAAGGTAGACTTATCCTAGTCCTTAGGCTTGATTGAATTCTGATTATAGCCTGAATATCCGTCAAGAAAACAAAAGTGGGAGCGACCGACAAGTCACTCCAAAATCTGATCAATGAACGATAATGGAAAATGTCCTTAAGTGTGGCAGTGTTCAATATGTGATAATCAATGCAAACTTGCCATCCTGTCACTAATCTAGTGGTTATTTGTTCATTATATGAGTTAGTAGTGACAGTGATTCCCCCTTCTTTGGTACTACTTGTGTCAGACTAACCCACATGGAATCAGAAATAGCATAGATTATACCTGCCGATAGTAGCTTGAGTACCTCCTTCTTGACTACCTTCGTCATGATTGGATTTAAACGACATTGAGGTTGAATGACTAGCTTTACTCCTTCTTCTAGCCAAATCTTGTGTTGGTACAATGTTGGGGAAATCCCCTTGATGTCAGCCACAGTCCACCCAAATGCACCTCGGTGGCTCTTTAGCATATCAATCAATTGTTCTTATTCTGATTCACTCAATGATGTAGATATGATAACTGACAACTTCTCCTCTACATCTAGAAAAACATACTTCAGATGGGGTGGAAATGGCTTTAGATCCAACTCGGGTGGGCTCAGGAGTGAAGAAACCAATGGTGGTGGCAGTGGTCCGAAGTACTCAAAGTGCCTTGTATAATAACATGGCAAATCCTTCAGTAACTTTGCACATTCTTCTAGTGACCGACTATGCAAACAATCATCTATAAGATTCATTAGACATGCCTCTAGAGGAAGTTGTGGATGTATATGTACTAGAGAGTCTTCTTCATACTCATCCATAGTAGATAAACCCTCTTCCTCCTGTTCTTCATCTGGATACCCTACTGCCTTGGCAAGTGAGACCACCTTAGTGTTCTCCATGATGTCCACAGCTAGTGTACCCTTGTCCACCATTGTCATTACATGCGCCATGTCCAAAAATGGTTTTCCTAAGAACAAAGAGATATTGCTATCCATGTGCTTCATCATATTGCATTGCTCCTGAGCAATGGGTGACTTGGAATTATCTGGCATAGTGATCTCAAACTGGTCATCCTTAATTCCCATAGTCAAACGGCCTCTACCCATCTCCAAGATCATATCAGCCATTACTTGGAAGGTTCTTCCTAATAAAAGCTCATTGCCATGGTCATCTTGCATCTCCATTACCACAAAGTCTGTAGGGAAAATGAACCGGTCCACCTTGACAAGTACATCCTCACAAATACCATACAGTGTCACCACTGAGTTTTCTACCAATCAGATTGTCATGTTGTTCTTCTTAGATGTTTTGAGACCAAGTTTCCTGAAGGTAGATAAGGGAATCAAGTTGATACTCACCCCCGAATCACAGAGTGCATCCCCAAACTTTGTCTTCCTGATATAACATGTGATGTTGAAGCAACCGAGGTCCTATCTCTTTGGTGGCACTGTACCTAAAATGAAGGCACTGACTTGCTCTCTCAGTACAACTAGCTCAGCATCTGGAATCTTCCTCTTCTTATTAAATATATCCTTCAAAAATTTACCATATGATGATATTTGTTCATTCACATCAATCAACAGTATGTTCACGGAAAGCTTCCTAAATCTATCTAGAAACTTCTTGAATTGCTGATCCATCTTTGTTGCCTTCAATTTGTTAGGATATGGAACCGGTACCATCCGTGTCCTCTGATGTGGAGGCACATATGAAGTCCTCTTTTCCTCCTCAGATTCTTGATTATGCTCTTCCCCTGTGTTGCCTGCCTCCATTTCTACTTGTGCCGGCTCTACCACTGGGTTACCACTATCAGTAGGCTTGGTCACCTCAGTTTCCATGGTCTTTGGAGTCAACATCTTCTTCCCACTTCTCAGTAGTATGGCCTTGACCTGCTGGTTTCCTATTGGAGTGTTAGGTGTTTCCTAGAAAACCTTGTTGTGTAGGCTTCTTCAAAGCCGCCATGTCTACCGCTAGTTGAGACAAAGTTGTCTCTCCTCATCTGGGCCCCTTGATTCTGGAGATCATGTTGGAAGTTGTTTATCAACTGTTCATTTTACTTCACTATCCAGTTGATAATTTCATTTGTGCTTTCCTCTGCTGCAGGTCGCTACTGCTGATTACTCCTGTGTTGGTTTTGTTGATCAGGATCTTGTAGGAAGTTGTTTGGATATTTCCAAGAGAACTTGGGATCCTTTCTCCATGAGTAGTCATTGTTCTTGTATCCTTGTTACCACATGTATTTCACTTGTCCTTCCTCATATGATAAATTCTTCTTCTTCTCTAGCAGCTTCTTTGTTATCAAGTCTAGCTTCTCATTCAAAGAGGTGATAACTTTAGACTCCCCTATGCTTTTGATCTGCTCTGGATGGTCTCTCTCATTACCCCATGCCTGATTCTTTGCCATATTTTTCAAAATGTCCAGACATGTAGAAGGTGAGTTGTTGAGAAAGAACCCCGAGCTTGCACTATCTAAGGTGTCACATTCACTTTTGTGGAGCCCAAAGTAGAACATCTTGAATTGGTTCTCCAGATCTATCCCACACCAAGGGACCTTCCTGAGCATGTTCTGAAAATGATCCCAAGCTTCAGAATAAGATTCAACTGCCTATTGCTTGAAATTGTGAATGTTTGTGACCAGCTCATTTGTCTTTTTCGGAGGAAAATATCTTTCAAAAAATGTCTCGATCATTTGATCCCATGTCTCGATCGATTCCTTCAGTAGGTTGTGAAACCATTGTTTTGCCTTATCCGCCTGTGATGATGGAAACAACTTTAGATAAATAGCTGTCTGTGGAAACCTATTGTAATGCCTGAGCCCACTGCCCTAGGCTCTAGTAGAGTTTCAGGAATGGCGACTGTCCCCACAGACCACCACTAGCCTTAACTGCATGCTTTGTCCTCACTCACGCGCATGCCAGGACCAAATTCCCGACAGGTCACCCATACCAGTACTACTCAAAGATGAGCACGCTTAACTATGGAGTTCTTAGTGATGGGCTCCCAGAAAAGGAGGTGCACCTTGGTGATATGGGTAGTCCAATCATTCCTCTTAAGATCATGTTATCCGAGGCCTCAAATCCTAGGATGTTACAATCTCCCCTAGTTAGACTCTTGACGTCCTCGTCAAGGCTCAACAATATGGCCTCATAATCTGACCCCATTTCAGTGCAGACCACAATGGCCCATGGACACCCATCTCCCGATCACAGAATACCAGCGCAAGGGTGGCTACGTCAACCATGGACAACCCTTTCCTACATGCCTAGACCGCACGACTCAAGACGGGCATGACACATGTCCATGCAGGCCCCACCTACTGGAGGGGTTATGGCTCTGATACCATTTGTAACGCCCGAGCCCACTACCCTAGGCTCTAGTAGAGTTTGAGGAATGACAAATGTCCACACAGACCACCACTAGCCTTAACTGCATGCTTTGTCCTCACTCACGCGCATTCCAGGACCAACTTCCCGACAGGTCACCCATCCCAGTACTACTCCAAGCTGAGCACGCTTAACTATGGAGTTCTTAGTGATGGGCTCCCAGAAAAGGAGGTGCACCTTGGTGATATGGGTAGTCCAATCATTCCTCTTAAGATCATGTTATTCGAGGCCTCAAATCCTGGGATGTTACACCTATCCACTTTCACCATGTCACAACACTCCACAAAATTGCTGATGTGTGCCACTGGGTCTTCATGAGTGTGCCCATAAAAAGCTTGTGACTTGATGAGTGCAATGTGCCCGGGATCAATCTTGTATTATTCTACATTCACATTCTACTTCTTGATAGGCCCTATCTGTGCAGCTGAGGAAGATGCCTTTATCATCTCCCATATAGTCCTTTTAGCCCCTAGATTACCGTCCCCCATTGCTTGTTGCCTGGGCATCAACGGTATGCCTTCTGATGCAGTTGTTTGAACTGGAACTTCGACAGTGACTGGGACCTCTGATGTATATTCTCCATAGTCTGTGGTCCGTGTTGTCATCATGCACTAGTACCTAAAATTTTGAAATCAGTTAATCATGATACTTAATAGAGAAAATTTGTTGTATGTATATGCAGTAAATTTTCAATGATTAAAATAAAGTTGCACGAATTAAAAAGTGGTCTAGAGTGGCCGCCCGCAACACTCGTAGTGCTGAAACTTTGCCGTCTCCCCAAAAATGGCGCCAAAAACTTGACACGCTAAAACCATGCGTATGAACGCAAGTGCACACATCGAGTAATATAGGCCTATGTGAGGCTCGAGTCAAACTCAGGGAGACATAGTCTCAGTGACTAGTACTAACTATGTTGCGATCAGCTAAGCCGATTAAAAAGTTGGATTTGAGTCTAAAAAAATAAAAAAAAATAAAAGAAAATTAAAAGTGGTTGATTCAAATGAGATGGATTCCTTAGGATTACCAATTTCACCACGGGGTCTCATTATATCTTATTTCTACCGCATTAATATAAATTTTACTCCTACCCTGGATAGAAAGCCTGTAGTCAGAATTGCCCACTTCCATGGTGCAATTCACTACCTAGATCTAAACCAATTGCATGTCTGTAGTAATTTATATCTTAGTCTAGGTGCATTATCGAAAACTCTGGGTTTCTTTCCACTAACTGTATGTTATCTTTCCCAAGGAACGCATAGGAAAGTGCATAAATTATGGTGTTCTAACCTTTA
Source organism: Alisma plantago-aquatica (assembly GCA_963693085.1). Lineage (NCBI taxonomy): Eukaryota > Viridiplantae > Streptophyta > Magnoliopsida > Alismatales > Alismataceae > Alisma > Alisma plantago-aquatica. Next base: position 1,278,143,725 of record OY856410.1, on the reverse strand, counting down.
ATTCTCCTTTCAGAGAAATTATCAGTCTATAATCGTACTGATGGTGATCAAGCATAGATAGGTCATGCAATTCCACAATTATATATCCAGGAATAAAGAGAAATCTATATTAATCCATGTAAAAATTCAATACAACGATTCCCCGAGCTACTCTTGGGTCCTAAGGAAAGGAGGGGTTTAGCCCCGCATGGTTTTCAGTTGTGAATACATAGAGAGAGAGAAGAAAAATGTGGGAAATATGAAGGAAATTCATGTAACCCCTAGAGAGAAGGTGTTCCGGATGATCCTATTTGAGAAATGCATGTTCTGCAGTCTTCCAAAAACAAAATCATTTATCAGAGGTGCTCAGATCTCCTGATTGACATCCTTTGGCTCTGTGCTTCTCTCTCTCTTCTGGCTTCCGTCCGGTGCAATGTGATACTCCCCTTAGGTCTGTCCGTCCTCTTTTAATTCATATGTCAACGTACGGTACCACCTATCGTGGATCGTTAGATCTGGGCAGATCTAACGATTGCTAATTTCTGACAAAGTCGGTGGCACCAACTGGGAAGTCAATGGCACCGACAACCTCAGTTAAGGTCCTTGTTGTGGAGAAGTCGGTACCACTGACTCATGATGTTTGGTGGCACCAAACTTATGTGCATACTTTGATCTGCCTCTCTAAACTGATCTCAGTGGCACCGACTCTTCTAGTCTCTTATCGCCCGACCACTGCTTCTATCTCGGTGGCACCGACTGTTATGGTCAGTGGAACTGACTTTTCGCTATACATAAAGAGCATAAAAATGTGTATAAGGCTAGGGAATGCATAAAATAATGTAAATATGATAAAATGAGCATAGTTTGACTCTAACAAAGTATACAAGTTCATAATAATGATTTATGCAAATAAGATCAATAAGTTGACTAATAAATGCACAAAACAAGTATAAAATAGGCCTATAAAAGCGACTCAAAACCCATGCATCAACGATCACATGTGATAAAAAAACAAAAAAGTCAATGCCGTAGGCTGACACTAGGAAGTGAAGCAAAAGTGAACCAAAACCAAACCATAATATTCAAATACAAGGAGGAAAATCAACTTGAAACCCTAGAAATGAACCATCATTTTGGGAGAGTAAAAACCCACATTTCTACAAGCATGCAAGGACCAAAACATGCATTATCAAGTAAGGTTCATTCACAAGGGCTCAAGGTTCATCCAAGAAGAGTTATCTACTCAAGAATCACCATATAAACAAAAACCCTAGATAAAAGATACCATATTTCTAATCGTAACAATGTTTTAGGTGAGATTATGCACATGCAAGGTGAAGGTAAGAAATAATCATGGAGAATATATAACTCGCCTTAGAGATAATGTGGAAACTCCAAAAAACAAGGTATATTGAAGAAAAATAATGTAGAAAACCCTAGCTTGAGCACTCCTCTCAGCCAAGCTAGCTTCTCCTCCAATCAAGGAAGCAAATCCTAGGTCAAGGAAGCAAGAAAGAGATGTTCATTAAGATTAAACTCAAGATCTACAATGGAACACCATGGGCTCATCCAAGAAGAAAATAGAAGAAGATAGGACGATAAGGAAAACAATGGAGGAAGGGGGATCTCACTTACCAAGACCAAGAAGCAAATCAAGCAAGTACCAAATGACCTCAAGAAGGGTAGATCCAAACCCTAGGTCAACATGCAAGGTAGATAGGCCAAGCTCCTTCATCTTGAGATCCTCCTTCTCCACCAAACAAGGGGGATGAGCTCCAAGCAACAAAGGAAGAAGAGAGAGGAAACTAGGTGTTGTAAAGAGGTTGTTTGCATGCAAGGAGGAAGGTACATATAACTTGCGGTGGGAGAGAGAGAAAGGGGGGCTAGGCATCAAGCTAAACATGCATGTATCCAAGAGATCTCGTCCATGCAATCACCTTACTCATGCAACCAAGTCAAACACAAACTCAGAGACCCCACCAAGAAAAGTCATCGAACAAGGTGGTCCAGGAAAGCAAATGACCGCTAAGAACTTTGGCGACCAAATGATTAGAAAACTCATTGACCACCAACCCTAGATGTTGGCAAATAAGATGATCTAGAAACCCCATCGACCACAAACCCTACTTGGCTCTAGAGAACTTCATTGACTGTCAAAACTTAGGACCATATAAAAACTTGGCGATCGCCAAAACTAGGGATCAACACCCTAGGTCAAACATTCACTTAGGGCATCCATGAGAGAAAACCCTAATCTCAACATGAGATGTCACCACATAAAACCCATGTGTGACAAGACACCCTAGAGTAAATCATATTAAACATGATGTCAAAACATGTGAGGCACAATAATCATGTGAAAAATTGCAAGAAAAACCCCAAAAGTGGGTAAATAGAAATTAGATCCAAAACAAGCACATCACAAGGTTTGATTAAGATTTTAAGCATGTAATTATGCTAAGAAAGCATGTTCAACCAAAAAGCAATGTTAGGGGTCTTACAACCATAAACCCCTAACAAGGATTTCACCCCCAAAATCCTACGTGAACAAAGAAAAGTACTTCCTATACATATCATCCTCTAACTCCCACGTGGCTTCCTCCACACCACGGTGATGCCACAAAACCTTAACTAAGGATATATCCTTCTTCTTTAGCTTCTTCACTCTCATATCTAGGATCAACACATGACCCTCAACATATGACATGTACTCATCTGAATCAACCTCCACTGGCTGCAATGTCAACTTGGTATCAGGGTGACACTTCCTAAACCTGGAGACATGGAGGACATTATGTAACCTATGCAACTGTGGTGGTAACTCTAGATTGTATGCCACCTTACCAACACATGCAAAAATAGGGTATGGTCCAATAAACCTAGGAGCCAACTTTCCCTTCTTATGAAACCTTATCACACCTTTTTAAGTGGAAACCTTAAGATACACAATCTCCAACTTAGAACTCTAGCAGTATGCAATAGTTATCAACATATGATTTTTGTTTGTCCTGGGCTGCCTTTAGCTGCTGCTATATCACCTTCATCTTCTCAATAGTCTATTATACTAACTTAGGAACCAAGAGCTAATACTACTTGTATCATACCAACAAAAAGGTGACAAACAACATCTCCCATACAACGCTTCATAAAGTGCCATGTCTATGATTCTCTAATAACTGTTATTCTAGGCAAATTTTATCAAACTTAGATGCACATTGTAACTACCAAGAAACTGCAAGACACATGTTGTCAACAGATCCTCCAACATCTAAATGATCCTCTCAAACTGGCCATATATTTGGGGATGAAAGGTTGTGCTAAACCTCAGTTGTGTCCCCATATATGTATGTAGAAACTCCTAAAAATGACTCATAAATGGTGGACCTCTATCATATACTATAGTAACTGGAATACCATGCAATTGAACTATCTCATCAACATATATTTGTGCCTACTTCTCTGTGGTATACACCGTCTTGACATGAAGTGTTGCAACCCCAACTTTTGGGTTCATTTGATGAGAAATGTAATTTCTCATATTAAAGATATTTGAACAAATAATGATATAATTTGTTTTGAATAAATGGATTACATTTACAATAGCCTTGATGATTGTTTTGTGGGATTTATTGTCTATTGGGCCCAATAACAAAGAAAGGATAAAAGAAACTCTATTATTGAGTAAATAAGAAAATAGAGGAAAGAAACATGTGGAAACTTCTAGAAGGCAAATCCAAAGAGGGATTTTGTGCCTCTTGGGTTCCTTGGGTTCCAAGGAGTCCAAAATTGCAAAGATAAAGCAATAAGAAAAGAAAAGATCAATTAAATATTTCTTTATTAAGAAAGAAATTGAAAACAATGATAAAATGTGGAAAATTAGTGGAAAGAAGTATAATTGAGTTATCCTTAGTGGAATTTCATATCCCAAGGATTCCTAACATTAAAAGGAATACCAATGAGGAAAATAAAGAGAAATCCTCAGAAAGAGATATTTTAATAAAAAATAAACAAGATAATGTGAAATAATGAATATAGATGCATCTAGAAGGATAATAAGTATCCTTAAAAAGGAATTTCGAAATATTTGAGTTTCTTGGGGTCCAAGGATCCCCAATAGAGAAAAAGAAAGTGAAAATACCAAAAATAGAAAATAAGAGAATAATATGATGCATAATGAATGATTTTTGTAGTATTGTTTAAAAGGAAGTATTTTCTACTAAATGAAAATAGAAATTCGTGCCAATTGATTAAAAAGAAAGAATAAAGAGAAAAAGGATTTGTTTTCCCTTGAATGAACATCTTGGGGTGCAAAAAACCCTCCCATATATAAGGGGTAGAGCCTATGGCTCGAGTTTAGGAGGATCCCACATCTCCCTCTCTCTTCCTCATCTTCTTTTTTGGTCCTTTTCATTTGAAACCCTAACCTTGGGGGTAGTTGATGTATGCATATTCATCATGAAATTCAAATATCACTTTGAAACAAATTCAACTCCATGTATATACTTTCTCACTCATTAAATGCCAATATGAATCATAATGCCCAAATCAACTTAATTAATTCGATTATCAAGGTTTTAACTAAATATTATTCAATTAATGCAAGTTTTGACAAAGCTTAAAAAGCAGACAGGGTCCCCTTCATCTCTGGCTCTGGTCAAGAAATCTAACCAAGAATTTTCATCCATGCGATCCCAAGACCATTTGGGTCCATTCGGTCCCAAGACCGTTTGGGTCCATGCGGTCCCAAGACCGTTTGGGTCCATGCGGTCCCAAGACCGTTTGGCTCCATGCGGTCCCAAGACCGTTTGAGTTCATACGGTTTTGAGACCGTTTTGAGCAGCAGAGACCGTTTGAAGGAATCACTCAACCGCAAGGGATCGAGCAGTGCATGAACTCAAAGATCGTGAAGTAGAGTCTTGACCACGGCCGTGGTGGTCCAAAACGGCCGTGGATTTCCACTATCACCACGACCATGGCATACCCGAGCCCTCACTCGCCACGACTGTGGTCAGCAAGCCACAACTGTGGTCAACAAGCCATGACCGTGGTCAACGAGCCACGACTGTGGCATATTTCCTACCTCAACCCGCTCTCTTTTACCACACCCGTGTGCGGCAGCACGACCGTGTGGCTACTACATCACCACGACCGTGTGACACAGCCACGACCGTGGTAGATCATCCCCAACGTCTGACTTCAGACTCGCCATGCCCGTGCAAGGCGGCACGACCGTGTGGCTGCCACCTCACCACGACCGTGGTGTCACGCCACGGCCATGGCACGATGTCATCAGGGCTCGTTTTCTCACCCACCACGCCCGTGCTAGGCAACACGGCCGTGGGATAGCAGCTCCACCATGACCGTGGTGCCCAACCATGACCGTGGCACATCATCTTCAACCTCCGACCAGCACCTATTTGCAGCTCCTGTACAGGATCATTTGGATGTGTTTCGCTTACCAAATAAGGTTGCCCTGAGGCCGCCACACCTACAGAAGAAGGCCAGAGATCGTTTGATAGCTCAGAGACCCGCTAAATCGATTTACCAAGCAGAACCTCTACTGCTCGTTTGCGGAGTATAGAGCGAAGCAGGACTGATTAGCTCGATGTCGATCCAAGATCATTTGGCCCCCTTGCGGTTTCAGATCGTTTGGAAATGGGTGAAGATTGTTTCCTGCTAGTGGTCTGTCCAAGATCATTTGGGAGCGTTGACCAAAGCAACGACCGTTTGCTTACAAACGGTTTCCAAACCGTTTGATATCAAACGGTTTACAAACTGAATGGCTGCTAATCTCCAAACCGTTTAGGCATCTGCTTCCAAAACCGTTTGCCCATTTTCTACCCAAGACCATTTGATCTATGCACATGAAACCGTTTGCTCTCAAACGGTCTTCAGACCGTTTGCTCTCAAATGGTCTCCAAACCGTTTTCTCTCAAACAGTCTCCAGACCGTTTATAGAAGATATTTTTAGGACCGTTTGGTCTATTTCTACAGACTGTTTGGGGTTGTTTCAAATGAAACTGTTTGGTCTCTTCTTACCCAAGACCGTTTGGGGTCAGACCTATGCCTATAAATATGACCCCAGAGGCTCTCACTTGGACATCGGATCCGGACGCCGCCAGGCTGCCCGAACACAGTTCTGATCCAATTCCAGTCCAGTTTACGCCCGTTCCATTTCACCTATTGCCCGTGCTGCAACCAAGGAGGCTGAGGAGAGAAGGAAGATGGAGTGAGGGAGACTGTCCGGTCTATCTTGGCAACTCCCGTTCACGCCCAGATCTTCTCCTACACGACGTACGAGGTCGTATCTTCTTCACCGATCTGCGACTACCTTCTGCACCGAGTTCATGGCAGATTTCTCTCTCTTTCTCATTCTTCTTGTTTCTCACATAATGAGCGAGTAGTTCCTTTTCGCTGGGGTGCGGGGACTAGCCCCACTGCCCATGCAAACCATGTTCTTTTGTTAAACTTTCCATGGCAATGTATATAACTCTTCATCTCGTTGTTAACCGTTATGTTGGTAGTTTGATTAATTGCTTGCTTTCATCTCTGTTCTACCTATATTTTGAGAACATCTATATGTAGGATAGAATGTTGTTTAACAAGTTGACTCCTTGACGAGAACTTCTGAAAGGATTTCTTGAGGTCGTAAGTGTATGATCCGCGAGGGGACGAGCCATCTAGCCTTCGGTGACACTTCCGTGTGCCTAATGCCTTTACAGGGGGTTCACAACCTTAGTTGGATTTTCTATCTTCTTGTTAATCGTCGATGTTTGCTCATACATTAATCGCCTGCTCGCTTATCAGTTAATACGGCTGACTCCCAAACTAGAAATAGGATGGGATTTCTTCAGAGCCGTAAGTAAGTGATCTGGATGATGACAAGACATCTGATGCCTAAGGTGATGCTTACGCGAACCTAACGCCCTCACGGGGGGGTTCTGCAGCAGCTCTATTTGGATTGATATATCTTGCATGGTTTGTTTGTGATTGAATGTGTTTGTGCGTGTAGCGGTGGTGAAACCCGGTACCATCCCAGTGATTCTATATCATTGATCTAAACCCAACTTTAATTCAGTTTTTACTTTCTTGCAATTAGTCTAATTAACCTCAAATCAACCAATCGTTCTAAATATTAGTTTTACTTGAGCTAGATTCGACTGACAAGGATTCTTAAAAAGGTTGTCCTTTGGGTTCGATCCTTAACTATACTGCGATAAGACTCGTCCGCTTGCGGGTGGTATTATTGCACTTTGGTTTTGGTAAAAGCTCGGGGATTTCAACCCCGAGTGAGTTTGTTAGTGCGTTTCAAAATACCACATCAAATTCTGGCACCGTTGCCGGGGACAACAGAATCAATCAGTCAAATCTAGTTCTTTTAAGACTAATCTAGAATTTTGCTTTTTCTTTTGAAACAATCGATCATCTACTTGAATTTGACTCTACTTTGTGGATCTCATTTTCAAAATCTTTCTATTTTCAGGTATAACCCAAGGCATAGTGTATGCATTGTTCGGACAGCCCCGGACTCATAGCGAGCTTTGATCCCGAGATAGATAGAACTTTCCATCGTCAGATCAGAGAGAATCAAGCAAGGATGGCTCAATAATAAGAGGTAGCCTGAAGGGTGGCTTAAGACATCAATGCACAGAGAGAGAGGCTCATGCAAGAAGCCAGGGCTGTGGTTCAGTAGGAAATCCTAGCAGTACAAGCAGCAGCGCAACCAGCTAAACTACAAAAGGATCTTAGAGAGTTCTCAATCCCGAAAGCTACAAATGTTCATCATCCAGTACAGCCTCCTCCCATCAATGCTGCCAAATTTGAGATTAGGGCACATTGGATCACGTTACTTCAAAACAACCCTTTCTATGGCAAACAAGCAGAGGACAGCCAAGGACATCTTCTGAGATTCATCGATCTATGTGCTATGACAAAGCAAAACGGAGTCACTGATGATGCCATTCGACTCCGTCTCTTCAAGTATTCCCTTACTGATAGAGCCATAAGTTGGTACAATTAATTACAAAGTGAAATACCCATCACCACCTGGGAACAACTCCAAAATGTGTTTCTAGAAAAATTCTACCCTCCATCTCTTACCTATGAAATTAGAGGGCGGATAACAAACTTCACTCAAGTCCCTGGAGAAACTCTCGCTGAAGCATGGGATAGGTACAAAGAGCTTCTACGCAAATGTCCACACCATGGAATTCCCAAAAACCAACTCATTGAGATTTTCTATAAGGGTGTGGATGATGATATTAAGAGGTTTCTAGATTCCTCGTCTGGAGGAAACTTCATGTGTCAAAGTTATGACAGCGCATGGAGAGTCGTCACCCTGGGAGCAGAAAATCAAGCTAATTGGGGAAGATCTGTAGGTAAAGGAGTCTTGAAGGTAGCTATGGCCGAAGCTATTCCTAAGTACAAGTCTATCGCTGAAACCTTGAAAGTCTTAGTTGCCAAGCAAGACCATATTGAATCATCTCTAGCTGCTATTGGAAGAGGACGTTCACCCACTCGGCAATCGGAACAGGTCAAGTCCACTTCCCTGTTCTGTGAAGCATGTAAGAGCACCGATCATTCCACTTTATCATGCAATGTTCTCTATGATGTTGTACTGAGCAATGTATGTGGACAAGGAGATAATGGTCAGATGGAAAATCTTAATGCTATTAACACTATTCCTGGGAAAAGTTATTACAATCCAAATCAGAATAAGAATCACCCAGGTTTTTAATATGGAAACCCCTCTGGAGCAGTAAACTCGCATCAATTTGGTTCAAACAATCAATCAAGAGGCCCACCAGGATTCCAGTATAATAAACAACAGAATTTTGGGAATCAAGGAAATTTCAAGGGGAACTTTCAGAATAGGAACTACAACAATTATCAAAACAACTCTCAGTATCAGAATCTTAGTCAACAACAAGGACAGCAAGCAGGACACATCTCTTATGATGACAAGCTATCAGCCATTGAAAATATGCTGCAAACCCAACAAACCATGATAGCTAACCAACAAGCTCAGCAGAAGGCTATTGAATCTCAATTAGCTCAACTTGCAGCTAGCATAAAGCCACCTGCTGGAGTCTTTGGTGGCCAACCCGAGAACAATCCTAAGCATCCTGAACAGTTGAAGGCAGTCACCACCAGGTCAGGAAAAGATTATTCGGATCCCCCAGTAGAGACACCTGTGGTTATTACAGACGAAGATGAACCTGTGATTGTCCAAAATTCAACAACACTAGAGTCTCAATCAAAAGAAGATAAGACATATAAGGGAAGTCTTGAGAAATCTACTGATGAAGAAACCGAAACACCAGAACCTGATATTCCTGCATATAAGCCTCGTATACCCTTCCCAGCCCGTCTAAGGCAAACCAAGCTTGATACTAGATTCAATAAGTTTAAAGAAGCTATGAAGAAACTCCATGTTGATATACCCTTTTTGGATTCTCTGGATGAGATACCAGCCTGGACTAAGTACCTAAAGTCACTCCTCACCAGGAAGTATATAACTGAAGAATATGAGATAGTAAAACTAGCTACAACTACATCGGATATCATATTGAGCAAGATGCCCAAGAAAGGAAAAGACCCAGGATCCTTTGGAATTTCATGTCACATTGGCGACTCATCATGCAAGAAAGGATTGGCAGATCTTAGTGCAAGCATCTCTATTATGCCACTTAGCCTTTGCAAAATACTAGGGTTTGCAGAATTACTTCCTATTGGTATGACTATACAGCTTGTAGACAATTCGATAAAACATCCGTTAGGAATTCTCGAAGATGTCTCGGTCAAGGTAGGCAAAGACACATATGTTCCATGTGACTTTGTCATTATGGACATAAAAGAAGATGCCAGATATCCTCTCATTTTTGGTCATCCATTCCTCACCACTACAAGAGCCCTGATAGATGTTGAAGCCGGTACATTACTGCTCAGATTAGGCAAGGAAACTCTTGAATTCAACGTTTTTGAAAGTATGAGAAGACCAAGTATGCAGGAAGAAGTCTATCTGATTGACTGCATTGAAAAAATGTCACTCCTGACTCAAGAGCATCATGAATCAAACGATACCTTGGAAATTTCTCTAACAAACCCATCACTGGACGAAAAAATCGACGAACGAGTAAAGGATTGCATCGAATCCCTCGACTCTACTAAAGAAGATGTCGAAGCCACTAGTGAAGAACTCAAAGTTATCGAAACTATAGAAGAAACAAGTGAAAAACAAGAAGCTCCCGAAATGAAACCCCTGCCCGAAGGACTAAAGTACACATTTTTAGACGATATCAAGGTTTTCCCAGTAATTATAAATTCCGATCTAAGAGCTAAACAAGAAGAGAAACTTCTGAGGGAATTGAGGGAAAGAAAGAAAGCCATCAGTTATAAAATGAGTGACCTCACTGGAGTCAGTCAAGCGCTGTGCATGCACGCGATCCCTATGATGGAAGATCACAAACCTACTATTGAGCATCAATGGAAATTGAACCCAAATATGAAGGAAGTGGTCCATAGCGAAGTCATTAAATTGCTCACAGCTGGAATAATCTATCTGATATCCGATTCTCCATGGGTGAGCCCAGTGCATGTAGTCCCAAAAAAAGGTGGAACAACTATTATACAGAATGAAAACAACGAACTCATCCCCACTCGAACAGTCACAGGGTGGAGGATGTGCATAGATTATAGAAAATTAAACAAGGCAACTCAAAAAGATCATTTTCCTATGCCCTTCCTTGATCAAGTCCTAGAAAGGTTAGCTCACCAAGAATATTTCTGTTATCTTGATGGTTACTCTAGATTCTATCAAATACCCATACATCCAGATGACCAAGAGAAAACTACTTTCACCTGCCCATTCGGAACATACACATTTAAAAGAATGCCGTTTGGTCTCTGTAATGCACCCGCAACTTTTCAACGTTGCATGGCTGCCATTTTCGCGGGTCTTACTGAAACTATTATGGAGGTTTTCATGGATGATTTTTCTATTTATGGAGATTCATTCAATTCATGTCTAAAGCACCTCTCCCTGGTCCTCAAACTTTGTGAAGAAGCACATCTCGTGCTAAATTGGGAAAAATGCCATTTTATGGTAAAAGAAGGCATTGTCGTGGGCCATAGGGTCAGCAATAGAGGAATTGAAGTAGATAAAGCCAAGATTGAAGTGATTTCTAAACTGTCTATCCCCACAAATGTAAAATAAGTTCGTGCTTTCCTAGGCCATGAAGGATTTTACAGAAGATTCATAAATGATTTTTCCAAGATAACAAAGCCAATGAAAAACCTATTAATAAAGGATATTGATTTCAATTTCAATGAAGAATGTGTCAAAAGCTTCAACACACTGAAGCAAGCCCTTACAACCACCCCCATCATTAGAGCTCCCGACTGGGACTATCCTTTTGAAATTATGTATGATGCCAGTGATTATGCTGTGGGCATTATTTTAGGGAAATATATAGAGAAGAAACACTATGTGATCTATTATGCATCAAAAACTCTCGATGAAGCCCAAAGGAATTACGCTACTACCGAGAAAGAACTTCTAGTAGTCATGTATGCCTTTGACAAGTTCAGATCCTACCTAATTGGTTCAAAGGTCATTGTCTACACAGACCACACTGCCATTCGTTACCTTCTGGAAAAGAAAGATGCAAAAACCAGGTTGATTAGATGGATCCTCCTATTACAAGAATTTGATTTGGAGATAAGAGATAAAAAGGGTACAGAGAATGTTGTAGCAGACCACCTCAGTCGCATCCACACTCTGGATACTGAGAAGATTCCAATCAATGATTCCCTGCCAGATGATCAACTAATGAAAGTCTCAGAAGTTGTACCATGGTACTCAGATTTTGTAAACTACCTTGCTGCTGGGGTCATCCATCCCCAATGCACCGGGAATGCACTGAAGAAGTTCATGCATGATGTGAAGCAATATCACTGGGATGAACCATATCTTTTTAAACTATGTGCTGATGGTCTGTATATACGATGTATCGCCGAAGAAGAAGCTCAATTTATTTTGGAACAATGTCACTCAGGACCAGTGGGAGGACATATGAGCTCTAAAAAGACTTCTTTAAAGGTTTTACAATGTGGATTCTTTTGGCCAACCATATCCAAAGATTCCTACGATTTTGTCCTATCATGCGACAAATGTCAAAGAACAGGTAATATAACAAAGAGAGATGAAATGCTGCTGAATCTATGGCAAGAAGTAGAGATATTCGATGTTTGGGGGGGTGGACTACATGGGTCCATTCCCATCTTCTCATGGATTTTCATACATCCTAGTGGCGGTAGACTACGTCTCAAAATGGGTTGAAGCTATACCAACTGTCACTAGTGATTCCAAACCCGTAATCAAATTATTCAAAGATATTATTTTCCCCCATTTTGGAGTGCCACAAATTGTGATATCCGACAGAGGGTCCTTGATGGAGCTTCCACTTGCATGGAATTGTGTGCACCAACTAAAAATCCTAAAGATAGTAAGTCTTTAGGTTTAGCCTTGCATATACTAGATAGAGAACTCCACCCACGTATGCTAGGATACGTGGAAGTCTTATCGTAGTATAGTTAAGGGTCGAATCCTCAGGACAACGGTCTTGTTGCAAGCAACAAGATGGAAAACGTTGGAATTTCACTTAGTCACTTAATAGTGGGCACCTAAATAAAAAGTTTGGTTTGGTTGTTTTAAACTAAGAACATGCAAAGTAAAGAAAGCAAGTAAATATAAGGAGTTAAACTATGATAAAAGTCACTAGGATGTGATCAGTTTTTCACCGCCACTACACATGGATCAACACATACAAAGCAAAACATAACCTGCAAAAAGAGTCTAGTCAGTTAGTATCTTTGTAGACTTAGCTTCCTTTCAGAGAGCTAACTATGAGAAGTGCGGGAATGTTGCAATGCCAGCCATTCCCGAACAAATGGTCACTTACTTTGCATCATTCCCTTTGCAGAGTGTGTTCCTCGACTTACCAAGGTTGCACTTTCAGACGTCAACTGATTCTATTTCATAGTATGAAAGTGCAACAAATGATAGTGAGTTTACTCCACTTCTTGATATACACTTCTAGATACTGAAACAGATGCATGGTGGATACATGCACCAAGAACCAACAAACAAACGAGTTTCAAATCTAAAAGTACAAACATAGACAATTCATACTAAAAGATAAAAGATAACACAAGTTGGTGATCAAGCAACAAGCATTCATTAAACGTTTGATGTTGAACTAAGAAGATAAAAACTCTATATTGCAAACTATGGATTACATTTACATGATATGAAAGCATGGGTAGCGGGGCTACTCCCCGCACCCTAGTGAGAGAGACTACTCGCTCATGACTAGGACAAAGAAGGAGGCAAGAAGAGAGAGAGCATCATCCCCACAAAGGAAAGAGGAAAGTCAACCCCTTGGAGAGAGAGAAATGATCCACCAGCTTCACAGGTTGCTTGATGATGAGATCTCCCTCTTCCCACCTTCTTTGGCAGAGAGAGAGAAAGCAGCTTCGAGATGGAGTGTGGGTCTTAGACCGGCAGCCCCTGGGCAGAGGATGGAAGTCAGATTTGCTCTGTAGTGATTGAAGCAGCCTTTGGATGTCTGAAAAAACTTCCCTCGTGGAGGACCCTTGAGGTCTTATTTATAGGCCTTAAGTGAGGTCCAAACGGTCTTGAACCCGTTTGGCCTTGCCTCCATGCGGTCTTCCAGATCGTTTGGTTTTATGCGGTCTCGAGACCTTTGACCTTATGCGGTCTTGAGATCGTTTAGCCTTCATGCGTTCTCAGGACTGTTTGGCCTTCATGCGGTCTCGGGACCGTTTGGCCTTCATGCGGTCTCGGGACCGTTTGGCCTTCATGCGGTCTCGGGACCGTTTGGCTTTCATGCGGTCTCGGGACCGTTTGGCCTTCATATGGTTTCGGGACCGTTTGGCTTTCATGCGGTCTCGGGACCATTCGGCCTTCATGCGGTCTCGGGACCGTTTGGCTTTCATGCGGTCTCGGGACCGTTTGGCCTTCATGCGGTCTCGGGACCGTTTAGCCTTCATGCGGTCTCGAGACCGTTTGGTCTCAAACGGTCCTGGGACCGTTTGGCCTCAAACGGTCTGGGGATCGTTTGGGGCTTTTGTAATTTTTTTGTGTTTTTCTGCAAGGATAAAGAAGAGAAAAGTTAATCTATTGGTGTGTCAGCAATAAGGTAAAAAGTTAATGATTCTATCTAATTTATGTAAGAAAGAGTATGGAAAACTAAGGAAAACTAATAAGATAACATCACAAAATGGGAGGTTATCACCCCCCCTAACTTAGAGTCTAGCTTGTCCTCAAGTTAAATAGAGCTGAGGCATGTAATGGCGAGGCAATTTTATTTAATTAGGATTTCCATACTTTTGCTTCAATTCTCAACCTGAGTTCTCCTAAGGTCATATCATGTCTTATTGCTTGCCTTGACTCTTTCAGGTTTTGAGAGTTGCTTGGGTCTCAGGTTTCTTCCATATCTCATAGATCGCATCGGGACCACCTTTATTCTGTGCATGTTGTTGACTCTAATCGGCTTTATACCTCTCTGAAGGACCTACTGGAAGCTAGAGAGGGTATGAGGGTTGGCTAAAGGCTTGAAGTGTAACTCCCCCTTCAAGTGGGGGAGGGGTTGTCTATGCTTTTAGGATCTCACTATCGGGCACGACACATCTGCCTTTGTGAGGGCAGCTGAATGTACCGGCCGGGTGAGTCCTTTATAAGCCTTTCATATATTTAGACACCTTAGGATTTCACTACCGGGCACGACACATCTGCCTTTGTGAGGGCAGCTGAATGTGCCGGCCGGGTGAGATCTTCATTGGTTCTTTATATGGATCCTTATTTATGGCACAACTCTCATAATTTTATTCGACTCTCTGGCTTTTATTCGAAGACTCGCAGGCTTGGGATTTGGGGTTTTGTTCGGGAAATTATTTTGGGCGGCCAAGCCTCTTTTATTTTGAAGAGAGGAAAGCTGTTCTTAGAGTTTTTCAACATGCACTCTTTTTTTTTGTGGTCCACTTGCGGAACTTCTTGATTTGGAAGTTTCCTGATTCCCCTCTCATCCTTGAGAGCTTGTCTTATTTCTGCCTTGATATTGACCTGTGAAGAGTCCAAAGTAAAATTGAAATAAAAGCATAAAAACCAAAAGTGGATGTAATTTATTAATTTTCCATTATATGCCTATAAGCTAATCTTGTTATTGCTTTTGAGGAAAATTTGGATTCTAAGTTAGCAGGGGATGTCCTTTCCAAAAGGGGTGTTACTTAAAATGCAAGTTTTATGCAGGGGAAAAAATGAGTGAAAGGAGAGAGTAGAGTTGGAGAAGGATTGAAAAATGATACCTCGCCCTTGTCGAATGTACTCCCCCCCTAACTTATCATTCACTCTGTCCTCAGAGTGTCAAAGTGATAGGTTGAGAAGCGCATTGACAAGGGCATTAGGCTTCTGTGAGTCCTTTGTTCGCTCCATGAGTTCGTAGAAGAGTTGCTGCAATATTTCCACGGAGGGCGTGGTAATCCACATCTGTCATGTCCTCTACTGGTTTCTGGAGGACCAAAATGGTGTACATCCAGTAGAGGACGTGGAAGCCACAGTCATTGGATTGGCAAATTTGCTGGGGGCACTTGTGGCTAAAGGCTGGGGGTTTGAAGTGTTCTTTATCATATGCCCGTGTGTGCCGACTCAAAAGATCATGTAATTTGTCAGCACACTCCTTTGCCACCTCTTCCGTTGGCGTCCTTGGTGTCGTAGTGTATACTCTTTGCTCTGGATCGTACTGGCTGTCGGAACTGTTGTAAATTATTGTTGTTCCTTCATGTAGGTTAGTTTCCAGTAGCATCCAGTGTTCTTGATGAAGGAAAGGAAGCATGATGAAATTTGGAGTTGTATGTTGAAGATAGGAGATGAGTGTCTCCGTTGTTCCGAAGTTCTTCAGCCCTAAGAGATCATCCTTCAGGTAAGCTGACACCATGTATACTGTGGGATGCCTCTGTCTGAGTAAGTATTGATAAGCAGTCATCAAACTTACTGAAAGAGAACCTTTAAGTTGCACGGTTTCTCGGAGGCAATCTGCCATAACTATGATATTTTCATATATAAAGACAAGATCTTCGTTTTCAGCATAGAGCCTTGACATAATAAGTCGAAGTTCATTGTCTGAAAGACTCTTACAGGCTTCTAGATCAAAATTGGGAAATGATGGTTCGATGGCATATAGGGGCACCATTTGTGATGGGGATCTCTTGATGGCTTCCCCCATTATCAAATCTATTTGTCCTTTATCTTGGGCCAGATCAAAGTCGTAAGGATGCCATCTACTTTTCTCGGGGACCTTGGCCGGCTGCTTGTCTCTTTCCAACTCCTGTAGTGTTTGTCTGAAGGGTCTCCTTTTCGGATGTTGGATTGCTGAAAAGAGGTAGCGAGGGACGTCATCTGTCGCCATAGTAGGGTCGTTGAAGAACCTTCTATCATAGATAAGTTCCATGGCATAACGCCCTCGCAGGGAGTGAAAATCTTCATTCATGAGCTCTGTGAAGGGAACTTGTTGATTTAGCGCTAGTATGTGTCGAATGACGTAAAAAGCGCTGTCCCCAGATCCTTCGGTAGCTTGGGCAAGTGGGTTAATTATTTGGAACTAGGGTTGGCTCCAACCCTGGCGGAGAGATGGGCATGCGGCCCAGATGAGTTTAAGAAGCTGGAAAGGGATGCATCATGCCTCCCCGACTTCAATTGCAGTGAAGTTAATCATATCGGCCTTTAGATCACTGGCACAGAAATTGTACACTTTGGCGTCGCGGGTGACAGTGTCCACAATCATGAGCAACCAGTGACTAGAAACTTGGAATGGCACGGTTATATATCTAGCTTTTCTTACGATCCCCCTTGCAACCTCTCAATGGATTTGTGCTGTAGTTCTTTGTACAATAAGCACAAACCCAGAGCGGATGAGGCATTGAGAACTGGTTGCTGTCGCTTAGAGCTTTAGTAGATCTCAATAGAATTTGACAGGAGAGCACGGAAGATAACCATCTTCACCATAGATTGAGGTCGGAGAATTGAGCGGAAATCTTCGCGTGTCAACTTGCGTTGAGTCTTTGTGTTGATGTAGATAACATCTCCCCCTTCTTTCGCATCATCTACTATAGTGTTTAGGATGAAGATATCCTGTGCATCTAAGGTGGAGATGGCTGCCATATCTAAGTCATGCATCTTGTGAGGTAGAGGTGGCGGTGGGGGTAGCTCTTGAGGAGGAGGTGAAGAAGGCTTCTCTGAATCATCCCTGTATTGTTGCAGAGCTTCATCTTTGTCAGAATCAAAAGGAGTATCTAGGTCTTCGTCTGTATCTAGTTGTACTCGTTCGGATTCTTCTTGATCTGGGGGAAAGGGCACCGAGGGTTCAGGTGCAAAAACTTGTTGAGCTGTTGTTGGTGGTAGACTGGTGCTGGTTCCCATTAGACACTGGTGGAACTCAACAAAAGCTACTTCTTTTGTAGCCTCCCCCAAAGATCCCATGGCTAAGTAGTCTAGGAATTGGTCCCCATAAGATATGTTTACGTGCTCATTGTGAGCAGGGGATTTGGGATCTGTATCACCTTCTTGGTGATCTTTCTGTTGTTCTTGTTGTGCTCCTCGGCTGGGGCCCTCCCCAGCATTGTCTGGGCCATCAGAATCATCCTATGAGGAGGTACTATTGTTGGAGTCAGCCGAGGAATCATAAATTTCATCCGCATCTTCATCGTCTTCTTCTTCATCCGCTGCTGATTTGTCTGTTGTTTTCTTGCGTGCTGCCTTTTTGCACAGACGATGGATGGATTGTAGTTCGTCATATGCCACTTGCACATGCTCGTGTGTCTCGAGCAGTGCGTCTTGGGTTTCCTTCAGATCAGAGTAGCGTCCTTCAGCAGAGAGGAGTCGTGCTGTAAGGTCAGTCACCTGAGCTCTTAGCTGATTGAGTTCAGTATTGGAGGACTCCTCTTGGCGATTATTGAGCTGTGTGAGGGTTGTGTTGATGTCATCCAAGCACGTGCTGAAGACTTTTTGTTGCTTCTTGAGCTCACAGAGGGTCTCCGGCAGAGGTTGAGTCTGCGTAGAGATCCTATTGACCTACTTCTCCAACTCTTCATGCTGGCATTTTACTCCATGGACCAGCTCGGACAAGGGTGTGTAGTGGTCATTGATATGATCGACTTGCTTGACCACTATGTCCTGTCGTTGCTGGATTCCTTGGAGGATGCTTTTCATGGCGCGGTTCTGCTCGTCAATCTTGGCGACTTGTTTTTTTAAACCCTACACACAAGAAAAAATAGAATTTAATATGTTAGAAGGGTCGGTGAGGAGGTTTCAGATAGTGTTGAATTGACGTCCGAATTCCTCACCGACGTTAGCAGAAGGGACCCCAGTTATTGAAGGGTGGGGCGGCTGGGGTCGGGGTGGAATGGTGGTGGTAATGTCGTGCGGAAAAGACACTGCTGGCGGTCCCGCGAACTGCTTGGTGACTGTGGAAGGGGTCTCCAGTGGTGTCGGGGTGGTGGCGGATGAGAAGGGAGGTGACATACCCGAAGAGAAGAGTGTGTCCGGGAATGTTGATGGAAAGAGGGTGGAGGTGAATTCAGGCATTGTAGTGGATAATGAGGTGCCCGAAGTGAAGAAGTGTGGGTGTGATGGTATAGTTGTGGAGAAGGGTGATGTGGAAAATGGTGGAAGAGTGGTTGATTGTTGAGAAATGGATGATGGTGGGGTGGTGGATGGTTGGGTGGTGGGCGGTGGAATGAGGGGTGGGATGGCGGATGGTGGGGTGGTGGTGGAAGTAAGTTCAACATTTAGACTCATTATGAAAGAGTCTAGTGATGAGGTGGTGATTTGTTCTTCTGGGGGGGAATTTGATTCTGGGTGGGGTTTTGATGTTGGCGTCCCCGACAGCTCTTGTGCCTGCAAAAGCCTTCTGGAAGGTCGTTTGGCAGGAATTTTTGTTGGTTTTGCTACCGGGGCTGTTATGCTGAGCTCCGTCTGTCCCACTGTTTCTTTCTTTTCGACGATTTTGACCAAAGATATGAGTTTTGCAAGCTCATCATCTGAGAATAGGAGCTTGTTCTTATCATATACCGCAAGTTCTGGTAGTGGGATCAGCGTTCTGAAAGATTTTGCTGCAGGGTAGAAGACATAATGTAGCTTGCCATCCTTTTATTTTATGATGAAGGAGTTCTTTAAAGTTTGTTCGTTGGTAAGGATGTTGCCCTTTGTTTGTGTGCATCTGGGTAGAAATCTATCCATCTTAAGGTATTTGATAATAGATGTGATATGACCACCCATGTAAATTTCTTTCCCCAGGGCGAAAGCTGATAGTTTTTGGATCATAAGACGTCCAATGTTGACTGGCATCCCATTTAGGATGGACCACATAACAAAGAGGTCTGATATGATTACATTTCCTCCTTTTGACCTGGGGAAAAGTGCACCAGCAAGGATTTTGTGAAGTGTGCGCACAAAACCTGATTGAATGTTTGAGGCTTTGCATGTTTTTGCCTCATAAATTGGTATCCCCGTTAAAGATTTCCAGAAGTTGTGTTTGTTGAACTGTGGGTTGTCTATGGCAACAGCCGTGGTTTTCTTTAGTTGCTCATGGTTATCAATGAAGATTTCATTCAGCATGTGTTCTGTGATGACAACTCTGTTGCCAAAAAGCTTGGTGACCAGCCTACGGTCGCCTCCATCCCGTGTTCTATCCATAGCATTTACTGCTTCTTTTTCTAGGAATGTGAAGAATTCCGTTGTAGGTTCAACATAGGAGGTTTCAGAGAAAAAGCAGAGTCGGGATAGATTTGAGTTATCAAGCAGTGTGAGGATTCTATTGTAAATCCCCATCTTCATAAGTATGCTGGGGCATATATATTTTGTTGGTTTCAGAGTTTGTTTGATGGATGGAAGGGTATGAATGTGAAGGTTTTCTGGTGGTGGTGCTGTGGTGGTGATGGGAGGAAAGATAGGGACGGTGATGGTGGCCGGAGTGGTGGTGGTGGTTGATGGAATCAAACCTGCTAGGGTTTGCTCCCTAGCTGTGGTTGGGTGAACCTGCTTTCGTGCCCTCTTTGTAGGTTGTGGTGCGGAGGTGGTTGCCTGAGCCTTTCACTTTCCCTTTGATTTTGTTGTCGGGGATTCTGCCTCAGGTGTAGGTTCGTATTCTGAGCCTTCCTCGTCATTGGAAGATAGTTCTTCCACTTCCTCTTCAGGTGCCTCTGCTAGGCATTTGTTGATCTGGTCAATTTCGCATAGTACATCCATGATCTTGACATTTTGTGGAGCCTTCCCAATCTTGTTGTAGTTTTCAACGACCTGCTGGAGCTTGGCACGGTCTTCTCGGAGTTGCTCCTCAGTCCAGAAAGGGGCATCTTCGGTTCTTGTTGGTTGCTTTGCTGGTGATGCCATTTCTAAAAGGTAGAAAATCATGGGTAAGAATAACATGTATATAAAAGAATTGGATTTTTATTTGTGTTTATTTGGTTTTATGTATATATATATATTTTGTATTTTTAGAGATTATGGAAAGAAAAACAGTTTCAGGATCGTTTGGTTCCAAATGGTTTGAAGACCATTTAGGGCCAAACGGTCCTTTGTTTAAACGGTTGCAAGACCGTTTGGCACTAAACGACTTGGAGACCGTTTATGGCCAAATGGTCCTTCGTCTAAACGGTTGCAAGGCCGTTCGGAGCAGACCGCCAGGAAGATGAACGGTTTGGTCGTTCGGCGGAAAAGGATGGTGGGAAGGAGGCCGAGGCTCGCCCGTCGGCGGCGGCGATGGCAACAGCGGCAGAGATATCCGCGAGAAGCTAGTTCTACCTGTAGTTGATGGTGAAGGTGACGACAGTGGAAGGAGAGAAGCTGGAGGAGAGTGACGAGGGGCGAGTAGAGAAGCAGAGCTGCGCCAAGACAACGATGAGGTTTCTGGCGGTGACGAAGACGATGGTGGGAGCCGGAGGTGGCGATGGTCTATTCGAGAGAGAGATGGTACGTGCGGGAGAGATGAGAAATTGGAATGAAATAGTGAGAGCAAAAAAAAATCGAGATTCTAGAAGAAAGGAAGGAGGGCTTGGGGTGGTATTTATAGGAAACAGGGGTTTGACCTGATAAAAAAAACTAGGTCAAACAGTTTAGCGACCGTTTGGACTCCAAACGGTTTCAAGACCATTTGGTTCTAAACGGGTTGAAGACCGTTTGGTCCCAAACGGTTTCGAGACCGGTTGGCTTCAAACGGTTTCAAGACCTTTTGGTTTCAAACGGGTTGAAGACCGTTTGGTCCCAAACGGTTTCGAGACCATTTGGTAAGGTTAAGGTCGAACAGACAAAAGTAAAATTATGAGATTTTTTTGTATATTTTCATTTTATTATTTTTTAATGTTTGTTTTAGTTATATGAATTGTTATATTTTAAAAAACTAAATCTATGGTAACCTAAAAAGACAGAAGATAAAAGAAGAAACTCAGATCTTGGGTTGCCTCCCAAGTAGCGCCTGGGTTTTACATCGCTGGCTCGATGAATCTTTGATGTTGTTATGTTGATGTTGTGGGGTCTTTAATTTCAATGGTCTGTCTCGGCCTTTTTTCTTCCAGAGTGTAGTATCTTTTTAAACGGTGACCGTTGACCGTCCTTTCTCCTCCATTGTTGTCTATAATAATGGCAGCTCTAGTTGAGTAAATATGTTTGATAGTGAAGGGCCTGGACCATTTTATTCTGAGTTTTCCGGGAAATAACCTGAGCTTGGAGTTGAAAAGGAGCACTTTGTCGCCAACAGCGATATCTTTTCTCTTGAGATGACCATCATGCCACATTTTTGTTTGCTCCTTATAGATTTTGGCACTGTGATAGGCAGTCATTCGGAGCTCTTCTAACTCCTGCAGTTGGAGTTGTCTATGCTCTCCTGCACTTTTAAGATCGAAGTTTAATTGTTTGATGGCCCACCAGGATTTATGTTCCAGCTCCACTGGCAGGTGACAGGACTTCCCGTACACCAAACGGAACGGGGTTGTTCCGATTGGTGTTTTATATGCAGTTCAGTATGCCCAAAGGGATCAGGAAGTTTGGTGGACCAATCGGTGCAGTTTCTATTCACTGTCTTTTCAAGAATCGCTTTTAATTGTCTATTAGATACCTCTACCTGACCGCTAGTCTGTGGATGGTAAGGCGTGGTGACTTTGTGATTTACTCCGTACTTTTTCAGTAAGGCTTGAAAACTTCGTTCCAAGAAATGGGTCCCGCCATCTGATATGACGGTTCTCAGAACTCCAAATCTTGGGAAAATAATATCTTTGAACAATTGAATAACAGGCTTGGAATCGCTTAACACAATAGGTACAGCTTCGACCCACTTTGAGACGTAGTCCACCACGACCAAGATGTAGGAGAAGCCATAGGATGAAGGGAAAGGACCCATGTAGTCTACCCCCCACACATCAAAAAGCTCAATTTCCTGCCACATAGTGAGGGGCATTTCGTCTCTTTTTGATATGTTACAAGTAAATTGGCATTTGTTGCAGGATTTCACATAGTCGTAGGAATCTTTTGCTATAGTAGGCCAGAAGAAACCAGATTGTAAAACTTTTAGAGTGGTTTTCTTAGAACTCATGTGCCCCCCTGTAGGTCCTGAATGGAAATGCTCAAGGACAGGGATAATTTCTTCTTCCGGCAAGCAACAACGGAAAAGTCCGTCGGCACAAAGACGGAACAAGTAGGGTTCGTCCCAGTAATAATGTTTTATGTCATGAAGGAACTTCCTTTTATCCTGGTGGGAAGCAGATGGGTGGATAATCCCTGTGGCTAGATAATTGACGATATCAGCATACCAAGGAAAACCATGAGTGGCCTTCATAAGCTGATCATCAGGAAGAGAGTCCCGGATAGGGATTTTATCTTTCTCTTCAACCTCGATCTGACTGAGGTGATCGGCCACAACATTCTCCACTCCACTTTTATCTTTGATCTCCAAGTCAAATCCCTGAAGCATTAGCACGTAGAGGATAATCCTGGGTTTGGCATCGTGTTTCTGAATCAGGTATCGAATGGCAGAATGGTCGGTATAAATGATGACTTTAGAACCAATCAGATAAGAGCAGAATTTTTCAAATGCGTAGATGATAGCTAGAAACTCTTTCTATATGGTAGTGTAGTTTTTCTGTGCTTCGTCTAGCGTTTTGGATGCGTAGCAGATAACATAGGGTTTCTTGTCAATCTGCTGTCCTAAAACAGCCCCTATGGCATAATCACTTGCGTCGCACATGATTTCGAAGGGCTGCGACCAATCTGGGGCTCTTAGAATAGGTGCGAAGATTAAAGCATTCTTGAGGGTGGAGAAACTTTGCATACACTCTTGATTGAATATGAATTCATCATCTTTAGTCAGGAGTTGGGTCATGGGTTTAGCTAACTTTGAGAAATATTTGATGAATCTTCTGTAGAATCGTGCATGACCCAGGAAAGCTCTAACTCCTCTTATGTCCTTTGGAGGTGACAACCTTGAGATAACATCGATCTTTGCTTTATCAACCTCGATTCCTCTTTCACTTACCCTGTGTCCGAGGACGACACCTTCTGTTACCATGAAATGGCATTTCTCCCAATTCAAGATAAGGTTCGTTTCCTCACAACGTCGTAGAACTTGACCAAGATTGATTAAACAGTTGCCGAAGGAGTCTCCATAAACTGAGAAATCGTCCATAAACACTTCCATGATGGATTCAGTTAAACCGACAAAGATGGCAGACATACACCATTGAAACGTAGCGGGTGCGTTGCACAACCCGAACGACATTCTTCTAAAGGCATATGTCCCAAAAGGGCAGGTGAAGGTAGTTTTTTCCTGGTCCTCCGGGTGTATGGGTATTTGGTAGAACCCGGAGTAACCATCGAGATAACAAAAATATTTTTGATGAGCTAGGCATTCCAGGACTTCATCAAGGAAGGGTAGGGGGTAGTGGTCTTTCCTTGTGTCTTTGTTCAGCTTCCTATAATCAATACACATCTGCCACCCTTTTACAGTCCTGGTAGGCACTAACTCATTTTTGTTGTTGAGCACTACAGTAGTGCCCCCCTTTTTAGGAACAACCTGGACAGGACTGACTCACTGGGAGTCAGAAATAGGATAGATCATGCCAGCTTTGAGTAATTTGAGGACCTCCAGACGAACTACCTCCTTTAGATTAGGATTCAGTTTTCTTTGATGTTCGTGAGAAGGCTTGAATTCTTCAACCATTGGAAGTCTGTGCATACACAGGGCTGGATTTATGCCCGTTAGGTCGGTTATCTTATATCCAATGTCCCTTTTATGCTTCTTCAGCTCATCCAGGAGCTTTTCTTCCTGTTCTTTTGTAAGGGTAGAGCTGATGATGACCGGGCATAGTTTTTCCTTATCTAAGAAAACATGTTTAAGCCCTATGGGTAAAGTCTTCATTTCAGGGGCTTTTGGTGGCTCAACTGCTTCTATAATGGTAGCAGCTTTTTAGTTCTTCAAAAGTGGCCTTTGGTGCTTCTTCGGCCTTTTCTAGACGTTGAAGACATTGCTGAACTAATTCATTTGTAGAGAACTCGACATCCGGGTTGATTAGAGCGTTCTCGAGTTCATCAGCTGGCTCAGATATTTCTAATTGTGACATTTGTTGAATTACGTCAAGAAGAAAGACCTCCTCTTGGATACTAGGGCCTTTCATGCTATTAAGGACTCGGAATTGAATTGCTTCTTTTCCGAGCCTAAGAATGATGGTGCCAGCTTCGACGTCTATGAGTGCCCTCGCAGAAGCGAGGAAAGGTCTGTCGAAAATAATCGAGTATCTCAAGTCTTCTTTAATATCCATGATAACAAAGTCGCATGGAACGTAGGTGTCCTTGCCTATCCTTACTGGAATATCTTCGATGATTCCCAGAGGTGCTGTTATGGTGGAGTCAGCTAATTGAATAGTCATTGCTGTAGGAAGCAATTCGGTGAAACCCAAACGTTTGCACATAGAATAAGGCATGATGGATATGCTGGCCCCTAGGTCAGCTAATCCCTTTTTAGTAGATGCATTTCTGATGCAACATTAGATTTCTAAGGAACCTGGGTCCTTCTTCTTTTTTGGCATTTTGTTTAAGATGATGTCAGAAGTGGTCTAGGCAAGCTTAACCGTTTCTTGCTCCTCGGTGATGTACTTTCTTGATAACAAGGTCTTGAGGTATTTTGCCCAGGCCGGCACCTCAGAAAGAGCGTCAAGGAGTGGAATATCAACATACAATTTCTTCATCGCCTCCTTGAACTTTTGAAACTTGGTGTCCATATTCGTTTCTCACAGTCTACCCGGATATGGAATCCTTGGTTTAAATTACAAGACTTCAGGTTCTGCGGACACTTGTTCTTTATCTTTGCCCTTTGTGCCTTCTGTAGGCTTTTCCAATCCTTGTTGTGAGTCCTCATTCATCATAAAAGCAGATGGATCATCATTATCCAGAGTGATCTTGGTAGTTTCATGAAGAATGCGTCCAGATCTGGTGGTGACAATATTCAACTGTTCATGCTTGTTCTGTCCATGCTTAGGATTTCATTCAGGCTGCCCAGCAAACGTACCTGCTGGGGGCTTTAATTGTGCAGCGATCTGAGAAAGTTGAGCTTCAACTGCTTTTTGCTGAGCCTGTTGGTTAGCAAGCATAGTTTGCTACGATTGTAACATTTGCCTTATCAAGGATATTTCATCTTCCGATTGGGCAGGAGCATTTTTCATAGTAATTGGTTGTTGCCCTTGCTGAGGTTGCTGCGTAGGCAGCGTTAGTTGAGGTTGCTGAGTGTGCATCTGTGGGTGGAGTGAAGGATGCGTATACTGATAGTAAGCTGATTGATTTCTGGGGTAGTTAGCCCTAGGGAAGTTATTCCTGGAGGTCCCTTGATTTTGGTTAAAATTGTTTGGGAATCTAGGTGGTAACCTACTAGCAGGTCCTCCCTGTGTCTGATTCTGTGGATTTGCGGTTCCAGCAGGGTTCCCATATAGGAATCCAGGGTGATTCCTTGGTTGATTAGGATTGTAGTAGACTTGTCCAGGGATAGAGTGGATGGAGTTGACTTGTTCTGGAAGCTGATCTTCAGACTGATCAGTAATGGGTTCATATTGTTGTGGTGGTGGATGCAGATCCATCATCACATTATAAAGCATACCACATGAAAGGGTCGGATGGTTAGAAGAATGACAAGCCTCACAGGATCCTATGACGGCCTTGACTTGTTGAACTAGAGGAGTTTTCTTCTTATCAATCTCACCTAGAGAAGTCTCGAGAGCTTGTTGTTTGTGAACTATGGTTTTCAAGGCTTCAGCTATCTCCTTCATTTCTATGGATTCTTCAGCTTTGTAAACCTTGAGGACACCTTTTCCTGCTGATCGTCCCCAGTTAGACTGATTTTCAGCTCTGAGTGTAACAATTTTCCAAGCGTCCTCATAGTTCTTCCTCATAAAGTTTCCTCCAGATGAGGAATCCTAGAACTGTTTGATATCATCACTTACTCCCCGATAGAAGGTTTCTATCAATTGGTTCTGGGAGATTCCATGATGCGGGCACTTGCGCAGAAGTTCTTTAAACCTTTCCCATGCTTCAACAAGGGATTCTCCAGGTAGCTGAGAGAAGTGATTGATCTGCCCCCTTATCTCATAAGTCAGTGAAGGGGGAAAGAACTTCTCTAAAAAATTTTCCTCAAGGGGAACCCAGGTAGTTATTATAGGTTCCCGGTCAAGAGAGTTATACCAACTCAGGGCTATCCCAGACAGAGTGAAATGAAACAGATGAAGCATTATAGCATCAAAAGCGACTCCAACTTGCGGAGCCAGGCGGCACATCGCCTTAAACCTTTTCAGATGATTCATGCAATCATCTCCAGAACCTCTGGAGAAAGAGATGCCTTGCATGATCTGGATCCACTGGGTTCGAATCTCGAAGTTGGGGATATTGATAATCGGAGGTCAGACTGGGTGGTTATCCTCATAGTTCTTTGGGACAGCGTAATCCCTCAGTTGTTTGTTCCTTAACTCCAACTGGGTAGCTTGGGTTGCTGCTTCATTTTCAGCTCTAATGCGGGCCTGTTCTTTCACATGAATCTTCGCTTGAATCTGGGCACGAGTATCAGCGATGAATTGTGCCCTTTGAGCGGCGATGGCGGCGTTGACCCTCTCCATCACCAAAGCAGCCTGGCGTTGATCTTCAGCCATTTGCCTGGCCCTTTGGCGATTGAATCGAATGCGACAGTGGAAGCTTCTCTCTACCTTAGAGTCGTACTCTGGATCAGGGGAGAATCCGCGGTTATGCACTGGTTGCATACACATTTTCTACCTGAGTAGAGAGAAGAAAACACCTTTTTAGATGATGGCGGAGATATAATGAAGTTTAAGAAGATATGGTTTAATGATTAAAAGAAAGTGTAAAATCCTATCCAACTAGGAAGGTACTAAATGAAATTAAAATGTTCCGTTGTCCCCGGCAACAACGCCAATTTTTGATGGAGCTTCCACTTGCGTGGAATTGCGTGCACCAACTAAAAATCCTAAAGATAGTAAGTCTTTAGGTTTAGCCTTGCATATACTAGATAGAGAACTCCACCCACGTATGCTAGGATACGTGGAAGTCTTATCGTAGTATAGTTAAGGGTTGAATCCTCAGGACAACGGTCTTGTTGCAAGCAACAAGATGGAAAATGTTGGAATTTCACTTAGTCACTTAATAGTGGGCACCTAAATCGAAAGTTTGGTTTGGTTGTTTTAAACTAAGAACATGCAAAGTAAAGGAAGCAAGTAAATCTAAGGAGTTAAACTATGATAAAAGTCACTATGATGTGATCGGTTTTTCACCGCCACTACACATGGATCAACACATGCAAAGAAAAACATAACCTGCAAAAAGAGTCTAGTCAGTTAGTATCTTTGTAGACTTAGCTTCATTTCGGAGAGCTAACTACGAGAAGTGCGGGAATGTTGCAACGCCAGCCATTCCCGAACAAATGGTCACTCACTTTGCATCATTCCCTTCTCAAAGTGTGTTCCTCGACTTACCAAGGTTGCACTTTCAGACGTCAACTGATTCCATTTCATAGTATGAAAGTGCAACAAATGATAGTGAGTTTACCCCACTTCTTGAGATACACTTCTAGATACCGAAACAGATGCATGGTGGATACATGCACCAAGAACCAAAAAACAAACGAGTTTCAAATCTAAAAGTACAAATATAGACAATTCATACTAAAAGATAAAAGATAACACAAGTTGGTGATCAAGCAACAAGCATTCATTAAACGTTTGATGTTGAACTGAGAAGATAAAAACTCTATATTGCAAACTATGGATTACATTTACATGATATGAAAGCATGGGTAGCAGGGCTACTCCCCGCACCCTAGTGAGAGAGACTACTCGCTCATGACTAGGACAAAGAAGGAGGTAAGAAGAGAGAGAGCGTCATCCCCACAAAGGAAAGAGGAAAGTCAACCCCTTGGATAGAGAGAAACGATCCACCAGCTTCACAGGTTGCTTGATGACGAGATCTCCCTCTTCCCACCTTCTTTGGTGGAGAGAGAGAAAGTAGCTTCGAGATGGAGTGTGGGTCTCAGACCGGCAGCCCCTGGGCGGAGGATGGAAGTCGGATTTGCTCTGGAGTGATTGAGGTAGCATTTGGACGTCTAAAAAAACTTTCCTCGTGGAGGACCCTTGAGGTCTTATTTATAGGCCTTAAGTGAGGTCCAAACGGTCTTGAACCCGTTTGGGCCTTGAACCTGTTTGCCCTTGCCTCCATGCGGTCTTTCGGATCGTTTGGTTTTATGCGGTCTCGAGACCATTTGACCTTATGCGGTCTTGAGACCGTTTAGCCTTCATGTGGTCTCGAGACCATTTAGCCTTCATGCGGTCTCGAGACTGTTTGGCCTTCATGCGGTCTCGGGACCATTTGGCCTTCATGCGGTCTCGGGACCGTTTGGATTTCATGCGGTCTCGGGACCGTTTGGCCTTCATGCGGTTTCAGGACCGTTTGGCTTTCATGCGGTCTCGGGACCGTTTGGCCTTCATGCGGTCTCGGGACCGTTTGGCTTTAATGCGATCTCGGGACCGTTTGGCCTTCATGCGGTCTCGAGACCATTTAGCCTTCATGCGGTCTCGGGACCGTTTGGTCTCAAACGGTCCTGGGACCGTTTGGCCTCAAACAGTCTGGGGATCGTTTGGGGCTTTTGTAATTTTTTTGTGTTTTTCTGCAAGGATAAAGAAGAGAAAAGTTAATCTATTGGTGTGTCAGCAATAAGGTAAAAAGTTAATGATATGGAAAACTAAGAAAAACTAATAAGATAACATCACAAAATGGGAGGTTATCAGTCCCACTTCCTTGAAAGAAGCTTTGAAGCTCTGCTGAGAAAATACGGTGTAACACATAAGGTAGCCTCGCCTTACCATCCACAAACAATTGGACAGGTAGAGGTTTCTAACCGTCAGCTAAAGACTATTCTGGAAAAAACTATAGGACGCAATCGAAAGGATTGGGCAATGAAAATCAATGATGCCTTATGGTCTTATCGAACTGCTTATTAAACTCCCATTGGGACTACACCTTTTCGATTAATATATGGAAAAGTATGCCACCTGCCAGTCAAACTGGAACACAAGGCATGGTGGGAAATTAAACAAATGAACCTTGTTATGAAAGAAGCAGGCCAAGCCAAGATTCTACAACTTCAAGAGTTGGATGAACTCAGGATGACAACTTATGAGAATGCACGAATCTACAAAGAACATACAAAACTTTGGCACGATGGACATCTGAAGAGAAAAGACATACAAGTGGGAGACCAAGTTCTGCTATTCAACTCAAGATTGAAGTTATTCCCAGGAAAACTCCGCTCATGCTGGTCTGGACCATACATCGTCAAGAGCATCTCTGCACATGGTTCCTTCTCATTATGGAGTGAAAAGTCAGGTGAATTTGTAACAAATGGTCACCACTTAAAGAGATATTTCACCTCAACTGACATAGGCACTAAAACAACACTAGAACTCACCAATCCAAAGGATCCACCATGAAGCTAAAAGATACAGTCGAGCCATCGACATAAAACAAAGGTGCTCGTCGGGAGGCAACCCGATCAATAAATTTGTTTTACTTCCCTTCAATTTTGTTTTTACCTTCTAGTTAATTTCTCAATTAAATAAAATTAGCATCGCAAGATGCTTTTTTAAGATCTAATTGCTTTTTACCTTTGAGATTTTCAGATAAAAGGATTTTCGCTGATTGGAACGCAACCACAACTGGTGGTCAATCTGGCGTGATTTTTCCCCTCCATCTTGGATTTAGGGTTTGCTTGGGATGAGCAAATCTCTAAGTTCGGGGTGGAGGGTGGGTGGTACGCACCTCACTTTCCACCTACACCCATCTTTTTCATACTTAAGCTTTCACTATCACATTCTTGATATATAAAAAAATTTCAAAAATTTCAAAATTCTTTAATGTTTTTCTAAGAGATTGAACAGATACTTGATGAATTTTTGACTCTTCCTGGTTTCACTAACTAAATTACTATGCATTTTCAATCATTATATCCTCCTTATTCGAAGTAAATCCTCAAAAGGACCACTTTTTGAAACAAGCCTTTTGCTTGAAATCATCTTGTGAAGCTTATGAATCCTAACATCATGATATTTTTTGCAAAATTGGTAAGTGTCTGTCAAACTGATAGGGATCAAACACGTCATGCTTCCTAACTGACTAGTGGAACAATAACATGGAATCTCCACTGGATCCTCATCAAGTAATTATTTGAGCAGAGTACGATAAAGAGAACAAACCGGTTCATTGAATTGTAAATCAAGTTGCATGCTAATCTGAACTCTCTTCTACACTTCTTCTATCATCTTCGTATCCCTCCATTCATCAACAAGAAACAAAAATAGCTGAATATGTTCCAAACCCTAAGTTCGGGGTGGCACGCCACTTCCCTCTTTATCCGCTTCTTCCATACCCCTCGCAAACAAATAGGGGCGTACCACTAAAAATGCAATCTTGAGTCGAATAGAGGAGAGATTTGCAAACAAAAAGATGCCAAAGTGCACACAAAAAGAAATGCAATCTCAAGTCGAATAGAGGAGAGATTCGCACAAAAAAATGCAATAAGTGAAATTGCAAAGCAAATAAAAATCTTGAGTCGAATAGAGGAGATATTTACGTCTTCCTTCCATACCACCCTTCACTCCCTTTTTTACCTAATGGCACAATGCATGCCCCCACTACCCTGAAAACATTAGTGTCAGATCGGATGCACACTTGTCATTCTACGGGTATCTCTGGACTCTTACAAAACTCTTTGACATGCTTGTTGTTGGAAAAAGTGAGGAGGAAGTGATATTGGAACACGAACTCAGGAACGAAGATATGGTAAGATGTGTTTAGTGGTCTCAGGAGGTTGAGATACTGAGTCATATTGAGTAGAAAGAAAACATTAGTGATGTGGAGATGAAGCAATCACACGAATTGAAAGTATTCATTTGGCAACTGTTTCAGATTTTGTGTTACTCGAGGACGAGCAACGTTTATGTTTGGGATATTTTGATGAATGCATATTCATCATGAAATTCAAATATCACTTTGAAACAAATTCAACTCCATGTATATACTTTCTCACTCATTAAATGCCAATATGAATCATAATGCCCAAATCAACTTAATTAATTCAATTATCAAGGTTTTAACTAAATATTATTCAATTAATGTAGGTTTTGACAAAGCTTAAGAAGTAGGCAGGGTCCACCTTCATCTCTGGCTCTAGTCAAGAAATCTAACCAAGAATTTCCATCCATGCTATCCCAAGACCGTTTGGGTCCATTCCGTCCCAAGACCGTTTGGGTCCATGCGGTCCCAAGACTGTTTGGCTCCATGCGGTCCCAAGACCGTTTGAGTTCATACGGTTTTGAGACCGTTTTGAGCAGCAGAGACCGTTTGAAGGAATCACTCAACCACAAGGGATCGAGCAGTGCATGAACTCAAAGATCGCGAAGTAGAGTCCTGACCATGGCCGTGGTCCTCCAAAACGGTCGTGGTTTTCCGCTATCACCACGATCGTGTGACGTGGCCATGACCATGGCAGACCTGAGCCCTCACTCGCCACGACCGTGGTCAGCAAGCCATGACCATGGTCAACAAGCCACGACCGTGATCAACGAGCCACGACTGTGGCATCTTTCCTGCATCAACCCTCTCTCTTTTACCACGCCTGTGTGCGACAACATGACCGTGTGGCTACTACATCACCACGACCGTGTGACACAGCCACGACCATGGTAGATCATCCCCAACGCCTGACTTCAGACTCACCACGCCCGTGCAAGGCGGCACGGCCGTGTGGCAGCCACCTCACCACGACCGTGGTGTCACGCCACGGCCGTGGCACGATGTCATCATGGCTCGTTTTCTCACCCACCACGCCCGTGCTAGGCAACACGGCCGTGGGATAGTAGCTCCACCACGACCATGGTGCCCAACCACGACCGTGGCACGTCATCTTCAACCTCCGACCAGCACCCATTTGCAGCTCCTGTACGGGATCGTTTGGATGTGTTTCGCTTACCAAATAAGGTCGCCCCTAGGCCGCCGCACCTACAGAAGAAGGCCAGAGATCGTTTGATAGCTCAGAGAGATGCTAAATCGATTTACCAAGCAGACCCTCTACTGCTCATTTACGGAGTATAGAGCGAAGCAGGACTGATTAGCTCGATGTCGATCCAAGATCGTTTGGCCCCCTTGCGGTTTCAGATCGTTTGGCAAAGGGTGAAGATCGTTTGCTGCTGGTGGTATGTCCAAGATCGTTTGGGAGCGTTGACCGAAGCAACGACCGTTTGCTTACAAACGGTTTCCAAACCGTTTGATGTCAAATGGTTTACAAACCGTATGGCTGCTAATCTCCAAACCATTTAGGCATCTGCTTCCAAAACCATTTGCCCATTTTCTGCCCAAGACCGTTTGATCTATGCGCATGGAACCGTTTGCTCTCAAATGATCTCCAGACCGTTTGCTCTCAAACGGTCTCCAGACCGTTTGGAGAAGATATTTTCAGGACCGTTTGGTCTATTTCTACAGACCGTCTGGGGTTGTTTCAAATGAAACTGTTTGGTCTCTTCTTACCCAAGACCGTTTGGGGTCAGACCTGTGCCTATAAATAGGACCCCAGAGGCTCTCACTTGGACATCAGATCCGGACGCTGCCAGGCTGCCCGAACACAGTTCTGATCCAATTCCAGTCCAGTTTACGCCCGTTCCATTTCACCTATTGCCCATGATGCAACCAAGGAGGCTGAGGAGAGAAGGAAGACAGAGTGAGGGAGACTGTCCGGTCTGTCTTGGCAACTCCCGTTCATGCCCAGATCTACTTCGACATGACTTAGGAGGCCGTATCTTCTTCACCGAGCTGCGACTACCTTCTGCACCGAGTTCATGGCGGATTTCTCTCTCTTTCTCATTCTTCTTGTTTCTCGCATCATGAGCGAGTAGTTCCTTTTCTCTGGGGTGCGGGGACTAGCCCCGCTACCCATGCAAACCATGTTCTTCTGTTAAACTTTCCATGGCAATGTATATAACTCTTCATCTCGTTGTTAACCGTTATGTTGGTAGTTTGATTAATTGCTTGCTTTCATCTCTGTTCTACCTATATTATGAGAACATCTATATGTAGGATAGAATTTCATTTAACAAGTTGACTCCTTGATGAGAACATCTGAAAGGATTCCTTGAGGTCGTAAGTGTATGATCCGTGAGGGGACGAGCCATCTAGCCTTTGGTGATGCTTCTGTGTTCCTAACTCCTTTACAGGGGGTTCAAAACCTTAGTTGGATTTTGTATCTTCTTGTTAATCGTCGATGTTTGCTCGTACATTAATCGCCTGCTCGCTTATCGGTTAATACAGATGACTCCCAAACTAGAAATAGGATGGGATATCTTCAGAGCCGTAAGTAAGTGATCCGGATGGTGATGAGACATCTGATGCCTAAGGTGATGCTGACGCGAACCTAACGCCCT
Organism: Alisma plantago-aquatica; assembly: GCA_963693085.1. Classification (NCBI taxonomy): domain Eukaryota; kingdom Viridiplantae; phylum Streptophyta; class Magnoliopsida; order Alismatales; family Alismataceae; genus Alisma; species Alisma plantago-aquatica. The sequence goes on along the minus strand of OY856410.1, from coordinate 1,278,109,666 downwards.
CACGGGGGGTTCTGCAACATCTCTATTTGGATTGATATATCTTGCCTGGTTTGTTTGTGATTGAATGTGTTTGCACGTGTAGCGGTGGTGAAACCCGGTACCATCCCAGTGACTCCATATCATTGATCTAAACCCAACTTTAATTCAGTTTTTACTTTCTTGCAATTAGTCTAATTAACCTCAAATCAACCAATCATTCTAAATATTAGTTTTACTTGAGATAGATTTGATTGACAAGGATTCTTAAAAAGGTTGTCCTTTGGGTTCGATCCTTAACTATACTGCGATAAGACTCGTCCGCTTGCGGGTGGTATTATTGCACTTTGGTTTTGGTAAAAGCTCGGGGATTTCAACCCCGAGTGAGTTTGTTAGTGCGTTTCAAAATACCACATCAGTAGTTCTATCTCTGGATCAATGACGAGCTGTGGAACCATCTTGTTGGAGGCAAGAGGCTTCTACATCAACCCTGGACCGATCAGCTACCCTATAAATACCTAGGACTTCACGCAGCATCACCGGAGGTCTGCAGTAGGGCTACATTTTGCAGGCCCAAGCGACCGCACACCCGACCATCCTTGCCAAGGGTCAAGCCTTAGAGGGGGCTGTCCAAGGTGAGGGAGTCCTCCCTGGTGGACGACGAGGTTAAGAGGAGAAGGAGGAGCCACACCAGCACGGCTAGGGCATCCGCAGCCGGGCTGCGATCGCACAGTAGCGCGTCGGGAGGAAGAAGAAGGCAAGTGTCGTTGGACACTTTTTCCCCTCCGCGGGCTGTAGAAACCGCTAACTTATCGAGGGTAGTTTCGTCAATTTGAAATGTTTTCAAACCCAGCGAGCGACATGCATGCAAGGAGCGGCATGGCACGCGCTGATTGGCCAAAGTAAGTTATTTTTTGTAAAATTCGTAGTTAATTATTCGTAGCTCCGATTAGACATATAATATATGAATTTTTCTCAGGAGAACACGAGGAATGCAATAAAAATAGTTTTATAGCCAACTTCCTTTTGCTATTCGAAAAGTAGTGTAATTTATCAACTATAATGAACTAATGATTAAGAAACCCTATTTAGAGATGATTAATGCTTTTAGTAGGGTTTAATGGATGACTAAAGCATGTAATTGGTTAATTTAGAGTTTCATGTTCATAAATATGCTTTAATGGGCCTTGAAACCCTAATGATGATAATGGTGACTTTTAATAGCTTTAATTGTTTAAAATTATGATTAAAGTCGAAATATGATAATTATAAGCTATTTCGAGTATAAAGATTCCTAATTGTGGATAAATACCCTTAATGTAGTAATTAGGGTTTTCTAATGAATTAAATGAAAAATCGAGTTCATATGTGATTGAGACCATAATGAACTTTGAATTGATGATAAATGAGCGTAATAACTTTGTCATGGATTAAAAGGATAAAAATGGAAGCTTTAATGAAAAAGAGCCTTAATGGACTTAATTGATGGTTAATTGTGCTATTTCTGAAATTAAGGTCATATGTTGTTAAAAATTAACCTTAATAACTTTCATGACAGATAGATGAGAAATTAGGGTTTAAAAGAGTAAAATGAAGTAAAAACCCTAATTGCAAAGTAAACCCTAAAAGAGGTAGAAATCCTGAAAAGAAATAGAAACATTAAGTAGCAAGATGGTTTGAATAGATTTTGATAAAAATGAATTGGATGTGATTTCAGGATTCTTGTACTTTCTTGATTGGATTTCCCTTCTTGGTTGATTCTGTCTCAAATATGCTTGACAGGTATGTGGTTACGCTTATGAATATCTCGAATTAGTTTTTTCAAGGTTTTCCAAAGTTTTCCTCGATGACTTGAATTAAACTGTTGGATGAATTTAATTCATGCAAACTATAATGTGGATATGACTATCACTTAAGATATGTGCCTACTAGCTCAGATCCTAGTCCCCTCTGTGGCTTAATAGTTTAACCTAGTACATGGCTACCTATGGGGTAGGTCCATCAGGTCATTGGATGACTTAGTACATGGCTACCAATGGGGTAGGTCCATCAAGTCACCTTGAGTCAGGGATTAGACTACCTATGGGTAGTGCAATGCGACTCTTAAATACACCATGAGTTAGGGATTGGGCTACCTATGGGTAGTGCCATGGGACTCAAACCTAGATATTGATCTACCTGTTAGGTAGGATCATGCGGGGTTTAATGGGGATCTACCATGAGGAAGGTAGCATCCAGGTCCACTGCAGGGACAATACAGAGATAGGGGATATGTAAGGATTTAGTAGTATTGCTTAAGACATAATCTTGGTTGTTAAATGATAATTGGGTGATTACATTGTTATCATAGTTGCACGATTATTGTTTCTCCCACATACCAGCTTTTTGCTGACCAACATTTTGTTTGTCGGCGTTTTAGGTACAAGTGAAAAGAATAAACAGTAAAGTGGCCTATGTGGAATTAAATATGAATTAAAGTTCAAAGGAGGATTAGTTAGAATAGACTCCATGTGGATAGAAGTAGATATCCAAGTTTTTGGAAAAGGAATGCAAAGTTAAATTTTATTACAGCTTTTCAGTTTAGTTAGTTGAATTTGATAATTATTATTGATTATTTGTCAAACCTTTGATCTGGAAATTGGGATAACGGCTCTGACCTCTTGGTCTCCCTTAATTGGGGGTTACTGGGAGGCAGGGTCGTTACATTTGGTATCAGAGCGTAGTTTCCTCATTTAATCTTTAATAATTATTAAATTTTACAAACTCTGTAGAACCCAAGGGAGTTATTAGAGGAATTTCTGAAGGACAGAGGTGTCTAGAAAAGGATCACGCCCGGGGGCTGGAAAATTTTTCCTCCACACCGCTAGTCAGAATATGAGGACTCCCAGATCCGTGTGACTACCTGGCCAAAGTCTCAGGATTTGACTCGAAATAAGATACCTTTAGGACTCTCTAATCTTGTTCATTCCTTCTCAACTCAAATTCTATTAAGGACCTTAAGGATTAGGGTTTTCTCTCTTTTCCTCACCCTCTTGAGGTATGGGTAAGATTGATAAGGTTTAAGGAATCCTCCACCAAATTAATAAAAAGCATGTAAATAAGATGTCATGGACATAAGCTTAATAGTTTAATCGTAAACTAAAGGATAGATACATGTTTAGGTCGCATGACATAAGTTGTCATGTCCTCAGGAGAGACATGAGGCTAGACCTTCTTATCAGGAGGATAAGTAAAGAGAGTTAGTCTTGGAGGTAGAGATCTACATTACTAGTAGAGACTTGGCACATCCTCTGAGGATGATGTTAACCCTAACCCTAAGTGCAGGTTATAGAGAGACATGACATGATGAGTCAGATGTCATGGTAGATCAGGTGTTTGGATAGACATGACTTGGATGCCATATGAGCCATGAGAGGTTGGATGACCTAGTGCCTTTGGAGACCCAACCTTGAAAAGGGTTGTGCATGTTAGAGAGAAGGATAGCTCCTTCCTTGATGGGGTTAGCAAAGAACCTATGGAAACCCCATGAGCTTATATGAGCATGGCATAGTAGGCACCCATAGTACGTCAGTAGTGTGGGTAGTAGGTTGAAACCCTGGCTAGGAGAGTATGTTGGATGGCTTTTGAGATAAGTATAAAGATAATCTTGAGCAAACATAAGCTGAACATAGGCTTCACCATGTAAGGGTATGCTTGTAATCTTGATCCATCTTCATAGAGAGAGGACCTTTAGTATAAGCCTGGTTGTAAATTTAGGTCTAGAGGGAGAGAGTAGGACCCAAGCAAGAAGGTTGGAAGCCTAGACTCCAAGATATGAGGATAAGTGGTGAGTTGAGGATGATGTGACCTAAGTGGGTGTTTGTGGTTGCCTCATGCATGATCCCTAGAGACTGATGATGACTTGGTTGCCATGAGAGGAACCAAACCCTAGAGAGAGGATGAGTCTGTTGGTACCTCTGTACCTTTGGTATAGATGAGAGGAAGAGTTCCTTAGACCTGAAGAGCTTTAGTAACAGGTTGTGAGGCTTTGTACCTTGTTGGTTGTCCTTGAGGAGGACTCCACTCTGAAGTGTTGCTCCAATAGAAGAATGACAGGTAGTGCATGACATGCCTGGCACATGTTTGGATCGTAGTTAAGAGGTCGAGCAGACAGTGGACGTTGGAGAAGTGAACCTAGGGTTCCTAGGCCTATAAGAGGGGAAGATTTGTACCTGATGATCATGATGAAATTTGAGTTTCTATAGATTTGAGCATGGTACTCCTCATGTTTGGAGGAAAGGGAAACCCCCTTAAGTTTAAGGTATGTTTGATGAACCCCTCATAGTGAAGTTGATGACATGGGAAGGTATGATTTTAATCCAACATTGAGGAAAGAGAATAAGTATGTCCTAACATGGTTTAGTAGGTGGTCTGCTTGTATCTTGGTAGTTGCTGGGTTGAGCATGCTCATATGGATGTAAACCCTAAGAAGGTTTGTGACCCTATTATCAAGAGTTGTAATTTCCTCCCATCCTGGGAGAGGAACCCTTTGGTTGGGTGTGTACCAATTTGATGGTTTTGAAGTAACCTAAGGAGGTATCATAGGATCTTGAGAAGCTAAGTGAAAAGTACATGGTATGAGAATGAACCTGTAGACCCATAGATAACCATCTCTAGGTGCATGTGGATGTGTTACCATGGAGGTAACCGGTATGGGGCCTGACCAAGGTAGGCATGTCGCCATGACCCCTATGAAAGGATGAAAGTCAACCCATGAATGAAGTGAGAGAGATGATGAAGGCTTGGGTAAGGTTCTAATTTGAACATGTACTATGATGGAATCCTATGTCTATCCTAGAGTTAGGTACGGATAAGTCTGATGGAAGAGGGAGTTGCCTAATTCCCTAGTTGTACATGACCATAGGGTCGGGAGGTAACAACTATCATTGTCTAAGGGTCATGGGTTAGGAGATTGATCACCTTCATGAAATCATGGGACCCAAATGGCAGATGAGTAGGGAACTCTCTAATGCATGAGGGAAGAGGGATGACCCCAAAAGTGTCGACACGCTATTGACCAGAGGAGATGACCAAGGATTGTGTGTGGAACCAAATAGGTTCGGAACCAATTTTCCATGGAAGTAACTTTGATATCATGATGTTTGTGATGTAGAGACATAAGTTGCATGTTTCAACTTAGATTTGAAGGTGTACTGGCAAGGTGGGATGTACCATCTCTACTCTTGGAACAGGAAGAACTCTGTATTTGGACGGCCGCCAAATGCTTATTTCCTCTTGTTATGGGAGTGAGAGATAGGACAATACTCATGCCATCCACCAAGGGTAATGATGATGTGAGTTGGAGCGTTGCTATAAGGTATGAGGACAGAGATGATAACATACCCTAGTGGAGTGAATGATACAAGGATGGTTTACAAACTTTAAGAGAAACAAGGTAGTCATCTTATGAGGATGTTTTTATCATAAGCTATGAGGTTGAGTTCGAAAACCAAGAGAAGGAGCTCAGAGTTTTCTTGATAAAGGTTGACTTATAGTTTGAGATGAGATGATAAGTGGAATACATGAAAGAGTATGCCTTCAACGTTACCTAACACCTAAGGATGTGAAGTGGTAATGGATGCTCTGGATGAGATACAACTGCCTAGTTTAGATGGAGGATAGAAGAGGTTGTTAGGTTAACCCTCAGTTGGAAAAGACATAAGTTTGGCTAACATTCAGATGTAACAATATCGGTTGATCAAGTAAAAGGTTGTTTGGTTAGCCAACCTAGTCCCTGATGCAATGAAAGGATGGTTGTAGAACCTCGGATGCACTTCTTTGAAAAAGAAGGTGACAAAACCCTGATATGAGTGGTTTAGGGTTTCTGAGGAATCAATCCTAAGGAATCATGACAATATAGGAGATTATGATTTAAGACTACCATAAACCATGGTACTACCAAGATAATAAGTGACAATAGTAATTTGGATGCTTAAGATGAAGTTGCATGGGGTATGTTGTCATGCAAGCATGGAGTTGAAGGACGAACACCAGTAACCTAGTGTATCGATATGGAGGATAAAAGAAATCCCTGAGAAGGAATGGGAGATTATCATTATGGATATTGTAAGTCTCCCCTAGACCAAGGAAGGTCGAGATGCAATATGGGTTATGGTAGATTGTCTTACCTAGATGACATGAGGAAAAAAAGTTCTGTCAAGGGACAAATCTGGCTGAACTACACAGGAGAGAGATGGTTCAACTACACCATGATGCGAGTTCAGAAGTTCTTGAGTATGACTTAAAGGTTCACTTCCATAAGGTGGAAGTAGATACATGAAGAACTCGAGGTTAGTACAGTTTATCACCCCTAACTAATGGTTAGTATGATCCAGACTAGAGGGTCTGATGAGAGCATGTGTGCTCATTCTGGGTGATATCTAGAGACAGTTCTTGTCTTCAGTAAGATATGATGATAACCACCATAGCCAGTATCGGGATGAAAAGGAGCTCTACAAAGGAGGTTGTGTCAGTCCCCACTTCATTGAGATGATGATGGTGAAGGGACCTCGCGAAGGTCAAGAAAGGACCACAGTGTGTGCAGATGAAGTCGCTTTGATCATGCAATGGCTGAAAGGGGCCTAAGGACGACATGAGTTGTAAGCTGATGCAAAGTAGACTGACATGCAGTTCATTGTGGGGGAATATGTGACATGAAAATCCGACCCCTCTAAGTTATAGCTAAGAGAGTTGAGTCCCCAATGCATGGGTTCTTTTAACATAGTTTGGTGGAGAAGGTTAAGTTTTTCCCTTACCCCTCAAGATAATGCGATGTGTGATGAGGTCCATGCATCCAATTTAGAGCACTATGTGAGGTACCTGGACCATTTGCAAAGCAATGAACCTAGTGAGCCCCAAGGGAGGCTGAAATGACCTGAGTCACATGTGAGGTTTATAGATGCCAAAGTGAAAGAACTCAGAGAAAAGAATATGTGATGATAAAGGTTCTTTGGAAGTGCCATGGATATGGTAAAGCCACATAGGGGCCAACGATGGACATGGAAAAGACTTATCTTGAATTGTTTGTTTGTAGATGAAATTTTGAGGACAAAATTCTTATAAGAGGAGAAGGATGTTGCAACCCCAACTTTTGGGTTCATTTGGTGAGAAATGTAATTTCTCATATTAAAGATATTTGAACAAATAATGATATAATTTGTTTTGAATAAATGGATTAAATTTACAATAGCCTTGATGATTGTTTTTTGGGCTTTATTGTCTATCGGGCCCAATAACAAAGAAAGGACAAAAGAAACTCTATTATTGAGTAAATAAGAAAATAGAGGAAAGAAAAATGTGGAAATCTCTAGAAGGCAAATCCAAAGAGGGATTTCGTACCTCTTGGGTTCCAAGGAGTCCAAAATTGCAAAGATAAAGCAATAAGAAAAGAAAAGATCAATTAGATATATCTTTATTAAGAAAGAAATTGAAAACAATGATAAAATGTGGAAAATAAGTGGAAAGAAGTATAATTGAGTTATCCTTAGTGGAATTTCGTATCCCAAGGATTCCTAACATTAAAAGGAATACCAATGAGGAAAATAAAAGATAAATAAAGAGAAATCCCCAGAAAGAGATATTTTAATAAGAAATAAATAAGATAATGTGAAATAATGAATATAGATGCATCTAGAAGGATAATAAGTATCCTTAAAAAGGAATTTCGAAATATTTTAGTTTATTGGGGTCCAAGGATCCCCAATGGAGAAAAAGAAAGAGAAAATACCAAAAATAGAAAATAAGAGAATAATATGATGCATAATGAATGCTTTTTGTAGTATTCTTTAAAAGGAAGTATTTTCTAATAAATGAAAATAGAAATTTATGCCAATGGATTAAAAAGAAAGAATAAACATAATAAGGGAGAGGAATTCTAAATTCCTAATTATCCAAGAAATAAGAAATATCAAAGGAGAGAGAAAACTTGCTTCCTAATGAAGGAATCACTTTCCAAGTGGGAAAAGGATATGTTTTCCCTTGAATGAACATCTTGGGGTGCGAAAACCCTCCCCTATATAAAGGGTAGAGCCTATGGCTCGAGTTTAAGAGGATCCCACGTCTCCCTCTCTCTTCCTCATCTTCTTTTTTGGTCCTTTTCATTTGAAACCCTAATCTTGGGGGTAGTTCTATCTCTGGATCAATGAACCATCTTGTTGGAAGCAAGAGGCTTCTATATCAACCTTGGACCGATCAACTACCCTCTAAATGCCCATGACTTCACGCAGCATCACCGGAGGTCTGCAACAGGGCTGCGTTTTGCAGGCCCAAGGGGCCGCACACCCGGCCATCTTGGCCGAGGGTTAGGGCTTAGAGGGGGCCTTCGGAGCCGAGGGAGTCCTCCCTGGTGGCCGACGAGGTCAAGAGGAGAAGGAAGAGCCACGCCAACATGGCAAGGGCAATCCGCAGCCAGGCTACGATCACACAGTAGCACGTCAAGAGGAAGAAGGCAAGTGTCATTGGACACTTTTGCCCCTCCACGGGCTGTAGAAACCGCTAACTTATCGAGGGTAGTTTCGTCAATTCGAAATGTTTTCAAATCCAGTAAGCAACGTGCATGCAAGGAGCGACGTGGCACGCGTTGATTGGCCAAAGTAAGTTTTTTTTGTAAAATTCGTAGTTAATTATTTGTAGCTCGAATTAGCATGTATAATATATGAATTTTGCTCAGCAAAACACTAGGAATGCAATAAAAATGGTTTTATAGCCTAATTCTTTTTGCAATTTGAAAAGTAGTGTAATTTATCAACTGTAATGAATTAAAGATTAAGAAACCCTATTTAGAGATGATTAATGCTTTTAGTAGGGTTTAATGGGTTACTAAAGTTGATATTAACCTGTTAATTGTAAAAAGGTATATTGAGAACAAAAAAGGATGAACTTTGCATGTAATTGGTTAATTTAGAGTTTCATGTGCATAAATATGCTTTAATGGGCCTTGAAACCCTAATGATGAAAATGGTGACTTTTAATAGCTTTAATTGTTTAAAATTATGATTAAAGTTGAAATATGATAATTCTAAGCTATTTTGAGTATAAAGATTCCTAAATGTGGATAAATACCCTTAATGTAGTAATTAGGGTTTTCTAATGAATTAAATGACAAATTGAGTTCATATGTGATTTAGACCATAATGAACTTTGAATTGATGATAAATGAGAATAATAACTTTATCATGGATTAAAAGGATAAAAATTGTAGCTTTAATGAAAAAGAGGATTAATGGACTTAATTGATGATTAATTATGCTGTTTCTGAAATTAAGGTCATATGTTGTTAAAAGGTAACCTAAATAACTTTCATGAAGGATAGATGAGAAATTAGGGTTTAAAAGAGTAAAATGAAGTAAAAACCCTAATTGCAAAGTAAACCCTAAAAGAGGTAGAAATCCTGAAAAGAAATAGAAACATTAAGTAGCAAGATGGTGTGAATAGATTTTGATAAAAAGGAATTTGATGTGATTTCAAGATTTTTGTACTTGCTTGATTGGATTTCCCTTCTTGGTTGATTCTATCTCAAATCTACCCGACAGGTATGTGGTTACACTTTTGAATATCTCAAATTAGTTTTTCGAGGTTTTACGAAGTTTTCCTCAATGACTTGAATTAAACTATTGGATGAATTTAATTCATGCAAACTATAATGTGGATATGACTATCACTTAAGATATGTGCCTACTAGCTCAGATCCTAGTCCCCTCTGTGGCTTAATAGTTTGACCTAGTACATGGATACCTATGGGGTAGGTCCATCAGGTCATTGGATGACTTAGTACATGGCTACCAATGGGGTAGGTCCATCAAGTCACCTTGAGTCCGGGATTGGACTACCTATGGGTAGTGCCATGCGACTCTTCAATACACCATGAGTTAGGGATTGGGCTACCTATGGGTAGTTCCATGTGACTCAACCCTAGATATTGATCTACCTATTAGGTAGGATCATGCAGGGTTTAATGGGGATCTACCATGAGGAAGGTAGCATCCAGGTCCACTGGAGGGACAACACAGAGATAGGGGATATGTAAGGATTGAGTAGTATTTCTTAAGACGTAATCTTGGTTGTTAAATTATAATTGGCTGATTACATTGTTATCACAGTTGCACTATTATTGTTTCCCCCACATACTAGCTTTTTGCTGACCGACATTTTTTTGTCGGCGTTTTAGGTACAAGTGAAAAGAACAAACAATAAAGTGGCATATGAGGAATTAAATATGAATTAAAGTTCAAAGGAGGATTAGTTAGAATAGAATCCATGTGGATAGAAGTAGATATCCAAGTTTTTGGAAAAGGTGTGCAAAGTTAAATTTTACTACAACTTTTCAGTTTAGTTAGTAGAATTTGATAATTATTATTGATTATTTGTCGAACCTTTGATTCGGAAATTGGGATAACGACTCTGACCTCTTTTTCTCCCTTAATTGGGGGTTACTGCGAGGCAGGGTTGTTACATTTGGTATCAGAGCATAGGTTCCACATTTAATCTTTAATAATTATTAAATTTTACAAGCTATGTAGAACCCAAGGGAGTTGTTAGAGGAATTTTTAAAGGACAGAGGTGTCTAGAAAAGGATCACGCCCGGGGGCTAGAAAATTTTTCCTCTGCACCGCTAGTTGGAATACGAGGACTTCCGGATCCGTGTGACTGCCTAGCCAAAGTCTCAGGATTTGACTCGAAATAAGATACCTTTAGGAATCTCTCATCTTGTTCATCCCTTCTCAACTCAAATTCTATTAAGGACCTTAAGGATTAGGATTTTATCTCTTTTCCTCACCCTCTTGAGGTGTGGGTAAGGTTGATAAGGTTTAAGGAATCCTCCACCAAATTAATACATATCATGTAAATAAGATGTCATGGACATAAGCTTAATAGTTTAATCGTAAAATAAAGGATAGATACATGCTTAGGTCGTATGACATAAGTTGTCATGCCCTCAGGAGAGACCTGAGGCTAGACCTTCTTGTCAGGAGGATAAGTACAGAGAGTTAGTCTTGGAGGTAGAGATCTCCATTACTAGTAGAGACCTGGCACATCCTCTGAGGATGATGTTAACCCTAACCCTAAGTGTAGGTTATAGAGAGAGATGACATGATGAGTCAGACATCATGGTAGATCAGGTGTTTGGATAGACATGCCTTGGATGCCATATGAGCCATGAGAGGTTGGATGACCTAGTGCCTTTGGTGACCCAACCCTGGAAAGGGTTGTGCATGTTAGAGAGAAGGATAGCTCCTTCATTGATGGGGTTAGGGAAGAACCTATGGAAACCCCATGAGATTACATGAGCATGGCATAGTAGGCACCCAAAGTACGTCAGTAGTGTGGGCAATAGGTTCAAACCCTGGCTAGGAGAGTATGTTGGATGGCTTTTAAAATAAGTATAAAGATAATCTTGAGCAAACATAAGCTGAACATAGGCTTCACCATGTAAGGGTATGCTTGTAAGCTAGATCCATCATCATGGAGAGAGGACCTTTACTATAAGCCTGGTTATAGAGTTAGCTCTAGAGGGAGAGAGTAGGACCCAAGCAAGAAGGTTGGAAGCCTAGACTCTGAGATATGAGGATAAGTGGTGAGTTGAGGATGATGCGACCTAAGTGGACGTTTGTGGTTGCCTCATGCATGATCCCTAGAGGCTGATGATGACTTGGTTGCCATGAGAGGAACCAAACCCTAGAGAGAGGATGAGTCTGCTGGTACCTCTGTACCTTTGGTATAGATGAGAGGAAGAGTTCCTTAGACCTGAAGAGGTTTAGTAGCAGGTTGTGAGGCCTTGTACCTTGTTGGTTGTCCTTGAGGAGGACTCCACTCTGAAGTGTTTCTCGAGTAGAAGAATGACAGGTAGTGCATGACATGCCTGGTACATGTTTGGATCATAGTTAAGAGGTCGAGCAAATAGTGGACATCGGAGAAGTGAACCTAGGGTTCCTAGGCCTATAAGAGGGGAAGCGGTGTACCTGATGATCATGATGAGATTTGAGTTTATATAGATTCGAGCATGGTACTCCTCATGTTTGGAGGAAAGGGAAACCCCCTTAAGTTTAAGGTATGTTTGATGAACCCCTCACAACAAAGTTGATGACATGGGAAGGTATGATCTTAGTCCAGCATCGAGGAAAGAGAATAAGTATGACCTAACATGGTCTAGTAGGTGGTCTGCTTGTATCTTGGTAGCTGCTGGGTTGCACATGCTCATATGGATGTAAACCCTAACAAGGTTTGTGACCCTGTTATCAAGAGTTGTAGTTTCCTCCCATCCTGGGAGAGGAACCCTTTGGTAGGGTGTGTACCAGTTTGATGGTTTTGAAGTAACCTAAGGAGGTCTCATAGGATCTTGAGAAGCTAAGTGAAAAGTACATGGTATGAGAATGAACCTGTAGACCCATAGATAACCATCTCTAGGTGCATGTGGATGTGTTACCATGGAGGTAACTGGTATGGGGCCTGACCAAGGTAGACATGTCGCCATGACCCCTATGAAAGGATGAAAGTCTGCCCATGAATGCAGTGACAGAGATGATGAAGGCTTGGGTAAGGTTCTAAGTTGAACATGTACTATGATGAAATCCTAAGTCTATCCTAGAGTCAGGTAGGGATAAGGCCGATGGAAGTGGGAGTTTCCTAATTCCCTAGTTGCACATGACCATAGGGTCGGGAGGTAATAGCTATCATTGTCTGAGGGCCATGGGTTAGGAGATTGATCACCTTCATGAACTCATGGGACCCAAATGGCAGATGAGTAGGGCACTCTCTGATGCATGAGGGAAGAGGGATGACCCCAAAAGTGTCAGCACCCTATTGACCAAAGGAGATGACCAAGGATTGTGTGTGGACCCAAGTAGGTTCGGAACCAGTTTTCCATGGAAGTAACTTTTATATCATGATGTTTGTGATGTAGATAATAAGTTGCACGTTTTAACTTAGATTTGAAGGTGTACTGGCAAGGTGGGATGTACCATCTCTACTCTTGGAACAAGAAGAACTCTATATTTGGACAGCCGCCAAATGCTTATTTCCTCTTGTTATGGGAGTGAGAGATAGGACAATACGCATGCCATACACCAAGGGTAAAGATGATGTGAGTTGGAACGTTGCTATGAGGTATGAGGACATAGATGATAACATACCGTAGTGGAGTGAATGATACATGGATGGTTTACAAACTTTAAGAGAAACAAGGTAGTCATCTTATGAGGATGTTTTTATCATAAGCTATGAGGTTGAGTTAAAAAACCAAGAGAAGGAGCTCAGAGTTTTCTTGATAAAGACAGACTTAGAGTTTGAGATGAGATGATAAGTGGAATACATGAAAGAGTATTCCTTCAACGTTACCTAACACCTAAGGATGTGAAGTGGTAATGGATGCTCTAGATGAGATACAACTGCCTAGTTTAGATGGAGGCTAGAAGAGGTTGTTAGGTTAACCCTCAGTTGGAAAAGAGATAAGTTTGGCTAACATTCAGATGTAACAATATCAGTTGATCAAGTTAAAGGTTGTTAGGTTAGCCAGCCTAGTCCCTGATGTAATGAAAGGATGGTTGTAGAACCTCAGATGCACTTCTATGAAAAAGAAGGTGATAAAACCCTGATAAGAGTGGTTTAGGGTTTCTAAGGAATTGATCCTAAGGAATCATGACAATACAGGAGATTATGATTTAAGACTACCATAAACCATGGTACTACCAAGATAATAAGTGACAATAGTACTTTGGATGCTTAAGATGAAGTTGCATGGGGTATGATGCCATGCAAGCCTGGAGGTGAAGGACGAATAGTAGTAACCTAGTGTATCGATATGGAGGATAAAAGAAATCCCTGAGAAGGAATGGGAGATTATCATTATGGATGTTGTAAGTCTCCCCTAGACCAAGGAAGGTCGAGATGCAATATGGGTTATGGTAGATAGCCTTACCTAGATGACATGAGGAAGAAAGAGTTATGTCAAGGGACATATCTGTTTGAACTAAACAGGAGAGACATGGTTCAACTACACCATGATGCGAGTTCAGAAGTTCTTGAGTATGACCTAAAGGTTCACTTCCATAAGGTGGAAGTAGGTACATGAAGAACTATATGTTAGTACAATTTATCACCCCTAACTAATGGTTAGTATGATCCAGAATAAAGGTTCTGATGAGAGCATGTGTGCTCATTCAAGGTGATATCTAGAGTTAGCTCTTGTCTTCGGTAAGATGTGATGATAACCACCATAGCCAGTATCAGGATGAAAAGGAGCTCTGCAAAGGAGGTTGTGTCAGTCACCACTTTATTGAGATGATGTTGGTGAAGGGACCTCACAAAGGTCAAGAAAGGACCACAGTGTGTGCAGATGAAGTCGCTTTGATCATGCAATGGCTGAAAGGAGCCTAAGGACAACATGAGTTGTAAGCTGATGCAAAGTAGACTGACATGCAGTTCACTGTGGGGGTATATGTGACATGAAAATCCGACCCCTCTAAGTTATAGCTAAGAGAGCTGAGTCCCCGATGCATGGGTTCTTTTGACATAGTTTGGTGGAGAAGGTTAAGTTTTTCCCTTACCCCTCATGATAATGTGATGTGTGATGAGTTCCATGTGTCCAATTTAGAGCACTATGTGAGGTACCTGGACCATATGCGGAGCAATGAACCTAGTGAGCCCCAAGGGAGGCTAAAATGACCTGAGTCACCTATGAGGTTTATAGATGCTAAGGTGAAAGAACTCAGAGAAAAGAATAGGTGATGATAAAGGTTCTTTGGAAGTGCCATGAATAAGTTAAAGCCACATAGGGGCCAACGATGGACATGAAAAAGTCTTATCCTGAATTGTTTGTTTGCTTGATGAAATTTTGAGGACAAAATTCCTATAAGAGGGGAAGGATGTTGCAACCCCAACTTTTGGGTTCATTTGGTGAGAAATGTAATTTCTCATATTAAATATATTTGAACAAATAATGATATAATTTGTTTTGAATAAATGGATTATGTTTACAATACCTTGATGATTGTTTTGTGGGCTTTATTGGCTATCAGGCCCAATAACAAAGAAAGGACAAAAGAAACTCTATTATTGAGTAAATAAGAAAATAGAGAAAAGAAAAATATGGAAACCTCTACAAGGAAAATACAAAGAGGGATTTCGTGCCTCTTGGGTTCCTTGGGTTCCAAGGAGTCCAAAATTGCAAAGATAAAGCAATAAGAAAAGAAAAGATCAATTAGATATTTCTTTATTAAGAAAGGAATTGAAAACAATGTTAAAATGTGGAAAATAAGTGGAAAGAAGTATAATTGAGTTATCCTTAGTGGAATTTCATATCCCAAGGATTATTAACATTAAAAGGAATACCAATGAGAAAAATAAAAGAGAAATAAAGAGAAATCCTCAGAAAGAGATATTTTAATAAGAAATAAACAAGATAATGTGAAATAATGAATATAGATGCATCTAGAAGGAAAATAAGTATCCTTAAAAAGGAATTTCGAAATATTTGAGTTTCTTGGGGTCCAAGGATCCCCAATGGAGAAAAAGAAAGAGAAAATACTGAAAATAGAAAATAAGAGAATAATATGATGCATAATGAATGATTTTTGTAGTATTGTTTAAAAGGAAGTATTTTCTACTAAATGATAATAGAAATTCGTTCCAATGGATTAAAAATCAAGAATAAAAAGAATAAGGGAGAGGAATTTCGAATTCCTAATTATCGAAGAAATAAGAAATACCAAAGGAGAGAGAAAATTTGCTTCCTAATGAAGGAATCACTTTCCAAGTGGGAAAAGGATTTGTTTTCCTTTTAATGAACATCTTGGGGTGTGAAAACCCTCCCTTATATAAGGGGTAGAGCCTATGGATCAAGTCTAAGAGGATCCCACATCTCCCTCTCTCTTCCTCATCTTCTTTTTTGGTCCTTTTCATTTGAAACCCTAACCTTGGGGGTAGTTCTATCTCTGGATCAATGACGAGCTGTGGAACCATCTTGTTGGAAGCAAGAGGCTTCTACATCAACCCTGGACCGATCGGCTACCCTCTAAACACCCAGGACTTCACACAACATCACCAGAGGTCTACAACAGGGATGTGTTTTGTAGGCCAAGCGGCTGCACACCCGACCATCCTGGCCGAGGGTCAGGGCTTGGAGGGGGCTTTCGGAGGTGAGGGAGTCCTCCCTGGTGGCCGACGAGGTCAAGAGGAGAAGGGGGAGCCATGCCAGCATGACTAGGGCATCCGCAGCCAGGCTGTGATCACACAGTAGCGCGTCGGGAGGAAGAAGAAGAAGGCAAGTGTCATTGGACACTTTTTCCCCTCCACGGGCTGTAGAAACTGCTAACTTATCGAGGGTAGTTTCGTCAGTTCGAAATGTTTTCAAACCCAGCGAGCGACATGCATGCAAGGAGCAACGTGGCATGCGCTGTTTGGTCAAAGTTAGTTGTTTTTTGTAAAATTCATAGTTAATTATTTGTAGCTCGGATTAGCGCGTATAATATATGAATTTTGCTCAGCAGAACACGAGGAATGCAATAAAAATAGCTTTATAGCCTAATTAGTTTTGAAATTTGAAAAGTACTATAATTTATCAACTGTAATGAATTAAAGATTAAGAAACCCTATTTAGAGATGATTAATGCTTTTAGTAGGGTTTAATGGATGACTAAAGTTGATATTAACTTGTTAATTGTAAAAAGGTATATTGAGAACAAAAATGATGAACTTTTCATGTAATTAGTTAATTTAGAGTTTTATGTGCATAAATATGCTTTAATGGACCTTGAAACCCTAATGATTATAATGGTGAATTTTAGTAGCTTTAATTGTTTAAAATTATGATTAAAGTCGAAATATGATAATTCTAAGCTATTTTGAGTATAAAGATTCCTAATTGTGGATAAATACCCTTAATGTAGTAATTAGGGTTTTCTAATGAATTAAATGACAAATCGAGTTCATATGTGATTTAGACCACAATGAACTTTGAATTGATGATAAATTAGCATAATAAATTTGTCATGGATTAAAAGGATAAAAATGGTAGCTTTATTGAAAAAGAGGCTTCATGGACTTAATTGATGATTAATTGTGTTGTTTATGAAATTAAGGTCATATGTTGTTAAAAGGTAACCTAAATAACTTTCATGAAGGATAGATGAGAAATTAGGGTTTAAAAGAGTAAAATGAAGTAAAAACCCTAATTGCAAAGTAAACCCTAAAAGAGGTAGAAATCCTGAAAAGAAATAGAAAAATTAAGTAATAATATGGTTTGAATAGATTTTGATAAAAAGGAATTGGATGTGATTTTAGGATTCTTGTACTTGCTTGATTGGATTTCCCTTCTTGGTTGATTTGGTCTCAAATCTACCTGACAGGTATGTGGTTATGCTTATGAATATCTCGAATTAGTTTTTCGAGGTTTTCCAAAGTTTTCCTCGATGACTTGAATTAAACTATTGGATGAATTTGATTCATGCAAACTATAATGTGGATATGACTATCACTTAAGATATGTGCCTACTAGCTCATATCCTAGTCCCCTCTGTGGCTTAATAGTTTGACCTAGTACATGGCTACCTATGGGGTAGGTCCATCAGGTTATTGGATGACTTAGTACATGGATACCAATGGGGTAGGTCCATCAAGTCACCTTGAGTCAGGGATTGGACTACCTATGGGTAGTGCCATGCGACTCTTCAATACACCATGAGTTAGGGATTGGGCTACCTATGGGTAGTGCCATGCGACTCAACCCTAGATATTGATCTACCTGTTAGGTAGGATCATGTGAGGTTTAATGGGGATCTACCATGAGGAAGGTAACATCCAGTTCCACTGCAGGGACAACACAGAGATAGGGGATATGTAAGGATTGAGTAGTATTGCTTAAGATGTAATCTTGGTTGTTAAATGATAATTGGATGATTACATTGTTATCATAGTTGCACGATTATTGTTTCCTCCACATACCAGCTTTTTGCTGACCGACGTTTTGTTTGTCGGCAATTTTAGATACAAGGTAAAAGAACAAATCGTAAAGTGGCATATGTGGAATTAAATATGAATTAAAGTTCAAAGGAGGATTAGTTAGAATAGACTCCATGTGGATAGAAGTAGATATCCAAGTTTTTAGAAAAGGTATGCAAAGTTAAATTTTATTACAACTTTTCAGTTTAGTTAGTAGAATTTGATAATTATTATTGATTATTTGTCAAACCTTTGATCCGGAAATTGGGATAATGGCTTTGACCTCTTGGTCTCCCTTAATTGGGGGTTACTGGGAGGCGGGGTCATTACATGAAGGAAGTGAGATGACTTGGTCAACCTGTCAAATATCACCAAAATGGAATCATGACCTTTGGCTGTCCTAGGAAGACCAACCCCAAAGTCCATGGTAATATGATCCCATCTCCACTGTGGTATTGGTAAAGTTTGTAACATCCTTGAGGGCTTTTGATGTTGAGCCTTCACCTACTAACAAACTAGACATCTAACAATGAACTCTAGCACATCATGCTTCAAACATGGATACCAATATAGATCCATAAATTATGGTACATCTTGGTACTGCCAGGGTGCATCATGTACATTGAGGAATGAGCCTCCACACCATCTTCCTTAGACCTTTTGCATCTAGAACCACTATCCTATTGTGAAGGCAAATTGTCCCATCCTATGACTCATGAACACCATCATACTTCTTACTGCCAAACTTCACACTAATATTTTATATCATTATATCATTTCTCTATGCATATCTGATATACTGCTTCAACATAAGGTTCACTTGCAACTATGCTAACAAACCTGCCAATAGATTAAACTCAAGCTATATATTCATCTGGAAAAGTGACACCAACATGCCTCTCTTGTGGCACACCATAAAGTATAACTATGCCTTGTCTACAAATGATGAAAAAGATGAATTCCTGCTCAATGCATCAACCATCACGTTTGCCTTCCCTGGATGGTAGTCTATCGTGCAATCATAAACTTTGATCAACTTCATCCATCTCCTCTACCTCATATTCAACTCCTCCTTTGAGAAGATATACTGAGCATTCTTGTGGATAGTGAAGATCTAAAACTTCTATACATACATGTACTGTCTCCAAATCTTCAAGGCATGGACCACAAGTGCAAGCTCTAAATCATGTGTTGGGTAGTCTCCTCGTGTTTCTTAAGTTGTCACAAAGCAAAAGATGTCATGTTCTTATCTTGCATCATCACACATCCGAAACTGTTCTTCGACACATCATAGAAGATTATGTAGCCTTTCCCTTGTTCTGGAAGAGCTAACACTGGTGCACTTGTCAACTTCTCCTTTAAAAATGGAAATAACACTAACACTTGTCATACTAGAAAAAAGGAACACCTTTCCTTATCAACTTGGTTAGAGGTAACACCACAACATCGAAATTCTTTATGAATATCCTTTAGTAACCATCCAAACATAGGAAACTTCGAACCTCCATTGGTGTCTTGAGTTGTTACCACTCCATTACTCATTGTACCTTCTTCAGGTCCACACAAACACCTTTAGTAGATATCACGTGACCCAAAAAAGACATCTTGGTTAATGAGAACTCACACTTTTTGAACTTGGCATACAACCTATGCCGCATCAACAATGCCAATGCCTGGTGAATGTGCTTCTCATGCTGCTGACTATCCTTGGAGTATATCAAGATATTGTCTATGAAAATGACTACAAACTGATCAGGGTATGGTCTAAACACTCTCTTCATCAGATCCATAAAGCTATCGACACATCGGTTAGCCTAAATGGCATAACCACAAACTTGTAGTGATCATACCTAGTCCTAAAAGCTGTCTTAGGTATGTCATATACCTTGATCCTCAGCTAGTGATATCTTGACCTCAAATCTATCTTCAAGAACACGATGTCACCTCTCAGATGATCAAATGTATCATCAATTTTTGACAACATATACTTGTTCTTTATTGTGACATTATTTAACTGCTGATAATATATACAGAGCCTCATGGAACCATCCTTCTTCTTTACAAAAAACATGGGAGCACCCTAAGGGGAAGTGCTTGGTTTGTTGAAACCCTTATCTAACAACTCCTGCAACTATTTCTTCAACTCCTACATCTATGTTGGTGCCATCCTGTAAGGTGACTGTGCTATGGGTTGTGTTATAGGAATAAGATTGATCTCAAAATCAATCTCTCTAGGAGGGGAAACATCAGGAAACTCCTCGGGAAAGACATCCTCAAACACTCACACTACATGCACCTCTTGGATACTAGGACTCCTCACCTTGGTATCTACAACATGTGCCAAGAAGGCCTCACACCCCTATCTCATCAACCTCTCTATTATCATAGCCGACATTAAATAGGTAGGATAAATCTTCCTTTCTCCTTGTAATATCCATGAAACATCTCCATCATGGAACATTGCCACCTTGGAACTACAGTCCAAAACAACTCTATACTTCTCCAAGGTATCCATACCAGGGATCACATCGAATCCATTCATGTCAAGTGGCATAAGATTCACTTAAATTCTACACACCAAGAAAGAATGCAAGATGGACACACCTCCCGCAACTCAGTGGAACCAACTAAAAGGGTTTCTATCGAAGACTATCAAATCTATTACAAATAGGAAGATAACAAATATTTATCACCTCTCTGGTAATATTGGAGTGTGTCACACCTAGGTCAACCAAAATAGATACAAAAGAAGAAGCAGATAGGTCAGAGTGAAAAAGTTCCATCTGACCCGTCATGACCCGTGCATTGACCACTCCCTGCTCTTGACTCATAGCATAGAATATAGCCATCACATGTTGTCATCCTCATCCTCTGCTAGATGGTCTAGATGACCCCACTTGCAATGCCTAACTGCATCCTCTACCACCACCACTGCCAAACTGTTGTTGCTAAAAAATGTGCTAACTCTACCTTGGTTGTTGTGTATGACCTACCTACCCACACTTGTGACAAGTCCTCGAATCATATTGTGGCCTAGACGGCCCTGTCAGTGACATAGACACAACACATAGAAATCCTACTGGAGGAAAGTTGTGACCTCTGCCCTTACTCAGGGACCACTATGATGACACTCCTACTCTCAGTTCAGAAAAGGTAGATCTCTAATGTGACTAAGGTGAAGAAAAACTTGGCTTCTTAAAGCCACCGGACGAGTGCCCCTGAAACCAAGATGGCCTCTTCTTAGCATTGGCCCTACGCTTCTCAATAGCAGACCCCTCAATCCGTCTCTCTAATTTCACAAAGGTAGAGAACCTCTCTCTATTCTCTAAAGAAGACATTGTCATCGACAACTCCATGCTCAGGCACCTTTCAAACCTCCAAATCCTCTCCTTATCTATCGCCACCATATGAGGACATAATTTTAGAAGCTCCATAAACTTTGCCTCATACTCATTGATGGTCATGGAACCTTTTCGTAGCTTATCAAACTATTCCATCTTCTCATCCAGATATGTCTCAGGGAAGTATCAACTCATGAACTCTCACCAAAACTCTTCCCATCCTATCACAACTCTCAGTATCTCCTCCTCCTCTATGGACCACCAATGGACAACACTACCCTTTAGCAGGTAATAGTGTTCTTCACCTTGTCCTCTTCTGAGATATTAAGGATCTTGAATGCCTTCAAAAACTCCATAAACCAAATATCAGCACTAGTTGGGCCTACTGTACCCGCATACTCGATCTTTCCAACACGTCACAACCTTTCAAACGTCTTCATGGAACCCTGAGATTCCACATTACAGACAACTTCCCTAACTGGAGGTACGGGTACTCTATCTGCAACATGTGTAATGGTCACCAAGAGATATCCAAACATGGACTAAAAGGTAGGATTTTCCATGGTTGTAGGGTCAAACTAAGGCACCGTGGGTTGCTCCGGCCCCATCTCTAGCACTCTATCGTCATGTGCCCACCTCCTAGCACCACCTCCTGGCACGACATAGCTACTCTTAGCATGTTCTTCTCATTCTCCAGAGATAGTTGTATAAGCATTAGCTAAGATCAGATATGTTGGATTACGTAAGAACAAACACAAAACTAAGTCCTATGTCCCTGTATACTCAATGAAACTAAAGCTTTGTTACCAACTTAAACTATGACAACCCACCACTCTAAATGAGATTACCCAAAACCAAAACATATGATCCACTACTAATCAACCACATAGCCAGAAAGTAGGTAAATTAAAACCTTCAACATTTCCATCATATTTAGAAACATTTACATAAAGGTCCTATGACTTGCATATCATTACATACCATATCAGACATTTACAAGTATGTCCAATGGAATCGGCTAAAACCTATATACAAAAGTCATGTTCCACATATACATGCCATATACAAAACATAGGAACATCGCCAAAGCTCGAGTCATTATACATACCATCTACAAAACATCCCCTCTTAGGACCTGATAGTACACGAATGACTCAAGGACTCTAATATAATTTATCTCTTAAATCCGTGGTATGATTTCATTTTCTCAATTATATTATTATGCTTGATCACCATAATGATAATATAATGCCTTTAATTACTTTGAAAGAAGAATTAATGGTTGAAAAGAGACGAAATTCACATTAATTAAAAATTCCCTTGAACAAGGTGATGTAAGGTTAATGGTGGAAACCCAGAGGTCGATTCTAATGCACCTAGTTTAGGGTATAGGTTACTACGACGGTGGAACCGACCTAGACATAGGTAGTGAATTGTACCATGACAGTGGACAATTCTGACTACAGGCCACTACCCGGATTGAGAGATGAACCTGAGTAACTATATGGAAATTCATATAATGAAAACCCGCGGTGAAACCACAATCCTAAAGATCTCCATCTGAATTGATTAAACTAAACATTTAATCGATTGATTTGTTTTATTTTATTTTCTTTTCTTTTTAAAACAACTCTCATAACCTTTTTATTGGTCTAGATGATTGCGAGTAGTTAGTAGTAGTCTACCGATAATTCAGTGTCCCTGAGTTCGACTCGGGCCTCACAAGGGCCTATACTACATTGACGCGTGCATTTGCGTTTTACACACGGTAAAATCATGTCAAGTTTTTGGCGCCGTTGCCGGGGACACGACAGTTGTCGGCACTACGAGTGCTGCAAGCGGCCATTCTAGGCCACTTTTTTTTTATTTCGTAAGCATTTTTGAAATTCATAGTTTATCTTTCATATTTTGTAATCGTCTAGCACGGTACTGAACGGAAATTATCATTTTTGCAGGTACTGGTGCATGGTGAGGATGCGTAGCACTGACTACATGCAACAATCACCAGAGGTTCCACTGCCGGGACCAGACGATGAGGAGAACAACGTTCAATCCCAACTGGAAGATATAGATTCAGATTCTGAACCAGAAGCCATGGCAGAAGAACAGACAATCTGGGAGAAGATCCAGGCATCTTCTGCGTCTGCATCTAAAGGGCCGATAAAGAAGCAGGCAGTCAATATTCCAACTTATAAAATTGATCCTGCATTAATAAATTTGGTCAAATCAAATGCGTTTCACAAACTTATAAATGAAGATTCGGTGACTCATATAAGCAAGTTCGTGGAGAACTGTGATATGATCAAGATAGACATGTTTCCACAGGAGACGTTGTACTTGAAGCTGTTTCCCAGCTCTCTGGCGGGAAATGCACGAGAATGGCTACATAATCTTGATGATGAGTATGTGGAATCATGGAACCACATGGTTGAATTGTTCTTTGAAAGATTCTTTCCACCTGAGAAGACAAATGATATGATCAGAAAAATTCATAATTTTAGTTAGAAAGCAGGAGAGACTTACTCCGAGACCTGGGAACGGTTTCAGATCATGATGAGGAGGTGCCGACATCATGGGCTTGACAAGGAGAAGAATGTCAAAATTTTCTATTTTGCTCTCAATGAGCATGATAGAAGTAATCTGGATGCAGCAGGTTCAGGTTTCTTCTTAAACAATAAGGGTACGAGGTGCTGAGAAATTTTGAAGAATATGGCAAAGAAGCAATCCTGGGGCGATAGAGACGCCGTAGAGCATGTTCGGGCTGCGGGGGAGTCAAAGGCCATCAAAGAGCTAAATGAGAAGATGGACCTTCTAGCAAAGAAACTGCTTGCAAAAGAAGACGCAGAATCAGAGGATGAAGCTCAAGTCAAATTCATGCACCAACAGCAGGGGTACAGAAACAATGACTACTCATGGAGGAAAGACAAGAAATTCTCATGGAAGGACCCAAATAATTTCTTGCAGGACCCTGACACAAAACCCCAACCAGTGCCAGAGGATAAGAGCAATGAGTTGCTCAACCAAGTTATCAAGCAAAATCAAGAACTTATGAGCACGTTTGGCCAGTAGATAAAGCAACAAGGAGAATTCATGAATCAATTTGGGCAGACCTTACAAAGCCATGGGGCTTAGATGAGGACTATAGAGACATCCTTGGCACAGATGGCAGCTGAGATATCAAATTTGAAGAAGCCAATGCAACAAGGCTTTTTGGGTAATACAAACATTCCAGGAGGAAACCAACAAGCTAAGGCAATCTTGCTAAGGAGCGGTAAGAAGATTTTAAACCCTAGGGCCGATGAACTAAGCAAACCCCAGTCAGAAAACAGAGGTGAGGCCGTAGAGGAGGTTTCGATCCCAATCACTGAGCTGGTAGATGATGTGGTAGAGGATGTTGCAACAAAACCCGTCATTGTTGAGGAGGAGACATAGAAGAGGACGCCATATGTGCCGCCACACCAGAGGGCACAAAATGTCCCAGTCCCATATCTTAATAGCATGAAGGCCAAGAAAGTGGATGCTCAGTTCAAGAAATTTCTAGATAGCTTTAGAAAGCTTTCGGTCAACATTCCTCTTTTAGAAGCAATAGAGCAAATTCCCTCTTACGAAAAGTTTCCGAAAGACATCATTACAAAGAAGAGGAAAATCCCAGATACCGAGGTTGTGGTTCTTAAGGAACAGGTGAGTTCTTTCATCATGGGCACATTGCCTCCTAAAAGGCAAGATCCGGGCTACTTCAATATTTCATGCTACATTGGTAAAGTGAAATTTGGCGAAGCACTATGTGATTCCAGGGCAAGTATAAACCTGATGCCTCTCTCTACATTCAAGAAGCTGGGACTGAAAGAATCAAGGCCAAGCAATATGACAATACAGTTGGCGGATAATTCCGTGGTGAAACCGTATGGTATTTGCGAAGATGTTTTGGTGAAAGTTGATCGGTTTGTATTTCCAGCAGACTTTTTTGTAATGGAAATGCAAGATGAACATTGTAATGAGCTACTCCTTGGACGACCCTTCCAAGCCACTGCTGACATGATACTTGAGATGGGGAGAGGTCGTTTGACCTTGGGCATTGCTGATGACCGGTTTGAGATGGTCATGCCCTCCAGTACAACGCAATCAAAAGCTAAGGAGCAATGCCGCATGATGAAGCATTTTGATCAGAATATTTATATTTGTCTAGGTAAGCCATTTCTAGATATGGCTCATGTAATGACTAAGGTAGATAAGGGGACACTGGATGTAGACATCATGGAGTAGACCAAGGTTGTGTCTCTTAACAAGGCTGTGGGTTTTCCCAATGATGAAGAGGAGGACATCCCGCCTTCTACTGAAGATGAGGCCATAGCAAGTTCTGTTTTCAATGCATATCCAGAACTGCCGCTTGAAGCCTGCCTGGTTAATATTACACATGATTGGATGAGAAGCAAGTCACTCCAAGAATGCACCAAGACGCTTCAGGTGCTACTGTGTTTCTACGCTAGGTACTATGAAGACCTTGGAGAACTCCCACCACCGCTTCAGTCATCCTTGATCAGCCCGCCAAATTTAGAATTAAAGCCACTGCCACCTCATTTGAAATATGCATTTCTAGCTGAGGATGAGAAGCTTCCAGTGATTATTTTGGCATATCTGAGTGCCGAGGAGGAGGATCAACAATAAAAAAGTGTTGAAGAACCACCGAGGTGCATTCGGGTGTTCGGTCGCGGACATCAAGGGGATTTCCCCTACATTGTGCCAGCATAAGATCTGGCTCGAGGAGGGAGCCAAACCTGTAATTCAGCCACATCGCCGACTAAATCCTAGCATGATGGAGGTCGTCAAGAAGGAGGTGATCAAGCTCCTTTCTGTAGGTATCATCTATGCTATATCTGACTCGACGTGGGTGAGTCCTACACAGGTAGTCCCTAAAAAGGGGGGAATTACTGTTACACATAATTTGTTAAATGAGCCAGTCACGACCCGTCTGGTAACCAGGTGGCGTGTATGTATAGACTACCATAGATTGAATGCTGCTACGCTTAAGGATCATTTTCCTCTCCCATTCATTGATCAGATTTTAGAGCGATTGGCAGGTCGATCTCATTTTTGTTTTCTCGACAGTTATTCGGGCTATAATCAGATTTCCATTGATCCTAAGGACCAAGAGAAGTCCACCTTCACTTGTCCTTACGGAACATTTGCATACCGCCGTATGCCCTTTGGTTTGTGTAATGCACCAACAACCTTTCAGCGTTGCATGCTCACCATTTTCTCCGATATGGTTGAACGCTGTTTGAAAGTCTTTATGGACGATTTCTCCGTCTATGGTGTGTCTTTTGATGAATGTTTATACAATGTGGATAAGGTTTTGCAACAATGTGAGGACATGCATTTGGTTCTCAATTGGGAGAAATGCCATATGATGGTTAGCGAAGGGATCGTGCTTGGACATAAAGTGTCTAGCAAGGGGTTGGAAGTAGATCCGGTGAAGATTGAAGTTATTTCCAAATTACCCCCACCAAATTTGGTAAAAGGGGTATGGAGTTTTCTAGGTCACGCCGGGTTTTATCGCCGCTTTATTAAAGATTTCTCAAAAATAGCCAAACCATTATCTGAGCTGTTGGAGAAAGATGCGTTCTTTGATTTTAACGAAAAGTGTTTACATGCTTTTAATGTGCTTAAAGAAAAATTAATTTCTGCTCCGGTTGTGCAAACACCAGACTGGACAAAACTGTTTGAATTGATGTGTGATGCATCAGATTTCGCAGTAGGGGCTATTTTAGGACAACATATGGACAATAAACCCGCTGTGATTTTCTATGTGTCCAAAACTCTAAATGAAGCACAACTGAATTACGCGACAACTGAGAAAGAGCTTCTCGCCGTTGTTTTTGCTTTTGAAAAATTCCGGCAATAACTTGTAGGATCTAAAGTCGTGGTATGGATGGACCACACCGCCATAAAGTACTTGATTGAAAAGAAAGATGCCAAACCTAGACTGATTAGGTGGATCTTACTGTTACAAGAATTTGATATTGAAATCAAAGACAAGGTGGGAATAGAAAATGTGGTTGCAGACCATTTGTCTAGGTTGGAATGGGTAGATGAGAAGGACGTGCATATACCCATTACCGAGACGTTTCCTGATGAACAAATTCTATCTGTGAAATCTAAAGATCCTTGGTTTTCTTATATTGTTAATTATCTTGCCTGCAAAATTATCCCAGATGATTGGACATACCAAGAGAAAAATAAAATTTTCCATTCTTTGTGATATTATTTCTGGGATGACCCCATTTTGTTGAAGCAATGCAGGGATGGTGTGTTGCACAGGTGTGTACCAGAGGTAGAATATGAAAGTGTCCTTCATCATTGCCATACCCTACCGACTGGTGGCCACCATGCTAGTTCTAGAACGGCGGCCAAGGTACTTGAGAGCGGTCTTTACTGGCCTACTTTGTTCTGGGACGCATATGACTATGTGCGGCAATGCGATTCCTGCCAATGGGCAGGTAACATCTCAAAGTGATAGGAGATGCCCCTCAATGTATTTCAAGAGGTCGAGGTGTTCAATCTTTGGGTTATTGATTTTATGGGATCCTTTGTGTCCTCCAACTCTAACTTGTACATTCTATTAGCTGTTGACTATATATCGAAGTGGGTAGAGGCAATACCCACTAGGACTAATGATGCCACTGTAGTGTGTAGGTTTGTCAAAGAATACATTTTCTGTAGGTTTGGTGTACCAAGAATGATTATCAGTGATGGAGGTACACATTTCTGAAATCATAAGTTTGCGGCATTGTTGAGAAAGTATGGGGTAAAGCACAACATTGGTACCCCGTACCACCCACAGACACAGGGGCAAGTGGAAGTCTCCAATAGAGAAATTAAGAAGATCTTAGAGCGCACTGTGGATTCGACGAGAAAGAACTAGAGTGCCTTGCTACCGGACGCTTTGTGGGTGTACAGGACGGCATTTAAGACACCTATAGGCACTACGCCTTTTAGGTTGGCTTACGGTCGGGCCTGCCATTTACCGGTGGAATTGGAGCATAAGGCGCACTGGGCGCTGAGGAAGCTGAATTTGAACTATGATGAAGCAGGAAAGAAGCGTTTGTTGGAGCTGAATGAACTTGACAAACTGAGGATGAATGCATATGAAAGCTCGCAGATTTACAAGGAGCGAACAAAGCTGATTCACGATCGGCACATTCAGATGCGTATCTTCAAGAAGGGAGATCGTGTGCTCTTGTTCAACTCAAGGTTGAAGATGCATCCCGGGAAATTAAAATCCCGATGGAGTGGACCCTTCACTATAGAGGAGGTTAGGCCACATGGAGAAATCATGGTGCGTGATGGTGAGACAACATTTTTGGTCAATGGACAGTGATTAAAGTTGTACTTCGGTGAGGATTACATGAGGAAACTTCATGAGGTCAAACCCATGGTGCTTACAGATGCAGAGCTTGATTTCGTCTAGCCTAAGACATTAAATAAGGGCGCTTGTTGGGAGGCAACCCAGCCATTGGTAGTTTCGTTTAGTTTCTTTTACAATTGTACATTAGTTTGATTCGATTTTGTTTTTAGTGTAAACAAGATACCTTGATTGTTTGTTCAATGTGCAGGACTGAGGCAGGGTCGATAGTATCGACCCTTGTGTCGATGGTATTGACATGGGCATAGTTAGGCGGCTGCAAAGATCTCTCTGAGTCGATACTATCAATGACCTCGTCGATGGTATCGACCTACCATCAGGTTGCTCACCAAAATGGGCTCGATAGTATCGACATGGCTGTCGATACTCATGAGATCCCTGAAGATATTTAGACAAAATTTGTCTCAGTGAAGTCGATACCATTGACGGGCCTGTCGATGGTATTGACCCGGTTACAGGCAGGAAGCGGCGGCTGGGCCTCACGAGGGTGTGTGCCCTAAGAAGAGTCGATACTATCAACTTGCATCGATGGTATCGATGTGACATGTCACCGATCCGCCAGAGGAAATCAACGACGATCACTGCATCAAGAGAGTCGATCCGTGGAATGGGTCGATACCATCGACACCCGTCGATGGTATCGACGCGTCATCGATCTGGGC
Source organism: Alisma plantago-aquatica (assembly GCA_963693085.1). Taxonomy (NCBI): domain Eukaryota; kingdom Viridiplantae; phylum Streptophyta; class Magnoliopsida; order Alismatales; family Alismataceae; genus Alisma; species Alisma plantago-aquatica. Next base: position 1,278,080,294 of record OY856410.1, on the reverse strand, counting down.
CCCCACATCAGGCTATCGACAACTGTCGATACTAGCAGAACACCGGATTGTGCTACAGGTGTCAATACCATCGACTCGTGTCGATGTATCGACAGGTGCACAACAGCGACGACCACAGTTATAAAAGAGAGGGATGGTTGTCATATGACGTCACACCTTTAGAGCCTTTACCCTCCACTTGTGCCGTGCATATTGCTGTGCGATCAGAGCCCGGCTACGAGCATCCAAGGAGTGCGATCTTCCCCGAGCCTTCACCGAGCGGAGATTGTTTTCTCCGACCTTCATCAAGCTCCATCTTCCATTCCTTCTTTCTCGGCGACGATGGTGCATACGATCGGTGCATCTTCTTCACGGGCGGATCCTATGGAGATCCCCGAGTTCATTCCTCCTCCTACTGCATCTATTCCTCACCCAAGGATTGTCCACCCTTCCGCAGAGGTCCGGAAGGTCTATGAGGAACTGATGAAGAGAAAGATCGAGCCCACACACTATGTTGATCGGACAATGGTCCGTGATCTGGGGTTCGAGGCCAACCTCACCTACGTCTTGAAGGGGTAGGCGAGACACACATCCAGGAGGCCCGACGAGCTGCAGTACCACGCCGATGGCCAACCTTTCTTCAGCGAGTGGCCGACGTACAAGGAACTCGTAGCGGAGTTCGTGGCTTCATTGGACATCAATGTGGTGCCCAATGATATGATCGCCACAGACAGAGAGTGGAGGAAAGGGCGGATGTCATTCAGACTCTACAACAATGAATACACCCTCACTCTTACCCAGTTCAATTCAATTTATAACTGGTTTCATAATGACTACCAGCACCGACGGCCAGACAACATGACAAACTATGATGATATCTTCGCCCAGCTCGTGACTGCGCCTCCGGGCAAATCTGTCAGCTACCACAACGCTACGGTGGCTGATTTCGAGCATCTATTTGTGCGGATTCTTCACCGCATGCTCTGCACCACGTTGTTTTCTCGTGGTGACTTGTCTCTCAGCAAGTTTTAAGAGACAGATTTGTTCTTCCTGCACAAATTGCTGAAGCGCAAGGAGTGCAATTGGGGCACGTTCTTCTTAACATGCGTGTTGGCCGTAAAGAGGAGTACGCGGAAGGCTCCAATCCACTTTGGAGGGCTCATCACACCACTGGCCCTCTATCTTGGGTTAAATTTCTCCCAGCTTACTCCCCTTTTCAATAGGAGCAAGGTCAACCTCCAACATCTGCACCGCTCCAACCTCCTCCTGCTCCGTGATGGCTTGGCATATGCACATTGCCTTGTCAATCAAGCATATCAAGAGTGCTCACTTCCAGACCCCGTCTTCAATATTGAGGGAGCTCAACATTTCTGATGGCCTGTCATTGCCATCGACGACTCCGATGAAGACAGTGGTGATGATGACAACAATGACGAAGGTGATGAGCATGAAGAGGAAGAGGAGGCCTTCACTCCTCTTCGGGTACGAGTAGCACCCCGGAAGCGTCCCCGCATACATTCGGGTGCATCTTCATCTTCACAAAGTCTGCCACCTCAGTCCTCTCATCAAGGAGAGGATGCCTACTCCATGCAAGGGATGTACACAATGTTGTAAGAGATCCAACACACCCAACTGCAGCATACAGCTTCATACGCCGGTATTCAGGATACATCAAACCGGCTGTTAGATAATCAGAGGGCCATTTTCGAGAATGAGCGCCTCCTCCTCGACAACCAACAACACATCCACGACATGTTGCATAGGATGAAGATGCAGCAGCAACCCTTCTATGATCATTACTGGAGCCAGAATTATTTTGGGGGGTATCCACAACCTCCACCAATGCCCCAGTATGATCCGAGCTTTTAGGGGCAATACCCATCTTGGGACCCCATGGCTCCACAGTACCCACCTCCTCCTAAAGAATGATCGTTATCACTGTTCCACCTTTTAAGGTTGTTTTTGACTATGAGGCCATAGTCAAATTCAAGCTTGGGGGGGGGGAGTTGGAACAACTCTATCCTTTAGTTTTCTCAGTTTTAGTTTTTATTGTTTTGTCTTTTGTCATTTGTTTTTCTTAGTTATGAGTTTGTTTGTAGGATCCACACTCTATCTAGTGTAATTGTGGATGTCTTAAGTCATGTGTCATCTCGTTGCTTGTACATGGGAATTAGGGGCAAATTTAAAAAAAAATTTAGTGTTTTTTCTAGCTTGTGTTGTTTAACTTTGAGCACAGAACTTAAGGAAATAATTGGGTCTGTCAACTCTAAAATAGGAAATCACAACTGTACATTCCTATGATTCATGAAAAGTGGACGGAACTGGTTGTTTGAGCCTAAACTAATCAAATGATAATGAGACTTTAATTTGAAATAAGAGAGATAAACCTCTTGATTACTACATAGGTCAGTAAGGAGGGACACATAATAATTTCCAAAGGTTCAGTCAATTAGTCTTGTGATCTATCCACCCCATTGTTTTCATACTCCACCTTAAGAACTGGAAGTATATTACGGTTTTAATCTCTTTGATTGCATTCCATGTAGGTAGGTTTTGCATTGCAACTTTTTTTCACATATTTTTGCATGAAAATGAAAAAAATAAACTAGTTATACATGCACATTATCCTTAGGTGCGTGTCATGTAGTTGCAGAAATATCATGTAGTAGTTGCATTCACATCTTTTGTGCATATAGTACATCATGCATCTTATGTCTTCTGAAACATTAAGGGTGATGAACTTGTTCCATACCTTCTGAATGCTTCAAATGTATAAGTTATGCAACAATAAGTGAGCTCGACAAATAATTAGTTGTCAGTTATGAAAATAAGGGCTTAAAAAAATAATAAAGAAAAAAAAAGTTTTGAAAAAAAAGAACAAAAAGAAAAAGTATTGAGAAGCAAGTAGGATTGAGAGGGAGAAAGGATAATAGTCTCACCTGCATCTTAAGAAGAATAAGTACATGATGTAGTTCTCTTAGATATTCCATCTCACCTTGAGACGGGATGATAGTGCATGCATCATTCCACCCAAATGTAGGCATTGGGGCATTTTTACTTGCATATGCATCATTTAGGTCATTATTGTTTTGTGCATGTTGAAACCATATAATGCTTCCATTTCTTCCACTAGCCACCCATTCCATCCACCCGTTGCTTGAATTGGTAGGCCACTGTGATTTTCTCCTCACTCGTTAATACCAGGAGAGCTACTTCCATGTAGATGGTAGTTAGGGCGAGCAACGTAGATAGGGGATCACAAGATGCACCGAGTCTGAACTGGAGAATTTTATTATGTTAACTTCCTTATATGATAGTGTTCATCAATTTTGAGGTAAATATCTTTTATGGATGATTACTGTCGCCTTTAGGGTAATTATCATTCCGTGGTTAGTGAGGGCCAGAATGTGAATGTCCGGCGGGGATCATATGGTGATGTTTGTTGTGATAATATATTCTTTAGTTGACCCTCGCAATTCTATTCTAGAGTTTTGTTGCTCGAGGACGAGCAATGTTCAAGCTTAGGGAAGTTTGATGCGATGATTTTGAGTCGCATTTATAGACTCATTTTACTCGCGTTTTATGCGTTTATTGGTCATTTTGGTGGTCAATATCGCATAATTCACTTACTTTAGTCTATGATCCTTCTCAGTGTCAAATTTCTCTTATTTTATTGTTTTCAGCATAAATGATTACAATAATATATTTTATCTCGGCTTATGTGGTTTTGTTTTGCAATTTCAGGAAAACACATATCTGCAGCTGTCGATACCATCGACGGCTGTCAATACTATCGACACAGCCACAGGCAGGCAGCCACAAGGAGAAGCACAATGTCGATACCATCGACCGAGAAGTCGATGGTAGCGACTTACCATCAGGTTGGCAGCGACCAGCCAGTCGATACTATCGACCCCAAAGTCGATACTATCCACACGTGTAGCTTCGGCGACAGAAAAGGGATAAAACCGATGCCTAAGGGTGTCGATACCATCGACCCTCGTTGATGGTATCGAGTCAACATCAGGCACAACGACAGAAAAGAAAGAAGGCTTGCCGATATCGCGAAGGGTCGATACCATCGACCCGCGTCGATGGTATCGACATCGTCAGATCAGAGTTTGTTTTAGATCGGCTCTAATCTGACGGTTGTGATATTTTTGCAACCTAACTCGGTGATTATACCTAATGACGGTGGCTAAGTTTAGGGTATCACGTCATTAGCCACTGCACACATCCCGAGAAGGTGTGGAGAGAAGAACGGAGCCCTGAAGCACACCCCAGCCATTCCGGAAGTCGAAGAAGACGTTCTCCACAACCAAAAGGCTGTAGATCGCACATTCTACACCGAGGAATGCTTGGATCTTCTCCGTTTAGGGGTTTCATTACTTATTCACATTCTTCTCCATGTTTCCCCTTTCTTCAACCATGTTTTGCTCTGAGATGAACATGCGGGGCTAATCCCCTTTATCTTTAGGACTGGGAGTAGCCCGGGGAAGCATTGTATGACATTTTTATCATAGTAATTCATAATTTATCTCTTGAATCCGTGGTATGATTTCATTTTCTCAATTATATTATTATGCTTGATCACCATAATGATAATCTATTGCCTTTAATTACTTTGAAAGAAGAATTAACGATTGAAAAGAGATGAAATTCACATTAATTAACAAATCCCTTGAACAAGGTGATGTAAGGTTAATGGTGGAAACCCAGAGGTCGATTCTAATGCACCTAGTTTAGGGTATAGGTTACTACGACGGTGGAACCGACCTAGACATAGGTAGTGAATTGTACCATGACAGTGGACAATTCTGACTACAGGACACTACCCAGATTGAGAGATGAACTTGAGTAACTATATGGAAATTCATACAATGAAAACCCGCGGTGAAACCGCAATCCTAAAGATCTCCATATGAATTGATTAAACTAAACATTTAATCGATTGCTTTATTTTATTTTATTTTCTTTTATTTTTAAAACAACTCTCATAACCTTTTTATTGGTCTAGCTGATTGCGAGTAGTTAGTAGTAGTCTACCGATAATTCAGTGTCCCTGAGTTCGACTCGGGCCTCACAAGGGCCTATACTACATTGACGCGTGCACTTGCGTTTTACGCACGGTAAAATCATGTCACCAGGAATTGGATTACACCAATCCTGTGCAACTAGTACAAGCATTAGACTTATATTATTCCTGTGTATCCATCCCAAGTATTGAACTATGCCAATCCTGTGCAACTATTCTAGGTATTGATCTATGTCAATCCTGTGCAACTATTCCAGGTATTGATCTATGTCAATCCTATGCAACTATTCTAGGTATTGATCTATGTCAATCCTATGAAACTATTCCAGGTATTGATCTATGTCAATCCTGTGTTATTATTCCAGGAATTGGGAGTTAGCCAATCCTGTGCATTCCAGGTATTGGGAGTTAGCCAATCCTATGTTATTATTCCAGGTATTGTGAGTTAGCCAATCCTATGCATTCCAGGTATTGGGAGTTAGCCAATCCTGTGTTATTATTCCAGGTATTGGGAGTTAGCCAATCCTATGCATTCCAGGTATTGGGAGTTAGCCAATCCTGTGTTATTATTCTAGGTATTGGGAGTTAGCCAATCCTATGCATTCCAGGTATTGGGAGTTAGCAAATCCTGTGTTATTATTCCAGGTATTGGGAGTTAGCCAATCCTATGCATTCTAGGTATTGGGAGTTAGCCAATCCTGTGTTATTATTCCAGGTATTAGGAGTTAGCCAATCCTGTGTTATTATTCTAGGTATTGGGAGTTAGCCAATCCTGTGCATTCCAGGTATTGGGAGTTAGCCAATCCTGTGTTATTATTCTAGGTATTGGGAGTTAGCCAATCCTGTGCATTCCAGGTATTGGGAGTTAGCCAATCCTATGTTATTATTCCAGGTATTGGGAGTTAGCCAATCCTGTGCATTCCAGGTATTGGGAGTTAGCCAATCCTATGTAACATTTAAAAGATTTTGTTACCTCTCACTAGGCAACAACCATCCTCATATCTCATAAGGCCCATAAAGCATCTTGTCACCTCTTACTAGGCAACATAACATATTACTTCATGTAATACAATAGTAACACCTCTATTCCCTCAATAGGGTTAGGGCTTACCATATCATATTATGATTTCTCATGTCCCATTACCCAATTTAGGGTTAAGGTTTCCCATATCACATTAGGATTTCATAGTTATCAAAGTATATCAACTTTGAGATGCTAACTGTGAAGTCTTTCATATCTTGATGTATCACTTACCTCATTACTTCCAACTTTCTTGAGTTATCAGCTTATCTTGGATTAAGGTATTTCCCATCTTAATCCTTTCATCCACTAACCTATCACTCTTACCATGAAGTGCATAGGTTACACATATGAATGGTCCAATTATCTTTAATGATATGAACTCATCTCAGGTTAAGGCATTTCTTACAACAAGCTTGCCTATAATCAACCATTTATGATATTTCACCCTTATAAGGTTTTACCCACTATTTTATTATTAGGGTTCTGGGTTGTCATCATGTTGTCCAATTTTAAGGCTTCATGTATTATAACTTCGATTAGGATTTCACATACCTTTACCCTTTATTAGGGCTTTGGGATTTCACATGCTATCATACTTAATTAGAGTTAGGATTGCATATAGCATCACCCTACATTAGGCTTTCACATCTCATTGCCTATACTTAATGTTTACTATTCATCCCAACTAGGGATTTCTCATGGCATAATCCTCAATTAGGGTTTCTCATGGAATCAACCTCAATTAGGAATTCACATTGAATCAACATCAATTAGGGATTCACATGGAATCAACCTCAATTAGGGATTCACATTTTATTATCTTGGTTTAGAGTCACAACATTACCCTGGGTTTGGGTTACATCTGATATTGCTCTAAATTTAGGTTAGGACTCAACAACCTTCTTGATTAGAAATTCATGACCTTTTTATTAAGGATCATACCCAATTCATCACATGATCAATACTCATGTATGAATTCCTTTCCATCATCCTCTCAACTTGATTAGGTTACATCAACCCTTCAAACAAGTACATACAACTATGATTAACATAATGTACCAAGTCATGGTTCTTATAAGCAATTAGTGTTCATCCCTTGATTGGCACTGATCACTTAGGTACATTAGGGTTTCAACCTTTTTACCTTCATTGATTATCATTACTAATCATCATTGAATCAATGGATCATTCATCATCTTAATTCTCAAGGGATTCAATCATATTGAACCTCCATTACATAAGGTATCCAATTGATTTGACCAATTGAATCTTCAATTACAATAGGTGTCCAAGTGGATTAACCACTTGAGTCCTCAATTAATTTTGACTAATTGAGCCCCAAACGGTCTTGGTCTTTTAAAGTTCAAACGGTTTGAAACCGTTTGGTAAAGGTGGTTCTTGAGACCGTTTGCTAAAGCAAGTACTTGAAACCATTTTCTAAAGCACCTTTTGAAACTGCATGGGCTCAACCGGTTTGGGATCGTTTGGTCCCAAATGGTCTTGAGACCGTTTGGTCCAAACCTCCTCAAAATCGCATGGACCAAATATGGTCTCAACTAATCAAATTGAATTAGGGTTTTCAATGTTTCTTCCTTCAATCATTGAATTCATGTGACCAATCTTCAATTAGACCCATCACCATACTTCAATTGAATTAATTAAGTCATCCTTCAACTGATTTTACCCTCAATTAACCCTCAATTGATCATCAATTAGGGTTTTAATCAATTGGATTAGGGTTTGGAATCGATGATCCTTCAACATTAACCAATGTGAGTCTAGTTGCTTTAAAACTATTGGACCATCATCCAAATTTAACATGACCTGACCCCAAACGGTCTTGAGGTTGTTTGGATGACCTCCAAATGGTATTGAGACCATTTTCCCATGTCAACATCAAAATCCAAGTCAATCAATCAAAGTTTGGATCATTGGATCGATCACCAAATCAACATTTGATTTCACTTCAACTTAGTACCTTTAGATCTTCAAACACCTAACCATAGTCAACCCTAGACCTCTAAACGGTCTTGGGTGACCCCCAAATGGTCTTGGGATCGTTTGGATGACCTCCAAACGGTCTTGAGACCGTTTTCCCATCATATCATCATCAACCATGTCATTCAATTAGGGTTTGGATCCTAGGATTGGTCACCAAATCAACACTTAATTGTATTTCATTTTGGTATCTTTGGACCTTCAAACGCTTGACCAAACTTAAAACTAGACCTCCAAACGGTCTTGGGTGACCCCCAAACGGTTTTGAGACCGTTTGGGTGATCCCCAAATAGTTTTGAAACCGTTTGGGTCAATCAACCCAAAGCATCAACTCATTCAATTGCAAAATCAACACTTAGCCGATTAGGGTTTATACCATATGTTTGAATCTTCAAATACCTAACCATACTCAACCCTAGACCTACAAACAGTCTTGGTTGACCTCCAAACATTCTTGAGACCGTTTGGGTGATTCCCAAACGGTTTTGAAACCGTTTGGGTCAATCAACCCAAGTTTCAAACTCAATCACTTATGAAATCAGCACTCAACCCGATTAGGGTTTAGGTGATTGATGGACCTTCAACTCATGAACCGATTGGAGTTAATCAATAATAATTGATGGGTCATTAACCTAGATCATTATGAACAAGTCCCTAAATGGTCAACCCTGGTCAACATCACCAAACGGTCTTAAACCATTTGCTTCTATGCAGTTTAGTGAAACTGTTTCATTCCAAACGGTTTGAAACTGTTTGCTCCCAAAACACAAACCGTTTGGACATTTGATTGAAACTGTTTGGTCTAGATATTTGGGGAGGTGTGTGATTATGATGATGTCATCATCATAAAACTCTAAACCCACGAAACCTGCTGTGATTTCCATGGAGATTGCATCAATCAACCAAATCAATAATTGTAAATAGAGAAATGATCATTATTTGATGGGGAATTGAATGCAATAACAAAGTTAGGGTTTCAAGTTATAAAACCCACCTTCAATTGGGCTCCAAAGCTCCAAGCTCATGAAAAAAATGGTGGATGAAGCTCTTGAAACTCCCCTTAGGCTCGTCCTCAAGCTTTTGGTTGAAAAGATTGGCTAGGGTTGAAGAGGAGATTGAAATAAGAAGAAATCCATAATTTATTTTCGATTTTCACCATGGAATCAAGGTGAAATGGATAAAGAACCTTACCAACAGGTTGGGGGTCGTCCTAAAGGTCCTTCCTAGCTCCCTTGGTCAGTTTCCAAGCAAGGAGAAGAAGTGCAAACGAAAAAGCCTTTCATTTGGCTTGTAAAGGGTCTTTTTATAAGAAATTCAAGGAAAGAGAAAGTGCCTTATAAAAATTCATTTAATCCCAAAAATATGGCCGCCTCTTCCCCCTCATATTCCTTAGGAATGAGGCTATCTTGTTTGTCTCTTATTCCTCTCAATTATCCACGATTTAAAGAAAAGCAAATCAAGCACCTTAAATCATATAATATTAATATCCATATGTGATTTAGAGGCGCTCTGAATGGCAACGCGCTCTAGCGGCGCTGGATCCACCAGAGGCGATGACCGTTGATGGAGTCAACCTCAAGGATGGAGGAGACCCCAGCGCAGGGCTATCGCATTGGAGGTCAGAGTGGCGGAAGCAACTAAGGACTGGACGGCGGTATTCAAAAATGTTGGTGGGGATGTGGACACCAGAATCTAGGAAACCATTCTAACGGTAGAAGGAGACACGATCATCATCCCACAATCGAAGGTTGACGAAAACGCAACTCTATGGAAGAACACTCTTGCAGGATATGTCATTGGGTTCAGGCCCCATATCCCTACGCTGCAGGATTATCTGACGCGACTATGGAAGCCGGCGGGATCAATGGAGGTCCTAGGTCGAGGGAACGGATGCTTCATTATAAAATTCCAAGAGAGCACAGACCTGGCTGACGCGCTGGAGGGTGGACCATGGAATGTGAAGGGCAAGCCAATGATTCTCAAAAAATGGGAAAAGGGCGATCCGTTGGAGCACGAGCGATTCAACGCAGTGCCAGTTTGGCTAAAGATCACAAACCTGCCACTGGAGCTATGGAGTGAGGCAATGATTGCTCGGATTGCGTCATACCTGGGTAAACCGCAATGCCTGGATCACCAAAAAAAATCCAAAACAAGGATTGATTTTGCCCGGGTCAATGTTCTGATGAGCATGGAATCAAAGTTCCCTAAGGCCGTGAAGCTGAGGACGGACAAAGGAACAAACTATGCTGCCAACATTGAATATGAGTGGATCCCGGAGAAGTGCCCCCATTGCGGTAGTTTCGACCACAACAAAGCATTGTGCAAGGCCCTTGCTCTAGGTCAGAAGACAACAGAGGTGCAAGCAGACCAGTTGGTCACGCCACCAGTGCAGGCGCAGGGTGTTCGACACAACGCCCAGGAGAAACCAGGGGAAGATTCAAGCGCCAACTCGAACAACGAGCGTGAGAAGGGGAAGGAGACTGAAGGTAATGGGAAGGCTAATCAAGCATTGGCACAAACTGAGGTAGCAGCCAGTGCGAGAAACACGCATGAGAAGGGGAAGGAGAATGAAGAAGATGGGTTCGAACGACCCAGGAAAATGATCAACCTAAGGAAGACCAGGCGTCAAAAGTCCTCAGCGGGGAAGCAACATGATGAGAATAGATTCCACAAGCTTGGTGACTCAGATGCTGAAATAGGAACAATGGCCTCGAGTGGTGGCACTTCAGTCCAGAGGTCTGATGGTTGAAATGCCAAAGATCATGGCTTGGAACGTCCATGGCCTATCCAGTTGGGAGAAGCAGGACGTAGTCCGAGCTGAGATGAGGAGGGCCAAGGTGGATGTGGCGCTCCTAATGGAGGTGAAGATCAAAATAAAAAGAATAGCCAAAGTCATGAAGTGTGCGTGGCCTGAGGCTAAGTGGCTAGACAACTCATATTCCAGCAAGAAGACTAGAATTCTAGTAATATGGGAGAACAATGAAATCCAAATCACGTCGGTTGTCCAGTCGAGACAAATCTTGCGTCTCAAAGTTAATGTTGGTGATAGGAATCTTGAGATCACTACTGTTTATGGGGAAAATGATGATTCTAGGCGTGAAGTGCTATGGGATGATCTACTCAAAATCAGCTGCTCAGTTGAAGGGGCGTGGTTCATCACAGGGGACTTTAATGCTGTGCGGAAGGCTGAAGAGAGGAAAGGAAGAAAATCACCATCTACTAAATCTATGAGGGACTTCAATGAAGCTATTTCTAATATGAACATCATTGAAGCCGAACCTAAGGGGTCATTTTTCACTTGGAACAACCAACAAAGCGGGGCAAATAACACACGGAGCAAGATTGATAGAACCTTTTTTAATCCTTGTGTGCTTACTGATTACCCAAATATGTGGGTTGAAATCCTTGCAACTATCTATAGCGATCATCATATACAGATTATCCATTTGAATGAGGAGGTGTGAAGGAGATGCTTTCCTATGAGGTATTTCAATGCCTGGGCTGGCTTGCCTGGATTCAAGGAGGTGGTGTCCAAAGCATGGAGCACTAGGGTGGAGGGCAGCCCTATGTATAGACTCTGCTAGAGACTAAAGATCACTAAAAAGAAGCTCCAAACGTGGAACTGGGAAAACACTGGTGACCTAGTGGATAGTGCTAAGAAAAAAGATAAGGAAGCCTTGAGGGCCCAGGAGAGGGCTGACAGTGAACCCAACAATGAGTTGCTATGGGATATTGCAAAAACACTTAAAGAAGAAGCCCTAGCTGCTAGAAATGTTGAAGAAGCGATTATTAGACAAAAGTCTCGATTATTAGAAATTGCCAACGGTCAAACCAACAAAAGTGAAGAAATATCAGAAGCATTCACCAACCATTACAAGGCTGTGTTTAATGTACCTGGGAGAAGGAATGAGATGAGACGGGACTTCTTGCCTAAACTCACACAATAGCAGAAGCAAATGATGTGCAATGAGATTAGTGACGGTGAGATCTTTGATATACTCAAGAAGATGGATGACGATAAATCGCCAGGTCCAGATGGAATGAATGCACACTTCTTCAAATCCACTTGGGATATAGTTGGTAAGGATGTATGCTCTTCTGTTAAGGATTTTTTTTCTGAAAGGCCGTATGCTCAAGGAAATGAATAAAGCCTACATAGCATTGATTCCAAAGAACAAGAAACCTCAGAAGGCCAGAGACTGGAGACCCATTTCCTTATGCAATGTGGTTACTAAAATTATCTCTAAGATCATGGCCAACAAGTTGAGAGATATCCTTCCCTCACTGATAAGCATAAACCAATGTGCCTTTGTGAAGGGTAGAAGGATTGCCGATGCTATTCTATTGGAAAACGAACTAGTGAGTGACTTCAACAAACCTAATTCTCATAGCAAACTGTGTCTTAAAGTAGATTTAAGCAAAGCTTACGATTCTATAGACAGAGGATACCTACTATCGATTCTGAAATACATGGAGTTCCCACCCTGTTGGGTGCATTGGATTGATGAATGCTTGAGCTCATCCACTGTTCAAATCCTTATTAATGGTGTTCCAACTGACCTAATACATACTACAAGTGGTATTAGGCAGGGGGACCCATTAGCACCCTACCTTTTCATCATTGGCATGCAAGATCTAACTGCTATTTTCGACGAGGCAGTAAAAAAGAAGGAAATTGTTCCTCTATGTACTGGTGACACGGAGGTTTCACACTTGCTTTTTGCAGATGACCTGCTAGTTTTTGCAGAGGCAAATGAGGAGAACATAGATGGAATTAACAGTTGTTTGAGGAGTTTCAAGGAGGCTTCTGGTTTGGAGCTCAACCCACAAAAAAGTTAGCTCTTTCTCAGTAAAAAAGCTCCACAAAGCCTTAGTGTGCTTCTTGGAGTGGAAGCATGCGACTTTCCTATCAAATACCTTGGGGTACCTTTATTTTCAGGTAGACTCACGAAAAGAATGTGCTACCCTTTGGTGGACAAAATAAAAACTAAGATGGAAGCCTGGAAAGCGAAGCTGTTGTCTATGGCAGGGAGGTTGGAACTCATCATTTCCACTCTCACTGCTTATCACCTCTATTGGACGGGTGTTTTCCCCTTGCTAAGAACTACAATGGAGGAGATCGAATTACTTTGTAGGAACTTCCTATGGGGAGATAAGGAGGACAGTAAACACATTCATTCAATATCCTGGGACATTGTGTGTAGACCTAAATGCGAAGGGGGGATAGGCATCAGAAGAGTCAAAGATTGGTGCAAAGTAGGCCTCATTAGAACACTATGGGATATTGCAAACAAAAAGTGTTCACTGTGGATTTGCTGGATACACAACAAGTACATTAAGATGGAGACACTCTGGTCGTGCAACCTCAAGAAAAACCAAAGCTGGATGTGGAAAAACATCCTAAGAACAAGGAATGAATACCTACCTTATGTGCGGTTCCACATAGGGTAGGGAAACGATGTAATGACCTGGAAGGACCCGTGGGTCAACAGTCAATTCCTTGAGGCTTGCATTAAGGATACTGGTCTGTTGAAGCTGAGATCAAGGCTTGGACCTGACATCCACCTAAAAAATATCATCATTGATGGCTTGTGGGACATACCGAGTTTCAGAGGCAATGAAGAACTCAAGAGCCTGTGCGAGAACGTCCAGCTGGGAGTGGGTTCGGATGGCTGCTTGCTTATGAACCAGAGAGATGTGTCAATAAAGGACGCATGGAATATATGCAGAACCAAGCACACTGAACCTGTTTGGGCGAAGTGGATGTGGGGTACCAAAGCGCCAAAGAGAGTCATCATCTGCTGCTGGAAAATTCTACACGGGAGACTCACTACTGAAGACATGTTGCAGAGGAGAGGTACTGTGCTAGCCTCAAGGTGCAACTTGTGCCGTAACAAAGCAGAAAGTAATGCTCACATCTTGTGGGAGTGTGAGATGGCTGCGGAGATCTGGAGCAGAGCAAGTGCTTTACTGTCCTTCATTCCAAAAGGCAACGAAGAACTACACTTACTGATAGAAAGAAAAGATGGGATTCTAGCTGCACTAATAGTCTATCATATAAGGAGTCATAGAAATCAAGTCATTTTTTAAAATACTAACCCTGACCCACGTGTCGTGTGGCGATATGTGGCTAGCGATTATAGAAGTCTACATAGATAGTGTTGTTCTTCTACATAGATTCTGCTTAGATAGAATCACTGAGCCATTGCTCCCCCTTTTTGTAAATTTTGTGATTATGGAATGACAAGCACGCTTACTGATAAAAAAAAATCCATATGTGAGTGGATATTTCTTTTTCTTATAAAATTGTGAGTGAGTTATCCATTCCCTTGGATATTTTCGTGGTCCTTGCAAGGCTCAAGGATGTCCACGCACATCTGAATCCAACCATTTTAATTTTGATTGAAGGCCCTTTAATTAATACATTTAGTTTTGCCCTAAATCGAATTAGGGTTTCAATTAGGATTAAATCTTGATTATTTTAATATCAAGATTCTCTCTCCTCCAACTTAATTCAAATGAGGGCCCCCTCTCATTTTCTTTGCTCTGCATGGTGCCAAGAAACATTAGGGACCTTATTGAAGTGGTAATTTGCATATTCAACCCTAGGTTTTGGGTAAATTGCACTTTACACCAAAACTAGGTTTTAACGCACAAACATTGCTTTATCAGCTTTTCCTTGGTACTCAGGCTACCACAAGCCATACCTCTACATCATCTTCATTATCATGATGCTTCAAAATATTAGGAAAATCTTATCATGCAACATTTGCAGTTTAACCCCTCAACTTGGGTAATTTGCATTTTAGTCCAAAATAAGCAAACATTGCTTCAACATTGTTCAAACATGACCAAAATTGAAACATAAGTTTCTCATGAGCCCTAATTACTTTTCACAAGATAAGATTAAACATATAATCATCTTTCTTAATCAAAACACCTAGGGTTAAAGTATAACCCATGTTAGGGATGTTACATACTTCTTGGGCTTTCTACCTTCTTGCACAAGTTTTCTTCTACTAGAAGTTTGTTCTTCTCCCTAGAGGTGAGTTTTATAACCTTCTTCACTTATATTGCTGACTATAAGCTTGTTAGCTCATATTCTTGCTTAAAAAGGATGATCTAAGCACTTAGAAGTTATGCTTGTTTAAGATTTCCATTTCTATGGTGTTCCTTATTTAGTTTCTAGATTTATATGGATCTAAAACTCTATATACAATCTCCTAAGGTAGAAGAAGACTTGGATCAGGTCTATATGGAAACTGATGATGCTTAGCACCTAGCAACCAGTGTCTTAGATTAGGTTTCTAGGCTGATTTCTCACTTAACACATGAATCGATGGTCATACCATGGTGACAACTAATTGTGTCAACCAATTGTGACAACTGGTGGTGTCAACCGATGGTCACACCTTAGTTTAGGTTTTGTCTTGTTTGAAAACTTCAATGGTCAATGGTTTGGTGCCCTAATGATGGTATTAACCAATGTTGACATTACGTCAACACCTGATGGTGACAAATGATAGTAGAGCTGATCCTATCAACCGATGGTGACCCAAGATGTCACAACTGATGGTGGATCAGGTCACCAAAACTAATGGTGAGTCAAGTCTTTAATTGTAGCTTCAATTCATCCCCTAACCACTGGTTTCTTGGATCAATTAATTCAATGGTTAGACCTAAACTCAAATTGGTAGTTTTGAACAAAGAACCCAATTCAATGAGTGAGATTGTATGCTTCAAGATCCAACATATTATAATGAATTCCATAGTATTATATGTGGGTTCTAGTGAAGATAATTATATGGTTCAATACACTTGAATTTGTAGTCTTACCTTTTCCCTTGTATGGTTATATTTGATAAATCACCATAATAAGTGGATGTGTAACTCTAATGTGATATAGCATGTTACATCTAACCCTGATGTAATTAAAATGATGGTGATTGGTTATAATCAGCCCTCTTAAATTGTTAATGGGATAATATATTATACTCTTCTTGTGTTGAAATCTCAAAGTAGTACTAATTGAATATCATAGTGCCTTGAAATGTTAAAATCCATGATACACTTATGTGTTGATGATCTTTTGAGCCTTGTTTAAGGCCTAGAATGGTAATGGTGATCTTACAGAGATTGATGTGATGGTCTTAATGACCTTTGGTCATATTTGAGCCCTGATTGAGGTGAAACCCTCTTCATATTCCAATAATGGTTGAAACCCTGGATCTTATGATAAGAAATGGGTATCTTGAAATGGTAAGAAGACAAATGTGGTTATTATAATCCAATGATTGGTAGTATGTGGTAATGTGATTAAGATTTATACCTCAAACATTTTATATATTATAAATTTGCAATACTAATATTCTTGCTAGAAATGAATTAGGGTTGTATGTCCATTTGTATGATGAAGCCTTAATTCAACCAAATTGGTAGTAACTAATCAAGAGTAACCTTAATCATATAGTGCCCTGTGTCGTAGAACCATCTTCAATGTCAGAACTTGATGGATGGTGCTATGAGTATTCCTAAGGGAAACTCACAACACATACTATTATGTGTGGGAGGCAAGTTGAGTGTACATCCTTATTATCCACAAATGTAGGTTATAGAGGATGACTATGGTCATACCTCAAGTATTGTTACATATTATGTGAATGAGGATTATTGTGGTTCTAACTTGGATAATGGGGTTTGTATACCTAGGTTTCTAGTGTTGTGGCCTGTACTAAGGATAGACTAGATGTTATCAGCTTCACTATATGTCGCTCTTGGTAGTTGGACTAATATGTCACTGCAGTTTACTCATACTGGTCGACGGGAAGAGATCTTAGGATACCGACACTCCTAGATCTTATACGGAACTGCATAGCACTTCACATTGGTCAGTTTGACTTTGAGTGGTATGACTCTTTCACAACCTCCCTTCTAATAATAACACAACCATAGTGGAAGCATTGCACATATTGGAAATCATGACAAATTGTGAAATGATATCATTAAACAAGCACAATCCATAGAATAAAAGAGATAACCACTAGAATGCCTTATTACAACATAACATAACTAAAAGGAAAGACAACTATCTAGAATGGAACCTGACCAAGTAGGATTCACGAACTATCCTTGAGCTTGAGCTGATGTCCCTGAAGTCTACTTCTCCTCCTCCTCGTCTGTGGACATCTCGTCCCTAGCCCAAGCAAGGCAACGTAAAACTATGTGAGTGGCACTAATCAGTTATATAAGAAGAATAACTTATAATTGAAATAACATGAGGGATAACTTGGAACATAATTACATAACATAATTAACATGATTACATTAGAACATGATTAACTTAAAATGATTTCATAATAAGATTGATTTTTACTTAAGTTGATATAATCGTTCTCCTGATTTGCACCCACAGTGCTCATAAGGCCATTTAAGGCTCACAAAAGGCCAGTCAAGGCTCACATAATGCTCCCACAGAGCTCATAAGGCCAATTAAGGCTCACATAAGGCCAATTAAGGCTCACATAACATGATTGAGAGAACTATATCAACATAACATGATTTATTATACTTGAACATAGTTATCATTATATCTTGATCAATTAGCATGATAATGTTTCGTAGTGTTCCAAATGAAAGCATATTCATCAAACTAGTAGAAAATGTAAATTCATAGCATTTGCATGGTTTTCATAAGCATAAATTGAATAATATCATAGTTGCACTTTATTGAGTAATCATAACCAATGAACAAATAAAGTAAACATATAACCCTAGAATTATACTTGGTGTGCATGATACACTCACCTGATCCTGAGGAGGCATACTAACAGTAGATGAAGTCCGGATCAATCCTAATATCCTGTGAATAACATAATTATGAATTAATTACATTTTCTTAACATAGGTGTATGATTCTCTAATTAAATTTGGAAATTAGGTTGGGAGTCTGGGTATGAAACAAGGACCATGCGATAGATCTCAAAAAACTGATCAAAAGCCATATATGGATCATTCCCATCTGAACTATTGATTATTTTCTATGAATTTGTACAGATCAGATATATTCTGACCAATCAGAGGTGAGGAAAAATCATTAAAGACATTTTTGAGAAATTTCAGAAATCAAGGTTCGAAAGATGACTTTGCCCTCGCATGATGTGCCTAATTTAGGACCTTTGACAGGGAACAATAGTCAAAGTTCATCAATATGAATATGTGATTGATGTCAAAGTAATCTGGAGAAATAACATAATTGCCCATGGTAGTGTGACACTCATATTGACATCATAAGGGTGTGAGGGTAATTTTAGCATCTGGTTTATTCTATGTTGTCCATGACGTCGATGCTGCCACTAGAGCTTGACCTCCGAATTAGAAGTGAAAGAAGGGTGATTGGGGAGGGAAGGGAGAAACTCACTGGATTCATCATGACCGTACGAGCTCAATGAGCCATCGTTCAGGCTCTACGAGGCCGGGAAACCCCATCCCCCATAATGCCACCATGGACAGAGAAGTTGACAAGGAACAGAGGTGATTGACTACATTAGGGTTAAAAATTGAAGGATGGAAACGTTCGTAATCACCAGCCGAAGGCAACGGAACAACCAGAGTGTAGATGTGCTCTTGTACTTGGAACCAACATTGAGGTCGTTGGAAAATAGAGCAAGAAGCTCAAATTGGAAAATGACATAACAATGGCGATTCGAGTAAAACAACTATGTCATCATCTTTGTGGGTATCCATAGAACCTAGGAAACTAGTTTTTGTGGCCTTATCGTGGCCGAGAGGCCTGGTTAGAAGTCTAGCTTCCTTGACCTGAACTTGGTTTGTGAGCGGAGCAACTGAGTGGAACAGACATGCTATAGACATACTGGAAACACAGAAGAGGGGACGAGGATGCTTACTGGAGGTTGTATTGAACTAAGAAGGTTAGAGCTCTGTGCTCGAGCTCATCGACGCCATCGGAATAGATCGAATCCATGGCGGTTCCTCGACTGGTCTCATCCAAAATTGATGGTGGAGGAAGCTTGCTGCTAGCCCTAGGTTGCTTCTACTTTTTCTAGACCTCAATACAATTCATTTTCATGGTGAAAGGGGGTGGCAGCATCGAATAGAGAGGAGACCTGGTTTTGGGCATTTTCACGATAGGCACTTATAGGGGTCAAGTTAGGGCTTGTTGGACTTGCGGTGATCTCCTGAGTTCGTTGGCATTGAGATAGCGGGAAACCGTTGAGAGAAGATTGGGTTATCGCAGGCCACCGGGGTCAGGGTTCTATTCCCTCCCCCCGCGTGGACTTTGCGCGAGGTAGGGGACGAATGACCTACCCTCCAATCGTTATCCAACGGCTCACAAAGAGCCCGATCATCAGAAGCAGCGTGTGATAGGTCGGGAAAGGCCAAATATCCCAAACTTTGGGATAGTACTAGGATAATCATGTGTATATTATTAAAGGATTAATCATAAATCATAATTATCTCCTACTTTCTTCCTAATATCATTTGGGGCATCTAGGATTATCCAAAACCAACCAAATTTGGTAGACAAGCAAATTTGAAATGATCAAATCAGTTATCCAATTAGATTTTGGGTATGAGTTAGGAAAAAATGTAGTTTACATTATTATCTACTTAGGGTAATTAACACATTAATAATCATAGAAAAGGAATTATATTACCAAAATCCGAGGGAAGCTCTATTATCCTATTATATACTCATATACCAATTAGTGGGATACATTATACATGAATGTGGGCCAAAACTATCATATAACCCTAACTAGTCACCATTGTATAGTTAGGGTTAGGTTTTGTGCATATGACATTAATGTGACTAATTATTGATGTAAAAGATTCAATTAAAGGTCCACTTGGCATATTTAGCTCATTTTAGATTACAAATTAAGCATGGCCTTGACTTAACTCATCATATGAAAAATGGATTCTTTCAACTTAGGGTTTCACCTTTATTAAATACCATATATTTTTGGGACTGGATTTTGAGGGTCGTTACAACCTACCCACCTTATAGAAATTTTTCCCCCAAAATTTTCATGTCATATTAAGGTACTACCCACATTAGGGTTTCACATATATGCACCCTAACTTACTATCTGATCATAACATTTCATAATCCAACCCTAAGCATAATCATGATATGGTATTAACATGGATAACCTTGGCATTATATCTAACATAACTGGTAAATTTTAATGAGTGCATGAGTTTCTAATGTAATTTGAAAACTAAACCTTACCTTCATCATCCACCATAGAAAAAACTCTAGCTCTCCTTTTATCTGGGGGACCTGGGTTAGGGTTCTGATATGCTCCTTTCTCTGCAGCTAACCTAGGGCATTTGTCCTTGAAGTGCCCTTCTCCTCCACAGTAAAAGAAAACACGTAAGCCCAATCTGCACGGTCCTGCATGGGATTTGCCAAACTTGGGGCATGCATCCCTAATTGGGGGATCCTCAGGGGCCTTCGCTTCTTGTGATCTTTGTGGTGTTGGTACCGATTGTTGTGTTCGTGATGATGACGTTGTCCTTTATGGGAGTTCTTCTTCCAAGCCCTCCCTGGGTGGTCCTCAAGCTCAAGTGCCGCATCAAGATCTTCCTGCATCATCTTGTGGCCTCCTCTAGAAAGTGAGTAGCTGAGACCATCCTTGAGACCTCGAATGAACTTCTTGGATCACTTCAACTCAGTCATCTCGGTTCCGTACTTCTGGAGGATGCAAAACTTCATGGCGTACTGGGAAACAGTCATGTCGCCACACTGTCGCAGGTGGAGGAACTCTAACTCCTTCTTGTCCATCATATCTTCTGACACATAGTGGCTCTTGAAACCCTCTACTAACTATTCCCATGTGAGGACATCTTCATTTGGGTATCTGGCATCACAGAAGTTCTTCCACCAAACACGAGTTGGTCCTCTAAGCATGTGAGTCCCGAACCTGACGCGGGACTCTTCAGAACAGTCCAAGTCATGGAAGCATTGCTCCAAGTTGTGAATCTAGGCCTCGGCCTTACCCACAACATCCAGATCTTCTTATCCCATTAACATCTCAGGTTTCACCTTGAGGAAGTCTATTAAGGTGATTTCATTCCTCCTCTGATGACGGCCTCCCATTGCATCAGATAAAGCTCTGACCAACATATTGTATGAGGGGGGGTCTTCTCCATGTGGGTTCTCCTCATTCTCAAAGTCATGCTTACTCTCTCCACCAGAATGAGGGGGTGACTTGTCATGCTTAGGGCAATGCTTAGGGGCCATCTGGAATAGGAAAGGAGACTTAGATAAGTACATGGAGTGACACATAAGATCCTACTACAGTGGCCATTCTAGGATTACTCTGATATCATTTTGTCACGACCTCCCTTATAATAGTAACACAACCATATAGGAAGCATTGCACATATTGGAGATCATGACAAATTGTGAAATGATATCATTAAATAAGCAAAATGTATAGAATAAAAGAGATAACCACCAGACTGCCTTATTACATACCATAAACAAAAGATGCTAAGTCCAACATAAAAGAGTTCAAGGAATGAAACTCCAACATAACATAACTAAAAGGAAAGAAAACTATCTAGAATGGCACCCCACCAAGTAGGATTCACAAACTATCCTTGAGCTTGAGATGACGTCCCTGAAGTTTACTTCTTCTCCTCCTCGTCTGTGGACATCTCATCCCCAGCCCAAGCAAGGCAACGTAAGACTATGGGAGTGGCACTGAGCAGTTATATAAGAAGAATAACTTATAATTGAAATAACATGAGGGATAACTTGGAACATAATTACATAACATAATTAACATGATTACATGAGAACATGATTAACTTAACATGATTTCATAATATGATTGATTTTTACTTGAGTTGATATAATCGCTCTCTTAATTTGCACCCACAATGCTTGTAAGGCCATTTAAGGCTCACATAAGGCTATTCAAGGCTCACATAATGCTCCCACAGAGCTCATAAGGCCAATTAAGGCTCACATAAGGCCAATTAAGGCTCACATAACATGATTGAGAGAATTATATCAACATAACATGATTTATTGTACTTAAACATAGTTATCATGATTTCTTGATCAATTAGCATGGAAGTGATTCGTAGTGTTCCAAATGAAAGCATATTTATCAAACCAGTAGAAAATGTAAATTCATAGCATTTGCATGGTTTTCATAAGCATAAATTGAATAATAGCATAGTTGCACTTTATTGAGTAATCATAACCAATAAACAAATAAAGTAAACCCATAGCCCTTGAATTATACTCGGTGTGCATGATCCACTCACCTGATCCTAAGGAGGTATACTAACAGTATATGAAGTCCTGATCAATCCTAATATCCTATGAATTTTATACTTATGAATTAATTACATTTTCTTAACATAGATGTATGATTCTCTAATTAAATTTGGAAATTAGGTCAATATTCTGGGTCTAAAACTAGGACCATGCAATAGAGCTTGAAAACCTGATGAAAAACCATATATGGATCATCCCCACCTGAGCTATAGATTATTTTCTATGAATTTGTAAAGATTAGATATATTCTGACCAATAAGAGGTCAGGAAAATCATTTAAGACATTTTTGAGAAAATCCAAAAATCAAGGTTCGGAATATGACTTTGCCCTCACATGATGTGCCTAATTTAGGACATGTGATAGGGCACAATGGTCAAAAGTTCATCAATATGAATATGCAATTGATGTCAAAATAATCTGGAGAAATAACATAATTGCCCATGGTAGTGTGACACTCATATTGACATCGTAAGGGTGTGAGGGTAATTTTAGCGTCTGGTTTCTTCTCTGATGGCCATGGTGTCGATGGTGCCACTGGAGCTTGACCTTCGAATCATAAGTGAAAGAAGGGTGACTGGGGAGGGAAGGGAGAAACTCACTGGATTCATCATGACTGTGCTAGCTCAACGAGCCATTGTTTAGGCTCTACGAGGCCGGGAAACCCCATCCCCCACAGTGCCACCATGGATGGAGAAGTTGAGAAGGTACAGAGATGATTGACTGTGTCAGGGTCAAAAAATGAAGGATGGAAACATTCATAATCACTATCCAAAGGCAATAGAACAACCAGAGTGTATGTGCTCTTGTACTCAGAACCAACATTGAGGCCGCCGGAAAATAGAGCAAGAAGCTCGAACTGGAAAATGACATAACAATGGAGATTTGAGTAAAACAACTATGCCATCATCTTTGTGGGTATCGATAGAATCTAGAAAACTGGTTTTTGTGGCCTTATCATGGCCAAGAGGCATGGCCGGAAGTCTAGCTTCCTTGGCCTGAACTTGGTTTGTGAGCGGAGCAACTGAGTGGAACGGACAGGATATAGACATACTGGAAACACAAAAGAGGGGATGAGGATGCTTACTAGAAGTTGTATTGAACTAAGAAGGTCAGAGCTTCATGCTCGAGCTCATTGGCACCGCTGGAGTAGATCGAGTCCATGGCGGTTCCTCGATTGGTCTCGTTCAAAATTGATGGTGGAGGAAGCTTGCTCCTAGCCCTAGGTTGCTTTTGTTGTATCTAGACCACAGTGTGATTTGTTTTCATGGTAAAAGGGGGTGGCAGTGTTGAATGGAGAGAAGACCTAGTTTTGGGCATTTTCATGATAGGCACTTATAGGTGTCAAGTTAGGGCTTGCTGGACTCGTGGTGATCTCCTGAGTTTGTTGGCGTTGAGATAACGGGAAACCATTGAGAGAAGATTGGGTTATCATAGGCCACCGAGGTCAGGGTTCTATTCCCTCCCCCCGCGTAGACTTTGCGTGAGGTAGGGGATGAATGCCCTACCCTCCGATCGTTATCCAATGGCTCACAAAGAGCCCGATCATCAGAAGTTGCATGTAACAGGCAGGGCAAGGCCAAATATCCAGAACTTTGGGATAGTTCTACGATATTCATGTGTATATTATTAAAGGATTAATCATAAATCATCTTTATCTCCTACTTTCTTCCTAATATCATTTGGGGCATATAGGATTATCCAAAACCAACCAAATTTGGTAGACAAGAAAATTTGATCATGAGTAAATCAATTATCCAATTAGATTTTGGGTATGAGTTAGGGAAACATGTATTTACATTATTAGCTACTTAGGGTAATTAACACATTAATAATAATTGAAACAGAATTTATTAAATCTGAGGGAAGCACTATTATCCTATTATCCAATCATATACCAATTAGTGGGATACATTATACATGTATGTGGGCCAAAGCTATCATTTAACCCCTAACTAGTCACCATTGCATCGTTAGGGTTAGGTTTTGTGCATATGACATTAATGTGACTAAGTATTGATGTAAAAGATTCAATTCAAGGTCCACTTGGCATATTTAGCTCATTTTAGATTATGAATTAAGCATGGTCTCAACTTAAGTCATCATATGAAAAATGGATTCTTTCAACTCAGGGTTTCACCTTTATTAAATACCAATGATTTTTGGGACTGAATTTTGAGGGTCATTACAACCTACCCACCTTATAGAAATTTCGTCCCCAAAATTTTCATGTCATATTAAGGTACTACCCACCTTAGGGTTTTACATATATGTACCCTAACTTAGTGTCTGATCATAACATTTCATAAGCCAACACTAAGCATAATCATGATATGGTATTGACATGGATAACCTTGGCATTATATCTAACATTACTGGTAAAACTTAATGAGTGCATGGGTTGCTAATGTAATTTGAAAACTAAACCTTACCTTCATCATCCACCATAGAAAAAACTCTAGCTCTCCTTTTATCTGGGGGACCTGGGTTAGGGTTATGATATGCTCCTTTCTCTGCAGCTAACCTAGGGCATTTGTCCGTGAAGTGCCCTTCTCCTCCACAATAAAAGAAAACACGTAAGCCCAATCTGCACGGTCCTGCATGGGATTTGCCAAACTTGGGGCATGCATCCCTAATTGGGGGATCCTCAGGGGCCTTCGCTTCTTGTGATCTTTGTGGTGTTGGTCCCGATTGTTGTGTTCGTGATGATGACGTTGTCCTTTATGGGAGTTCTTCTTCCAAGCCCTCCATGGGTGGTCCTCAAGCTCAAGTGCCACATCAAGATCTTCCTGCATCATCTTGTGGCCTCCTCTAGAAAGTGAGTAGCTGAGACCATCCTTGAGACCTCGAATGAACTTCTTGGATCACTTCAACTCAGTCATCTCGGTTCCGTACTTCTGGAGGATGCAAAACTTCATGGAATACTGGGTAACAATCATGTCTCCATACTATCACAGGTGGAGGAACTCTAACTCCTTCTTATCCATCATTGCTGCTAACACATAGTGGCTCTTGAAAGCCTCTACAAACTCTTCTCATGTGAGGAACTCTTCATTTGGGTATCTGGCGTCACAGAAGTTCTCCCACCAAACATGAGTTGGTCCTCTAAGCATATGAGTCCTGAACCTGATGTGGGACTCTTTAGAATAGTCCAAGTCATGAATGCAATGATATAGGTTGTAGATCCAGGCCTTGGCCTTACCCACAACATCCAGCTCTTCTTCTCCCGTGAACGTCTCATGTTTCACCTTCAGAAAGTCTATTAAGGTGACTTCATTCCTCCTCTAATGATGGCCTCCCATTGCATCAGATAAAGCTCTGACCAACACATTGTATGAGAGGGGGGATCTTCTCCATGTGGGTTCTCCTCGTGCTCAAAGTCATGCTCACTCCCTCCACCAGAATGAGGGGGTGACTTGTCATGCTCAGGGTGACACTTAGGGGCCATCTGGAGTAGGAAAGGAGACTTAGATAAGAACATGGAGTGACACATAAGATCCTAATACGGTGGCCATTCTAGGGTTGTGCTCTGATACCATTTTGTCATGAACTCCCTTCTAATAATAACACAATCATAAAGGAAGCATTGCACATATTGGAGATCATGACAAATTGTGAAATGATATCATTAAACAAGTAAAATCCATAAAATAAAAGAGATAACCACCAGAGTGCCTTATTACATGCCATAAACAAAAGACTCTAAGTCCAACATAAAAGAGTTCAAGGAATGAAACTCCAACATAACATAACTAAAAGGAAAGACAACTATCTAGAATGTCACCCCACCAAGTAGGATTCATGAACTATCCTTGAGCTTGAGCTGACGTCCCTGAAGTCTACTTCTTCTCCTCCTCGTATGCGGACATCTCGTCCCCAGCCCATGTAAGGAAACGTAAAACTATGTGAGTGGCACTGAGTAGTTATATAAGAAGAATAACTTATAATTGAAATAACATGAGGGATAACTTGGAACATAATTACATAACATAATTAACATGATTACATGAGAACATGATTAACTTAACATGATTTCATAATATGATTGATTTTTACTTAAGTTGATATAATCACTCTCCTGATTTGCACCCATAGTGCTCATAAGGCCATTGAAGGCTCACATAAGGCCATTTAAGGCTTACATAATGATCCCACAGAGCTCATAAGGACAATTAAGGCTCACATAAGGCCAATTAAGGCTCACATAACAAGATTGAGAGAACTATATCAACATAACATGATTTATTATACTTGAACATAGTTATCATGATTTCTTGATCAATTAGCATGGCAGTGATTCATAGTGTTCCAACTGAAAGCATATTCATAAAACCAGTAGAAAACGTAAATTCATAGCATTTGCATGGTTTTCATAAGCATAAATTTAATAATAGCATAGTTTCACTTTATTGAGTAATCATAACCAATAAACAAATAAAGTAAACCCATAAACCTAGAATTATACTCAGTGTCCATGATCCACTCACCTGATCCTGAGGAGGTATACTAATAGTAGATGAAGTCCTGATCAATCCTAATATCCTGTGAATAATGTAATTATGAATTAATTACATTTTCTTAACATAGGTGTATGATTCACTAATTAAATTTGGAAATTAGGTCGGGATTTTGGGACTGAAACTAGGACCATGTGATAGATCTCAAAAAACTGATCAAAAACCATATATGGATCATCCCCATCTGAGCTATAGATTATTTTCTTTGAATTTGTAAAGATCAGATATATTATGACCAATCAGAGGTGAGGAAAAATCATTCAAGACATTTATGAGAAAATCCAGAAATCAAGGTTCAAAAGATGACTTTGCCCTCACATGATGTTCCTAATTTAGGACATGTGATAGGGCACAATGGTCAAAAGTTCATCAATATGAATATGGGACTAATGTCAAAATAATCTGGATAAATAACAGAATTGCCCATGGTAGTGTGACACTCATATTGATATCGTAAGGGTGTGAGGGTAACTTTAGTGTCTGGTTTCTTCTCTGTTGTCCATGGCGTCGATGGTGCCACTAGAGCTTGACCTTCAAATCAGAAGTGAAAGAAGGGTGACTGGGGAGGGAAGGGAGAAACTCACTAGATTCGTCATGACCATGTGAGCTCAATCAGTCATCGTTTAGGCTCTGTGAGGCCGGGAAACCCCATCCCTTACAATGCCGCCATGGATGGAGAAGTTGATAAGGAACAGAGGTGATTGACTACATCAGGGTCAGAAACTGAAGGATGGAAATGATCATTATCTCTATCCAAAGGCAATAGAACAACCAGAGTGTAGATGTGCTTTTGTACTTGGAACCAACATTGAGGCCGCCGGAAAACAGATCAAGAAGCTTGAACTGGAAAACAACATAACAATGGTGATTCGAGTAAAACAAATATGTCATCATCTTTGCGGGTATCCATAGAATCTAGGCAACTGGTTTTTGTGGCCTTATCATGGCCGAGAGGCCTTGCCAGAAGTCTAGCTTCATTGGCCTGAACTTGGTTTGTGAGCGGAGCAACTGAGTGGAACGGACATGCTATAGACATACTAGAAACACAGAAGAGGGGACGAGGATGCTTACTAGAAGTTATATTGAACTGAGAATGTAAGAGCTCTGTGAACGAGCTCACAAGCACCACTGGAGTAGATCGAGTCCACAATGGTTCCTTGACTGGTCTCTTCTAAAATTGATGGTGGAGGAATTTTGCTGCTAGCCCTAGGTTGCTTCTGCTATATCTAGACCTCGGTGATTTGTTTTCATGGTGAAAGGGGGTGGCATCATCGAATGGAGAGGAGACCTGGTTTTGGGCGTTTTCACGATAGGCACTTATAGGGGTCAAGTTAGGGCTTGTTGGACTCACGGTGATCTCCCGAGTTCGTTGGCATTGAGATAATGGGAAACCGTTGAGAGAAGATTGGGTTATCACATGCCACCGAGGTCAGGGTTCTGTTCCCTCCCCCGCACGGTCTTTGCACGAGGTAGGGGATGAATGCCCTACCCTCCAATCGTTATCCAATGGCTCACAAAGAGCCTGATCATTAGAAGCAGCATGTGACGGGCTGAGCAAGGCCAAATATCCCAAACTTTGGGATAGTAATAGGATAATCATGTATATATTATTAAAGGATTAATAATAAATCATCATTATATCCTACTTTCTTCCTAATATCATTTGGGGCATCTAGGGTTATCCAAAACCAACCAAATTTGGTAGACAAGCAAATTCGACCATGAGGAAATCAATTATCCAATTAGATTTTAGGTATGAGTTAGGGAAATATGTATTTTACATTATTATCTACTTGGGGTAATTAACACATTGATAATCATTCAAAAGGAATTTTATTACCAAAATCTGAGGGAAGCTATATTATCCTATTATCTACTCATATACCAATTGGTGGGATACATTATACATGTATGTGGGCTAAAACTATCATTTAGCCCCTAACTAGTCACCATTGCATAGTTAGGGTTAGGTTTTGTGCATATGACATTAATGTGAGTAAGTATTGATGTAAAAGATTAAATTCAAGGTCCACTTGGCATATTTAGCTCATTTTAGATTATGAATTAAGTATGGTCTCGACTTAAGTCATCATATGAAAAATGGATTCTTTCAACTTAGGGTTTCACCTTTATTAAATACCTAGAATTTTTGGGACTGAATTTTGAGGGTCGTTACAGACTCAAACTTCCCAAGGCATAATAAAAGATGTAATACAAGTCGTGTAGTATATATGATAGGGTTAAATATGTCTCATATTGGTTGATTATCCCTTACCTTATCTTTACTACATAGATTTTACCTGATGCTGAAAAACCACTAGAGTGGGGGTGAATAGGGTTTTATGATATTTTAATAATAATTCAACCAGAGCAAGCAACCATAAAAATATTGGACAAGGGGACAAGGATTTAGAGTGGTTCCAACCTTAGCAAATACTAAGGTAGTCAATCCACTACCCGATTTCTTACCCAACCAGGATTTTGAAAGTATTTAATTTTATTACCTCACAAGGATGTTACATAAAATTACAACACTTTAACCAAACCCTTCGGAAAGCCTTCACCTAGAAGTAGTCTCACCAACCTCAAAGCAGCCTTCCTTGAAGTAACCTCAAGCTCCCCTTGATGTAGACTTCCTCTTAAAGTAGCTTCCCGTTGAGACAACCTTCATGAAGTAGTCCAAAGTCCACCTTCTCCACCGAGAAGACCCTTCTCCACCTAAGAAGTCAAACCCTCTCCAATCCGCAGCCTCTAACCCCTAGGAGTAGCAAGGAGAGTACAAAGGATAAAAAGGAACAAGAAGGAAAAATAGAAATTACGATACCACTTGTAGCACAAGGCTTGATTTCCTATATCAAGCGTTTTGATCTCCTAACCAATGTATATGGAAGTGTAGGTGTAGTGGGTAGGAGATGCTAGCCTATAGGACACAAATTTGGAGCAAAAGAAATGAATATCCAATGTTGGATTTGCTCAATTGCTCACAAGAATGAATAGCCAATTGCAAGTATTTTGCTCAAGTGTAGCACAAGTATATTTTAGGTGTCCTATGTCTTGTCCTATTTATAGGAATGGCCTATGGATGCTTAAGGACATTCTAGACACTTTCTAGGGGGTTATAAGTTCTCAACTAGCCATTAGGTATCCATTAGTTGCTTTTACAATGGCTAGTTAATTAATTTTGAAAAGTGCAGACAGAGGCATTCTCGGTCGAGGAATTGTCGACCGAGATCCCAGTCGGTCAAGGAATTGTCAACCGAGGGACTGTCTGGAGCAACGTTCTGATCTAACTCCCAACTACTTTGTCTGTTGTGTCTAACATATACTTGGGTCATTCTCGGTCGAAGAGTTTGTCAACCGAGAGTGTTTCAGTCGAGAAGTTTGTCGACCGAGAATAACCCTATTTCAATGTTTTAAACTAAGTACTAACTGTGTGTATGAGTGTGCAGTTGTGACACTATTGTAGGGGATGACCTGTCTAAGTGTTGTGATTGTCTAGGGAAGATCTAAACGCTTGATTTACATGATATCTAAGTACTTGTACATTATATACTTGTATTTGATTACAATCATGAAATAACAACAATTCAAGCATATAGATCTCCCAAATCTTTATCATCCACCTTGTTCCTGCAACACTCAAATAGCACGTTAGATCCACAAGAATGAAATGTTTTCCATCATCGAAACAAAGAGATTATAATAATGTCCAATTTAGCCAACAATCTCCCCCTTTTTGAAGATGACAAACATTTCCTAAATATAAAATAAGGGAATATAAATCATATGAGTTTCATACATGAAGTTTACCTTTTGTAGCCATTCTCTTGTTTTGCAAGTGTGTACTGGCCTGAGATTTATGAAACTCATTTTACTTTATGTTTTCGGTTTATATTATTTCTCCCCCTTTGTCATTTCAAAAAGATATCCAGGAAAATCATTTTGTATGACTTTTATTTATCCTCCTTAATTTTATGCTATACTCCCCCTAACTAAGATATTCAGTTTTAAAAATAGGGATTAATATAATTGTAAACCATTTATTGTCAAATTTAGCCACAATTTGTTTCTCAATCATTTTCAAAGGATGTTAAGCCTTGAAATGATATGAGATCCTCTTAAACTCATGATGGATACATTTATTGATTTCTCATCCATTTTACAAGGGATGTTAAGCCCTAAAAATGACATAAGAATCCTTTAAGCTCATGAATATATTTAATAGTTTCTCAACCATTTACAAGGGATGTTAAGCCCTGAAATGATATGAGATTCTTTTAAGCTTATAGTAGAATGTATCTCTAATCAAATACACGGGGTGTTAAGCCCTAATTTTTTTAGAGAATTCCATTAAGAACAATATATATGTCATATTCATGAATATTGTAGATTTCCTAATAACTCCTCATGATTCTTATCTTATTATGTATGCAGTTGATCATCTTCTTACTTTTGATATATCCTAACTATGTAAATGTTGTATGAGAGAAAAGTGAATGTAAGAGGAGCCTCTAGTGCATCTTGCCCCAAGTTGTTGATATTGTGGTATAGGTGCTAGGATTGGGAAATGATAAATGTTGTAGTTTGGGAGGAGGCAACCTATTTGTATATACTTTGCTTGAGGTGTGACCCTAACTCAGATAGGGGAATGTACTACTCTACAAATTAGGTACATGAATCAAATTGTGGGAACCCCAACCCTAGAACTAGGGATTAGATTATTGCAAGGAAGATCACACTTAGACATTTATAACATCCTAGGTTTTCTCAAAATGTTAACCATTCATATCCAAATTTCATATACAATGAAAGACTATGCATAATTGAACTTGAAAAATCACAAACTACCAAACAATATACAATAAATAGTTGCATGTTTTCATTATAAAACTTGGTTACATATTAGTGATATATGTGTAAATGAGAATGTACAATATTATATGGGATCTACAATAGCTTTCCACCAAATATTTGCTCACTTTGCACATATTTCCAAACATGCATCATCGTCAAATCTAAACTTAAAAATCATAAATGTAAAAATGTCAACACAAGCATGATGGGTACGTGGTAACCATAAAGGACATAATTTCTAAAAATAGCTTCGTAGTAAAACTAGATACTTAAGAAAAAAGGACAAACTCTGACCATTATCTTTTTAACTTGTAAAACAACATCTTTTAGCACATTTTATTAAGACACTAAAATAGTGTGCAAGTATCAAAACATCAATATCATGGGTACCCCTCCAAGATAGAAAAATCCCGTGGAACTTGGTGCCTTAGTTGGTGGTACTAAAGTCTTCTTCCTTGCAACCACCAAGGAATACACCAAAAGTATATTATAGCCAAAATATTCAAGTATGTTCTCAGTTATGAAACACGATAGAATAATACATTATAATACTAGAATGCAAACTAGAAATAAAAGATATGCACTTAAAAATCACTATCAAATGCAAAGAACTATCATGTATTTAAAATATAAACCATCCAATCAAGAGAGTCATATAACATGCACATGAACCAGCGGGGCACCAAGCACATATCAAGAGAAGTAAGTTCCAGCTACTTCAGTTTAGAGTTCCTATAAATCTAGAAGTCACTTGGCTTAGTCAATGTGGGTTAATGACAAATTTCCACTAACAATATATCAAATACATAATATATAAGATTATTATCACTTAGTTATTGTTCATAATCATTTACTATTTATCCTAATTCATCCCTTAACCAATTATTGACCTTAAATATATTATTTCTATATTTTGGTAAAAAAGACCTCATTCACCATATACATATCATATATCATCATTAAATTGTTTTTTTGTCCATAATAGGGTTTCTTAGATCCATTTCATGTAAACTTATAAAATGCTCTAAGACTAGTTGTTAATTAACACTTAGTGATCAACATGATGGTAAACATGGTTCATATTCAAATATTGCCTCAAATCAAAACTCACATATCAACATAAAACCTATATGTATGATATGGGGTACATATGTAATAGTCTAAGCTAATATGATTGGCTCATAATACATATATTGGATTCTTAGCTCAAGTGAGATTCATTCATGTATCGTACATTATTTGAGAAAAAAACTTTATCAACATTAGGGTTTCATACACATCTCACTTGTAGCTAAATTTGATCCCAAAAGCTCTAGCCACTAAAGCTAAAACCTATCTAGGTCAAAGCATGACTTTAGAACCATATAACTTTGAGACATATCATAATATTTTGTCCAAGTATCAATTTTGGGTGCAACCACTAATGTTCTTCATATGGAACCACTAATAGATTTATACTTACGGAACTAATAACATGAGTATATGACTCATCATGGAGACAACGTCTTGTATACTTCCTCTAGTGTTTTGTGACGCACACTCACCCAAATGTTGTTTTACATATATTCAATTGCCCTTCTCCCTATCTTAGGACCTTTTACATGAAGTCCATTTTTCAACTTTATTACCTGAAACATACACTAGGTGAATCAACTCAAGTACTCAAAACTTGTCTAATTAGATACTCATTGGAACATTTTCATATTTCTCATATCTTGGATGTCCACTCACCTTCTCCCATTTGGTTTCACCTTATCATGAGTTCACACTATCACATGTCCAATACTATAACCCTCCTTTGAAAAGATCTTAAGACAGTTGTTGGTCCCAAACCATATCTCAACTTAGATGAACCTACATACATACATGCATGAAATACCATAAGCTTCAAATACCACAACTAGAAAAATAGCGATTTGCATCCTATATGGTTCTAGACTAGCTAGGGTTGCATGATCAATGTATCTCAAATTGCCAACACATAACTGAAATCATCAATTTCAAACTCATATTATCATCATTGAAACTTATTTCTTCTAGGCTATCTACACGCCTAACCTTCATTATGAATTGATATGGTCTAGATTCTATACCTATCACCTAGTCACTAACATCTAGACTGATGTTACATCTCTTCCTTTTATTTTACATAAACACATGTCGCCTTTGTGTGGTGAAACTTTCATAATTATAGACATATACATATACATGTAAAAGATTTTCTCTAGTATTTGAACATGCAATGGAAAACCCACAATACTTTTTTTGAATGAAGACAAAATAAAAAATCAAGTTACCACACACATCAGGGAACCATGATACTTGGAGAAAAAGTAAGAATATGTTGTATTCTTGTATGGGTTCCCTAATAACATGTAGTGATTATATGTCCATAGTTTCCACTCTGTACAATACATCCCCTCCCTCACTCTAATGAACATGTCCCGTATCAGAAAAAGAATAGAAAAGGCTTCAAGAATTACATAAGCCTACATTTAGTTCTAGAACATCTAGGTTTCTAAATGAAAAGGCTAAGTTTATTATATTAAATATAGTTAAGGTTTCAAAATTTCTAACTTTTCACATCTTATTAGTTTTCATGTCATAAGTTACTTGCAAGGTGTATTTGTGTTGTGCGTACTCTGATACAATCACCTTTAAGGTAAAATGAACACTAGCTACCAAAATTTGTCTTTTGTTGTTACATCATTAAATAACAATATTTGAATACTTACTAAAGTACAAATAAAATGGAAACTAACATTGTTCCACTTTGATGTAAGAAAGACTAGGAATGTTGATGATATAACAATTTATCAAGAAAATGGTATATCGAATCATATAATTATCACTCCTATCACTCCCATTATGTGATTGAGTAAGAGACCAAATTAATCTACAAAAATCTACAGTATGGCAACAATCATATTTATATAGTCAAGGGAAAAACACATGTCTTTCTTTTAGATACACCTCTTGAGGATGATACAAATTTATTTTCTTACACATTGATCTATTGGATAAATGGATTTAATTCCACCTTCAAACAATTCTAAAAAATGTTCATTTTATCATTAAGGTGGTAGTATAAATTACTTGGACAATGAAAATGTAATGACCACACTTTTTAGTGTCTCCCAATCAAGAAAGGACCTTAAAGTCGAGTGGCATTACCTATATCCCCAAAATACAAATTTAGCAAAAAAAAACAAATAATAGCAAATAATTACCAATATTACCATAGATGTTGTTTACAAGATGTATGATGACGCTCGTCTAAGGAGTTACATAAACTCTCAACATGAGAACTATTACATAATAGAAAAATCATCTAATTAATTCTCCTTAGCGTTAATATCACCATGTCCTCGTATCCTTACATATGGAAGTTACCTAAAACACTGACAGTTAAAATGCAGTTAGCATATTTCTATAATGTGTATGTGGTGCAACCAAAATATGTGCATGTAGGTGTAACAACATATCAACAATGGTCATTAAATAATCAAACATGCATTTTCTATTATAACTTCTCATCCTATAATTGTTCAATCTCTATGGTATACCCTTTTACTGGGGTTAATCTCTATCGAATACCCTCTCACTGGAGGTAATCTCTATAGCATGTCCTCTCATTGGGGATAATCTCTTTGGTATACCCTCTCTCTGGGGGTAATCTTTGTAATATACCCTCTCATTGGGGGTAATCATGCCGGTCATCCTTTCCGGGCTTGATCTATTAGTGGCCTTCCTTTCTGGGCTTGGTCATCAATCAT
Organism: Alisma plantago-aquatica; assembly: GCA_963693085.1. Taxonomy (NCBI): domain Eukaryota; kingdom Viridiplantae; phylum Streptophyta; class Magnoliopsida; order Alismatales; family Alismataceae; genus Alisma; species Alisma plantago-aquatica. The sequence goes on along the minus strand of OY856410.1, from coordinate 1,278,044,796 downwards.
CTGCATAATGACTTCTTTCTTTTACATTCTCATTCAACCCTCCAGAGATACTATCTTGGGTTTGAGCAAGTTATGTCCATATAGAGTGATAAATACAGGGCCTTAAAGTTTGTAGGAAGTAAATAAACAACCAACTAGGTTAATGGCAACACATTCGTGAAACTTCAGAAAACATTGGAATTTGGTAAGAGCACTTACTCATAAGTAACGACATACCTCATTTCCATGTATAACCTTGCATAATGTACTTCAAGAATATATCCAAACATCCAAGAATTCAACATAATCAACCAACATTATCTACATGTATGTATACTCTATAGTGTCACTAATCATATTCAAGACATACTAATTTAATATATGTCCTAAACTAGGGTTTATGGTTATCTCAGGTTTAGATAAAGAATAATAGCATAAAACCCTAATTCCATCACATCATTATTTAGTACAGTTATAAACCCAGTTAGATATTAGGTGAAACCCTAATTGTCAAGTTAAGCTTTTTATGTCATTAAGATAAACTATATGGATTTTGCAACTCAAGATCATAATGACAAGGCAAATTAGCTTATAAACCCATATTATCATACCTATGACCCTGAACCTTTAATCATGATCATTATTATCCTAAATGTATCAAGGACTTATATTCTCATTATATTGAACATAGTAGGTATATGGACATTTAGATATTATGCATTTAAGATTATAATAAGATATACATTATTTTCATAACCCTAATTATAGATGTATGTGATTTATTGACCTATAAACCCTAAATATACATCATTATAATTATCTTAGGCTCTCATTATACTCAATAATATCATAGTATAATATGAAATGAAATCATTTAATATATTGAATACTTTAATTATCAATTCTAGAGTTCCATGTATTAGTCATCCTATATACATGTTCTAGGCATGCTTTTGGAAAATCAATCATAATCAAGTTCTAGAACTATGTTATTTATATTCTACTCATTTTCTAGATCCATTTGATATATCATATCATTATTTTTTGAACTATTAATAATTAACTACATTATTCGCAAGATAAATATATTCAGGCCAATCAATGATTTCCAAGTCAGTAAGAGGAGGTCTTACCTTGTTTTCCATGCGGTCGATCCATGTGAATATACCACAACCATCTTAGTGCATGGTCCACGCGGGTTGCAACCTAAGTTTTGGGTGTAAGGACTCTTTTTCCCATGCACCTTTGGGTTTGGGGCTTCACACACCAAGGGATAGGGAGGTACTTTTCCCTACTTCATCTTCTTTCTCGCTTAGAGCCAATCACCTAGATCCTTGGTCACTGATGATTGGGTCTAAATCATGTGTCTAGGATTATTATAGCCCACTCATGGCTACCCAGGGCACATCATGATCCCGTCCACTCGATCTCTTCTATGGTCAAACTGAGACCAGGATCAAACGATCATCGTGAGCCCATCCCCAAGGGACTTGCATCCTCGCACAATGGTTCTTCACAGTGGAGGAATCACCAGAGAAGGAGACATGATTGAAAAGGGAGGGACTCAAGGGTCAGGAAAGTTCCATTCATGCTCTCAAGTTCAAGGTAAACCCAATTTCATGATATTTATAGGATGCATGAGGATGCTTTAGGGTTCCGAACATGGACATAGAGAGGGGTTAACAGTAAAGGGATTTCTTGGTCACCGAGAAATGATTTTCCATCTCATAAATAGATTTCTAGTCCAATTTCATGAGGGGAATTCATTGGTGCACTTTCTTTAAGGCAAGGTAAAGCCTATATGGATATAGGTAGTTACGATTTTAGTCAATTCAAACCCTATTACTTTTTTCTAACTTGCGGTAGGTGATGCTGCTTGAGATATAGATCTATGATCCAATAGTCATGATAAGTGTGATGCATCCTCAGGTACGGGCCATCCATCACCTAAGTTGGAATGCATTTAATTAATTTCTAAAAATAGCAAAACATGTCTTTATTGCAAGTAGGTCCCTCATCCTTTACAATCTTCTGTAGGCCACTAGGAGCCTCCTTTTGCTATGAAATTCGGATGGTAAATCATCACTATCTTTCTTATCTTAATATATTTTTTGGGATTTATTAGGATAACTCTTACATACAAAACTTTCTCTTCAAGCATTTATTTAATTCAATTACCCACATCATGTGGAAATTCCTTTTCTTCTCACATTGTAGAACTATCTTATTTTCTTTGTTAACTTCAACTTTTCCAAAAGTTAGATCAAATTATCTTTATTTGATGCCTAGAACTTGCATTTCAAGTCATGGTTAGATAATTACTATAAAGAACTAGAATTTAGAATCTTATCATATTCCATGTTTAGAAATCTAGTAAGATTGGTTTCTTAGTTATGACCCAAACAAGGATAAAAATTAACACACCTTTACATATTAATTTAATTATGTTCCAACATGTAAATAAAATCATGAAATATGTTACATACATTTTCTTTACTAACATGATGATTGGATAAAATGAATAATTTGATTTGGAGTAGCAACTAGTAATTTCATATTAATATTGTCATATAAATTAAGTGCATTAAATAAACTAAAGATGTTAATTGTGTAAAAGGTGAATTTTCATTCATAATAAATATATACAACTCATTTTATAACAAGGTGACATCAATAGGACTTAATTAAGTAAGTGTTCATTTAATGTTGTGTTAAATACAGGGGTAACATGTCAAAATTCATAATAGTGCCATAACTCATAAAAGAAATTTCAAAAGTAAAATATAATGATAAAAACATTTTTCTTGGGTGCCAATTAGCTTGGTTGCCAAGTTTCACATTATTTGCATATAATAACTATTTTATATATGATAAGAGCCAAAAGTATTAAATAAATTACTAAAGTCTCCAAAAGTGGAATTAAACCTCAAATTTGAAATCCACATACTAAAATTAGCCTATGTGTGAATTTTCATCTTATTTGGACAAACTTGCCTATCCTAGTGTAGTTTAGGATAGAGAATGTACATTCAAGCCCAAAATACTAAATAACATATTAAATAACCCCAAAAGGAAAAATTAATGGTAAAATTGTATATTACATGCTTTAGTTTTCTTATGGCTCACGTTTCACATCTTTTTGGAATTTCTAGATGCCTCAAATTCATTACAGAAAGATACTATATGTAAATAATCTTAAAGAATAAAATAAAACACTAAATGTCCCCAAAAGCAAAAACTAATTCTAAAATTGGAATATGCATGTCTTAATTAGACTAGGTGTAAAATTTCATTTTATTTAGACTTTGTTTGCTCACCCATTTGGATTGGGAAAGAAAAGGAAATTAATTATATGGCACTTTAGTCAAAACCATATTTGGAATTAAAATCAATAACCCAGATTTAGGCGATGAACGTACCAATCACAACCATTGGATTTGATCTGACGATCAGTAGATTGTCATCTAGCTCACGTATGGGAAAGGAAACCAACACTGTTTTTGGGGTGATTTTAAATTTTAGTTTCTCTTACCTCACTGGATTGTTTCACACAATTTCTTTGCCTACAAGTTTGGTTTTCATTTCCACTTCGAAGCATGCCTAATATATGGCCTATTGTGGTGTATTCTAGAAACACCTAATCTTAGGATGAAAGTCTTCTCAGGTTAGGGAGGTCCTTGATTATGTACCCATCCCTATAAATAGGTGACCTCTCCATTGGTTTCGGGGCAGCGAGAGAAAACTTCCTCTGGCTTCACTTCCTCTACACTCATCATTTCATCTGTTGACAAGTTGAGTTTATATTCCTACCTTACGGAGATTGCTTCTAACCGTTGGCTTCACTTCAACCCAATCCCTTCCACGGTGAGTTTCCCTGATCCTTGTTCTTCGAGAACGACATGTTATTAACTCGTGATAGAGATCATCTGGGGCTTTCCCAATTTATGTTTCCATATCTCTACGTAACTCCATCAGGGTCATGCAGGAAGATAACTACTGAGAGAATTAACTATCTACCCTTCTCGACTCCATCAGTCTCTCTTTAACCACAAGGGTGTTTTGGTAATTCACCATGACTAGTTCTTTTGAATGTTGCATGTAACACATATGAGAAAAGGACATCCTTGCCCTCAAAATATGAATAATTTCAAGATAACCCCTCAACATGGGTTATTTGCAACTTGGTCCAACAAGCATACAAGGCTCAAACATCATCAGAATAGGACCAAACTGAAAACATAAGATTGTCGCATGTTACATAAGAATCTCTAGGGATTAGATTAAGGTCCTAAACATGCCATTAATCAAAGCAAGCATACTTGGGCATTTATCTAGGTTAGGGCCCTTACAACCATAAATCCCTAACAAGGATTTCACCCCCAAAATCCTACGTGAAAAGAGATGGATACTTCCTACGCATCTCTTCCTCAAGCTCCCATGTGGCTTCCTCTATGCCATGATGATGCCATAGAACCTTAAACAAATGATATCATTCTTCTTCAACTTCTTGATCCTCCTATCTAGGATCAAGATAGAACCTTCTACATAAGACACATCTTCATCTATCTCAACCTCCACATGCTGTAAAACCAACTCAATGTTTGGGTGGCACTTCCTCAACATCGACACATGGAACACTGCATGCAACCTGTGTAACTCAGGTGGCAACTCCATCTTATATGTCACCTTCCCAACACGTGCCACCATAGGGTAAGGTCCCATATACCTGGGAGCCAACTTACCATTCTTCCCAAACCTTAAAATACCTTTCCAAGGAGAGACCTTGAGATACACTGTCTCCTACTTGGAACTCTAAGGGCCTACAATGGTTATCTGCGTATGATTTCTTCCTATCCTACGCTGCCTTCAACTGTTGTTGTATCATCTTTATTTTCTCAGTTGTCTTCTGCACAAACTCGAGACTCAAAAGGCGATACTCACCAACACAATGGAGACCTACAACGTCTGCCTTACAACACTTCATAAGGTGCCATATCAATGCTCCTCTGATAACTGTTATTATATGGAAACTCTATCAAACTGAGGTGAACATCTCAACTTCCCAAAAACTATAAGACACAAGCTCTCAGTAGATCTTCCAAGGTCTGTATCATCCTCTCAGACTATCTAGCTCTTTGTGGGTGGAACATAATGTTGAACCTTAACTGCGTACCCGTAGCTATGTGTAAGCGCTCCCGAAAGTGACTGGTGAACTAAGGACCTCTATCAGATATGATGGTAGTTGGGATACCATGCAAACACACTATCTCATCATAATAAAAGAGATTCTTGCCATAACCAAACAAATAAATCATGCCATACTAGCACACACAACGATAGTAGGGCACACATCCCAAAATCATCAGCATACATGCATGTGAGATAAACATAGCCTTGGAACAATATAAAGACAAAGGCAGCCAAGGTTTCACATCCTTGAAACCTGATAGAGAATGACACACTGCCAAACTCTCAATATATAAAGTTGAGCCAAGGCTTCACATCGTTGAAACTTAGGTATGGGGAACCACCACCTCCATCCTAATGATAGGGGCACATGCCCTAAAACCAATGCAATTACACTACTCTAGTGCTACCAAATCACAAAGCATGTAAAATGTAGAGGCAAGTAGAAAGTATAGTCAGATTATACAATGTTGCCATCACACAATGGATAACACATACATATAAACATCCACCTCAAAGTGGGCACATATCATTATATAATACCAACATGCAGCAAGGCACAAGACAAGAGTCAAGAGAATATCCAAGATTACCAAAAACAAGATAGTTCACAAGAACCATGATATCAAAAGATAAGGAGATTGTGTATAGGTTATTGTCCATAGGACCAAGAGAAAGAAGAAACTTAGGATAATTTCTCAATAAGAATAATCAGGGATGCAAACATACCTCAACTTCAGAGTCTACTCTATCCAAAGACAAGTCTAGGTTCAAGCCTAGGCCTCCAAAGAACCAATGATGCATATATGTGGAATTAGGGTTAGGTTTCCATTATTTATTCAAAACCCTAAAAACTCATTAGCGTTATATTAAATCTTGTTTGGAAAAATCCAAAATATCAAACTTCTAGGGTAGGGTTCAAGATCTAGTATGTTACAACAATGTACAATATTCTAGTGGGCCAAATCCAAGATAATTCAACTGTGTCCAGATCAACACCACAAAACACAGTCAACCATCAAGGTAGGAAACTCTTATCAATTGCATCATATGCAATTATGGATAGATGATATGCACAAAACTTTTCCATAATCATTTGTATGCTTCTGGGCCCATCCACTTTGATAGTCACCAATCAAGCTCGACCCAAAAGCCAACATGATAATAATGCACCCGCAAAGGTAGAACTTGCATTATTACCATCACACTTCCACGAGATAGACGGTGCACCCCAGGGAGACAGAACCTATTCTTGGTCAATCAAGATTTTCAAGTGTGTCGCTTTTGGAAAGCATCTAAGACTATGATATTTTAGTTGAGGGAGTTTGTATATATACATATACTTTATCCAATCACCACATATATAGTACGTATCAAATACATGCTATATTTCACAATGAAAACATGCAATAAACAAAAGCGATGGTTATGGCCAGCCTAATGTAATCCCTTAGATCCACAAGGAATTATGTCATCTAGGTCTACTTCACATGAAAAAACTTGTTGTTGATGAAGATCCTTACTTGCCAATCTGGGTTGATGGGTTCAACCCTTGAACCGATGGGCTTGCCTCCTGGCAGATTGTTAGGTTGTCTCACCAGTAATCTAGTCCATCTATCCACCATCGGTTGGCTCCACAAAGCGATCGGTCTGTCTTGTCTACCATATCCTCCAAGGTCTTCATTCGGACTACTCATCTTGGGGACTTCTTCATCATAACATAAAGTAAACTATCATAGTTTTACATGATTATAGGGAAAACTCGAGTTACATTTGAGGGGAACAAGGGTAGGAAAGAATGAACTTTACATTGGGAAGATAAGATAGATGCTTGGTATGTAGACTGAGATAAATAGATAAACCAACAACACAACTGTGCACAGAATATAGGGGTTATTGGCCATAACTATGCTACACATCCACCATCAAAACTACTTCTAGGATGACGCACATAAATTGCATATATATATATTTGTTTGGGTTTATTGTGGTATTGGATTTGACAAGATATATTCGCATCACATGCAATAATAGAACAACAAAACCAAAATTTGATCATATCTATTATCTCATAATATAGTAAATTGACGTTGGCTCTGATACCACTGTGGAGAAATATGGCTACAGAGTAGGTAACGGAAACAAAAAATAGATGTACTATATTCCTCATAATTAGTGGATCACATCAATAACTACAAAGCATGGTTTCGATGATATACCTGGTCGTTGAGGAAGTCCAGTGACAATCCTCATCATTATAGATGCACAACTTTGAATCTTGGTTGTCTTAGGACTTATCTGACTACTGCGTCTCCTAGTCTGCACCACAGACTGCAGCCATGAACTTTGTCTTTTACAACAACTCCTCTTGTCATGGTCCCAATTGATGTGGCAGTGGAAACCCCACAGACTCCTCTTGCACCACAGACTCCTCTGGGAAACCCCAATACCCCTTCAATTTATAGGCGGATTTTGGGTCCATGGTCCCAATTGATGTGGCAGTGGAAGGGACTGGAAGATTTTGAATTTTTGCAACAATTCTAGAAATCTTGCAACCTACGACAGCCCAGGTGGTCGTATGGAAACCTAGAAGGTCATCTGGCATGCCAGATAGTTGTTTGGAACAATCCAGATGGTCGTTTGGTTGTTTCCCAGTTGTATACAAAATTAGCAATTCGATTCCCATCAATGTTCAACATTGATTTCCTTGCACAACAAGTAATGTACAAGAAAAACAAACAGGTAAATTTCTACAAACTTCCCTCGACTAAACTAGACCCGCTTGCCTATGCGAGACAACGGTCACAGTCATCCATACATTTGTCTGTTGACCCATGTCGAGCTAGTTGGTTGGGTAAGTTTGCTTCTTAGCCAATTTCAACTCAAAATAGACCTGATTCCCCAAGCGCCCATATCAACACTTGAGATGACCATTTGGCACTTCCATATGTCTGTATCAACACTTGCGATGGGTGTTTGGTAGTGTTGTCAGCCTATTTGTTGCGTGAATCAAATAGCTAAACACTTTATTACTTAATTCAATTGTCATTCAAGATCTGAACTCCTCTTCTAGGTCGAGACCTATGTGTGTGACCCTATAGGTCCCATATTACGTTGGAAGTGAATGTCCATAACAACTTATGACATCAAAAGCAATGAGAGTGCCTAGTCGCACATTAATGCTGCCCAACTAAATGGAAAGTTGGGGAACAACTTCAACCTACAATTTGTGTATGGTGTTGCAGTGCTTGTACAGTTCCTTTGTCACTGATGTCTAGATTGAACTAGAGGCATGGAGCACTCACCCTCATTATTATTCAATTTTGTTTCTTGATCCAAGAGTAGTCTGTCTAAGATATATTTAAACTCAATATCACATATTGACTCACATGTGCATGGGCATACATTTCTCAGTCTTTCTAATCAAGAGGCCTAGGACATCACACTCGAGTAGGAGGGAAAAATCTAATATCTATCACTCATAGTCAATCCCCATGTGTCAAAGTCACCCAATCATTACCATTATAACAATCCATGTTTCAAAACTATTTTTGATGATGTCAAAGTGTACCCAATGACATGTGATGAGTGTAGTGATTTCAGGTCTAAGAATCACATCACCACCAACACTGTGAGAGCTAACTATGACTTCCATGATGATGGCTTCCCTATGTCAGTCTCATAGTGGATCTATCTGATACACTATTCTCTAACATGTATCTGTGTGCTTGGTTTGATATAGCCATATCATGACTAATGAGACTCTATCATCAACCAACTGACATTGTGATGTTATGTTATTGTTGTCTATCAACTTCCACAATAACAACCAATCAGGGATATAATGAGAATATATATATGTACTCTTAACATCTATATGATCTCATTTCCCCAAGTCATGTACTTGAAGACAAACGTCATTGGGTAATATAATTCTCTATACATTTATAATGTTACATCATTATCTCATAACTGAATAAAACAGAATAAATTGGAAACTTTACTTTATTTATTAATAAAATCAACTATAAGTTATGCCATTAAAATCATCACATGATTGGCTCTCTAGGCATACATACCAACACTTCTATTTTTGGGTTGTCTGCCCATACAATATTTTTGGGATGGATGCCCCATACCCAGGTTATGTGCCCACTTTTATTTATATTGGGAGTTTGGCTGTATGTCATTCTCTATTGGGTTTCAAGGTTGTGAGCCTTGGCCACCATTGTTATTTATATTGTTCCAGTGCTATGCTTATCTCACATGCATGTAGGTTGACATTATTGTGAACGATTTTTTGCCCAATATTTATATGTTCTTGTGTGGTACAACTTTTATGTTGGCTTAATGGAAAGTATTTTTCTTATTTATTGTCTTTTAAAATTCATATTCTTCTGATACCACTAGGGTAGCCCTTTCCTTTTTTTTGTGAAGCCTTGTTTATTTGACATTCTTTGTTACTCATAATGCTCAAATCCAGATTTAATATGCACATACCAATGTTTATGTTGATTCATCTACTCTTCTTCTTTTACTGGGGTACGCTTCCAACCTCAGGTGTAGGTCAAGGAGAAGTTAACCAAGTTAGACATCATCAAAAGTAGTTGAACCTTTTTGGGGGATAGTTTCAAGGTGGGTATATGACCCTATGATGATCCTATATTTAGTTTAGTTTTCATATGTTAACCCTATGTGGTGAGGGATAGTATTAATATCAAGCATTGTAATAGTTAGATAGTTTATATTTCACTACTACATTTGGTATCTTGAAACATACTTTTGAATAAATTGTATTATCATCTCTTTGCAAAAAATTAGCTATGTGTTTGGCATATGGGATGTTCCTTTTATTTGATTTAGTAGGGAGTGGATCCCCTCTCAGAACCCACTCCTTACATCTCTCTTTTGAATAATTTCCAAACCATTACCAGTTTAAGTGACAAACTTCCCATATTAGATTGATTAGCATTTACTAATTTAATGCTTATTTGGGTAAAGCCCAAAATAGCTGTACCTAGTACATGTGTAAATGATGTGGTTTTTTTCCTCTACAAAAAATGGGGGAGAAGTTGAGTCCCACATTACCAAACTCTAAGATGGATATAGTGCTTTTCATATATGAGTGTGTGATATTGTTGTCCAAAATATCTAGAGGAAAGTATTTTCACCTATGTGATGGGTATAATGACCACAACACTCATGCACAGACACGCCACACCATGCCATCCTGAATAGGTTGGGCTTAGACATGGTGCTCGTGGGTTGTCTATTGTGAAAATTGTCTTTCCTCTTCCATACCTTTTTGTAAAAAAGGATTTTTGCTAATTACTTTCAATATGAGATTGCAATACTTTCCTAAATGGTTTTCTCAAACCAAATAGGAAAAAGTCTCTTTTTGTACAAGAGTGAATGTGTGTTTACATCATTCTAAGAAGTTCTTTCATAGTGAATGCATGTTTACCTCTTTCTAAAAAGTTCTATGTGAGATTGAGATATCTTGGGTGTGCTATAAATAAGTCTTGGGTGCTAAGGGTTTAACACGCATCTTGTGCACTCGTGATTAGATCTAGCCATTGTTATTTTTCCTTACTTCTACCACACGTTGTCTCCAACATATTCCCTACTTGCAGAGTTCTTCTCCTATGCTAGTGAGTGTCTTCTCCCATTCTGATCTCTTTCTAAAGATGAGAATTTTTAGGTGGCAGTACCTAATGTTCGTTGAGTCATTTTTGTTTGTTGATGTTGTGTGTGTGACACATGTTTGTTGTATATTTGTAATTCCATCATGTAGAAGAACAAAACACATCCAAAGCATAGGTTTGATTTATTTAAGTAACACACAACTTCAATTGTGGACGATCTAGTTTGGGTTGTTTAACATTGTTTAATTTTTTCTCTCTTGTTTTGTTTTGTTCTTGCAGTTTCTTATAGGAAATAAATTATTTGACTTGTGATTATACTGATGTAATTGTAATTTCTATTGTTATCTATAATAAAGAAATTAATCCAAACAATCTTATAAAAATAATTAATCTTGTTGTTATTTAACATGATTTCCCATGGACATGTTCATCCTATGGTTGACATGTCTAGCATGCCAAACAAGTTCAATGAAATCAACTTCAAATGTTGGCAGAGTCAGATGAAAATTTAAATTATTATGGGAGGATTAGTTGATTGTGTAGATGTCATGCCATGTTATTGTATGAAACTGATGCTAAGAGTACTGAAACAATTACTTACTAGATTGAGAAGGAAGTTTATTATAGAATATGTATCATCCTTGTATGATCTAACATCTTGTGTGACATATACTCTACACATCCTATCACAATAGGAAAAGTAGTATGTGAATTGTTACATAAGAAATATAAAAATGAGAACCATGATAGTAAAAAATATTGTTTCTAAATTTCTTAAGCTATATGGTATAGGTCAAAACCATTTTTAGATAGACACATGATTTTCAACTCTTATGTGATGTTCTTTTAGAAGTAGTATAAAATTACTTGATAAGTTTATTGTATGTTTATTATATGAAAAGTTCCTCAAGACCTACGATGTCTTTGGCCTGAATTTTAAGACCCACAACCTTGCTTTTTGGTTGAACATGCTTATTTAGCATAATTAGATGCTTAAAACCTTAATCACACCTTGTGATGTGCTTGTTTTGGACCTAATTGTAATTTACCCAATTCTAGGGTTTTCCTTACAATTTGTCACATGATTGTTGTGCCTCACATGTTTGACATCATGTTTGATATGATTGTGCTTTGGGGCGCCTTGTCACACCTTTGTTTGATGTGGTGATGTCTCATATTGAGATTAGGGTTTGCTCTCATGGATGCCCTAAGTCAATGTTTAACCTTTGTTATTGAGCCCTAGTTTTGGTGATCACCAAGTTATTATATGGTCCTAAATTTTGGCAGTCGATGAAGTTCTCTAGAGACACCTAGGGTTGGCAGTTGATGAGGTTTCTAACTCATCTTAGTAACCAATATCTAGGGTTGGTGGTCGATGAGTTTTATGATCAATCAGTCGCTAAAGTTCTTAGCAGTCGTTTGCTTTTTTGGACCACCTTGGTCAATGACTTTTCTTGGTGGGGTCACCTAGTTTGTGTTTGACTTGGTTGTATGGGTGAGGTTCTTTCATGGACGAGATCTCTTGGACACATGGCATGTTTAGCTTGACACCTAATCCCCCCTTTCTCTCTCTCCCACCCCAAGCTATATGTACCTCCCTCCTTGCATGCAAACAACCTCTTTATAACACCTAGCTTTCTCTCTTTTATTCCTTTGTTGCTTGGAGATCGCCCCCCTTGTTTGGTGGAGAAGGAGGATCTCATGTTGAAGGAGCTTGTATGATCTACTTTGAGTGTTGACCTAGGGTTTGGATCTACCCTTCTTGAGGTCATTTGGTGCTTGCATGCTTTGCTTCTTGGTCTTGGTAAGTGACATCCCCCTTCCTTTTTTCCTTGCAGTAGATCTTGAGTTACAGTTTGCTTGAAGAACTTCTTTCTTGCTTCCTTGACCTATGGTTTGCTTCCTTGATTGGAGGAATAGCTAGCTTGGTCAAGAGGAGTGCTCAAGCTAGGGTTTTCTACCTTCTTTTTCTTCAAGCTACCTTGCTGTTTGGAGTTTCTACATCATCTCTAAGGCAAGTTATATGGATTTCTCCATGATTATTTCTTACACTCACCTTGCATGTGCATAATATTACCCTAAAATGTTGTTACAAGTAGAAAGATGGTATCTTTTATCTAGGTTTTGTATTTATATAGTGATTATTGAGTAGATAATTCTTCTTGGATGAACCCTAAACCCTTGTGAATGAACCTTACTTGATAATGGGATTTTTGGTCCTTGCATGCTTGTAGAAACGTTGCCTTTTACTCTCCCAAAATGATGGTGGTGTCAAGATGATTTTTATCCTTGTATTTGAATCTGATGGTTTGGTTTTGGTTCAGTTTTGCTTGACTTCCTAGTGCCAACTGATGGCATTGATTTTTTTGCTATTTTGTATCACATGTGGTTGCCAATGTTTTGAACTCATGACTGGTCTCTAAGGTTTTGGTACTTATGTGGTCAATGAGGTTTTGCATCTTATAGTGGTTGTTAAGTTGTGTATCACATATTGTCACCAAGATTTTGTACCTTATGAGGTCGTTGAGGTTTTGGATTCACTTGGTCGATGAAGTACCCAAACCCTAGCGGTCGTTGAAGGTTCTCTAACATAGATGGTCATTGAGAACTCAGACCCTAGAGATCACCAACTTTTCTAAACTTTGATGATTGTCAATGTGGCATACAACTCTCAAAAACATAATTAACTAATGCGGAAGCGCTCACTAAGCAGAGGATTACCAAAAATCACTAAAAATTAAAACCTTTTTATCAAGAGATCCATCAAAGGAAAACTTTCTCACCAAAGTAACATATTTACATTCTTGTTCAAAGGTACATATTATGTATCATCTCCTTCAGAGAATTACAAGCATTAATTGTCCTGCTAAGCTAAACATAAGCAGTATAAAATCTCGAGTCACTGAGCCAAAATCTTGAAAGCACTGAATACTACTCCGAGGACCTAAGAGTAAAGAGACGACACATAGGACTCTATTTACATCTATACAAGGCATAACAGCCAGTGTCTCCACCTGAGACTTCACTGCTGTCCCTGCTGCTGTTGTTGCTACCCTTCACCTACTGAAGGATTCTTGCCTCGTCGTCCGCGTCCACCTAAAAATGTGATTCCCACAGGGGTGAGACAATTGTAAATTGCCCCAGCGAGAGATATAACTCTCCGCCAGAAACATTATTATTGCAGCTTAAGAAGAATAATATACACAAAGGAATCATATTTGTTTGGCACCAGTTAATTCAATGTCTAGTAGATTAGAACATCATTCTTATCAAAAGCAATGCAGCTATAATTTGATAGAACAACATGTCACTTATCCTTTAAGGAATATGAAGAACATGTATAACATTTATTCACTATAGAATCATTACCACAACATTAACTCTCTTCAGGATTAGATCATATATCTAATGCCTGGCATTTTCATTGTGGAGTCATGGCCTGTAGCCATACTCTTTTCACAAAGTGTTGGGATCTTAGTCCCTTAACTCACCAAGTACAATTCCACTTCTTGACAAGTTCATCATCATGATTATAGCCTCTGGTATTTAAACCCATAACTCACAATAGGATACTAATTACCACTTTATTAGATATCTTAATACCTTCAGATCACCTGACCAAGTACATCATGATTCTTGCTATAAAATGTATTGCACATAGTACACAAAGTTCAATGATTCTTACTACACAAAGCATATGAAGGCTTATAAAGCCTATAAAACATTCTCAATAAACAAAGCAGCATAGCCCATACCTGGCTATGCTCATCTTCTCAACATATATACATGATTAGTAATCATGATACAATTACATATCAATATCATGCAATACAAGGGTTATCTTATTACATTCATAACCCATTAGTATGTATACGAGCTTCACATAGGATTACCCTGTGTTAGAAGTTCACATAGCAGTACCCTGTATTAGGGTTCACATAGCATTAACTTGTCATAGGGTTTCACATAGCATTACCTGTATTAGGGATCACATAGCATTAACTTGTAATAGGGTTTCACATAGAATTACCCTGTATTAGGGTTCACATAACAAGGAATCAATATGGATAATCATAAGTATTTGATCATACTTATTTATTCTCATCATTTATCATTAAATGAATTATCAACACACAACATGAGTTTCTCTCTCATCTTTGCCAGAATATGATTACATCATAGTTTATAGGTTTAGAATAACCTTTTCATAAGGCATGTTAGCCAACATTCAACAGGGTGCATTACATCTCAATCTAACCATTGACATGACACATCTCATGTGTCATTCATCCAATTATATTGGACTTATAACGCATCAAGGTATAACAATATTGGGGTGTTGTATGTGATATCTATCATATCTTGATGTATCACTTCCCTCAACACCTTTATTTTACTAGAGTTCATCCACTTAGCTTGTATTAGGGTATTTCCCCATACTAATACTTTATGCACCAGTTCATCACATTTATCATGTAAAGTATTGGTCATTAGTCACTCACTTAGATTATACAATCATTGCCAATACTATGGGCTCATCCTTGAGTTAGGAACTATTAATATAAGGATATTCATTATCAACCTCTCTAGGTGTTACATTTTTCATATCACTAATCACTATTCCATTATTAGGAATAATATCCTTCATACTTATAATTTGAGGATTCACATAGCATATTCCATATATTTATGGATTTCACATATTATTACTCTTCAATAGAGTTTCATATAATCATCCTTCAATATCAGGGTTTCACTTAGTATTATGTGAAATTAAGATTACACAACACATCACTCAGTGCTGGGTCTTCACATAGGATTAGTGGCACTACCCTATATTAGGGTTTCATGCACCTTTCCCCATTTTAGGGATTAAGGTTTTCTATTCACATCCAAGTAGGGTTTCTCTTACCTCATACCCAAATTAGGATTAGGATGTATAATTCCCATTAAATTAGGGTTTCCTTCGTTGTTACACTAAGTTAGGGTTACATCATCACCCTGGATTTATGTAACACTCAACTTGGCCCTAAATTAGGGTTTTACACATAGCTTTGCCCTAATTAGGGTTTCACACATAAATTTCACTTCAGAAAAGGGTGTACATTCAATAACCCTCGATTAGGGTTTACTATTCATCCCAAGAGTTCTAATTTTGAATTGGGATTTTTCCTTAATTTTGTTTTTACCTTTTAGATAATTTTACACTAAATCAAATTGCATCGCAAGATGCTATTTGAATCCTGATTGGTCTTCATTTTTGAGATTTTCAGATGGAGGATGCAAGCTTATTGGAATGCAACCACATCCGGTGGTCCAAACGGCATGCAAATTCCCCTCCATCTCGGATTTAGAGTTTGTTCAGGATGAGAAAATTTCTAAGTTCGGGGTGGAGGGTGGGTTGTACGTACCTTACTTTCCACCTTCACCCATCTAAATCAAACTTAAGATTTCATCGTCGCATTTTTGACCTAAATTTTCAAAATTTTCAAATAAAATTTTAAAGTTTTCAAAAGAAATTTGAATAGATACTGGATGAAGTTTTGACACTTTTTCAATCTCTATGCATTTTGAATCATTATACCCTCCTCATTCAAAGAAGATCCTCAAAAGGACCACTTTCTGAAAACTAGCCTTTTGATTGAAATCATCTTGTGAAGCTTATGAATCCTAACATCATGATCTTTATGCAAAAATGGCAAGTGTCTGTCGAACTGATAGGGATCAAACACATCATGCTTCCTAACTAACTAGTGGAACAACAATATGGAATCCCTACCAGATCCTCACCAAGTCATTATTTGAGCAGAGTATGATAAATAGAATGACTCGGTGTACCGAATTGTAAATTAAGTTGCATTCTGATCTGAACTCTCTTCTACACTTCTTCTATCATCTTCGTACCCCTCCATTCATAAAAAAGAAACAAAAATAGCTAAAATAGTGTCAAACCCTAAGTTTGGGGTGGCACGCCACTTCCCTCTATATCTGCTTCTTCCATATCCCTCGCAATTAAATAAGGGGTGTACCACCAACAAAAGATGCCAAATCACGCACAAAAAGAAATGTAATCTCGAGTCGAATAGAGGAGAGGTTTATTTCTTCCTTTCATACCTCCCTTCACTCCCTTTTCGACCTAAAGGCACAAATAAATGCCTCCACCATCCTAAAATACACCAGTGTCAGATCAGATGCACACTTGTTGTTCTGTGAGTATCTTTGGACTCTTACGAACCTCTTTGACATGCTTGTAGTTGGAAAAAGTGAGGAGGAAGTGAAGTTGGAAAGCAAACTCAGGAACAAAGATATGGTAAGATGTGTCCAGTGATCTTAGGAAGTTGAGATGTGTAGTCATACTAAGCAAAAAGGAAACAATCATGATGTGAAGAGGAGGAAATCACATGACCAGAAAGTATTCACTTGGCGACTGTTTAAGATTTTGTGTTACTCGAGGATGAGCAACGTTTAAGTTTGGGGTGTTTTGATGAATGCATATTCATCATGATTTTCAGTCGCCTTCTCGTGCTCTTTTTAATTTAATACTTTCAATTTCATTTACTAAATATCAAAATGTGCAAAATTACTTAATGGTCCAATTATCATGATTTTAACTGAATTTATGTTGATTTGATGTATGTCTTGATGAGGTTGAACAATCAGTTGGGACCCACCTTTCACTCACCCTTGGTTCTGACCAATCGATATGACCAAACGGTCTCACCATTCGGTCTTGACCAATCGATTTAATCCATACAGTCTCAAGACCATATGGGCTACCTCACCTCAAACCGTTTGGATTACTGTCATCCAAGACCGTTTGGGCTTCTATCTCTCCTCGCCATCGGATCTTGAATCTACGACCTATATTTATTTGGGCAAACGGTTTTCTTCTCTATCTGTCCTATCGGTCTTGCTTGAGACCATTTGCAGCCACCGATCTTCAAGACTGGATGGAAAACCCTACCTCAAGACCGTTTGCACCACTACCTTCTTTCATCCTTCTTCTTCCTCTTGCCAAAACCCTAATTCCTTCTCCACCTGCTTGCAACCTCACCCCAGCCGCCATATCCACCTGCATTTCCGCCGCATCCAGAAGCAACATCGACGCTTGCCCGCCTACCTCCAACCACTAAGATCAGCACCACCGCCATCGCCCATGCCTCTGTTGTCACCTGTACGGTCTCATACTAATAGAACGACAACCCTAGAACTGTGTGGATGCATTGAGTCCTCCAGACCGTTTGATAAGAACTGATAGAACCCAGACCGGTTGGACGCTAGAGCAAAGATCGTTTGACGGTAGTGTACTCTGTCAAGGCTGTTTGGAACTGGAGCGATCAATCGTAGAGACCGTAAAGAGTCCCGCGTGCCCAAGATAGTTTGGTCACTACTCGAGACTGATCGGAGGTCCTAAACCAATTAGATGTGAACGGTCCTTGAGACTGATAGGATCATGAGATCGTGTGAAGTCACAGTCCAAAACCGTTTGGACACTCAAGCCTCCAAAACTGTGTGCAGCAACCGATCCTTAGGACTGTTTGATTCTTAAGCACACTAAGACCATTTGTCTGATGGAGTATAATACCGATTGAACAAGTATGTGTCTGCCAAACCATTTGGAGGACTCACCTCAAAACTGTTTGGAGCACAACCCATCAGGACCGTATGGGCTTGCCACTCCAAGACCATTTTGAGTTATGATTGCATGAAACCATTTGAAGGATTCACTGCGATCAAACCGTTTGGAGGAAATCACAAGACCATATGGGTTGTTGTATACCAAACTGTATGGTCATTTAACTCAAGACCGTTTGGTCATAAAAATAGCAAACTGTTCACTACTACAGAAACAACATTCAGTGTCGCTTTTCTGGGCGTCGGTTATTTAGGAAAACCGACGCCTATAACATTCAACGTCGGTCATCTAGGTCATCCGACGTCTGTAGCCAAGACACGGGTACCACTTGTATTAAGCGTCGGTTTTTTTGGTAAAAAACCGACGCCTAAAACTGCCGCGAAATCCAATTTTCGAGCAAAAAAAATATGTCACATACGGCATCGGTTATTTACCTAAAACCCGACGCCTATATAAGATGAAAATTTGCGCGAAAATTTACAGCTTAGGTGTCGGTTATCCTTAGATAACCGACGCCGATAGTGGTTCCCGCCAATTTATTTAGGGCAAATTTTATCTAATTGGACGTCGGTTTTGTAATAGGAACCGACGCTGAAGACCTTAGGCGTCGGCTTTGTTAGATACCCGACGCCCTTTACGAACTTATTAGACGCATGATCGATCGACTTTAGGTCCCCTTTTCTGTTTCATTGTCTTCATCGCCCGCGCTTGCTACTGCTCACCGACGCCGCTGCCCGCCACCCTCCGCTACCGTCGCCCGACCCTCCGCTGCTGCTGTTGCTTGTGCGCCGCCGCCGCTTCCTGCTCCTTCTGCTGCCGGTGTCGCCACCGCCTGCCTGCTCCTTCTCCGCCGCCTTCCTGCCCGCCGCCGCCTGCCTGACTTGTGCAGATGGTCCTGGAGCTCGCCGGTGTCACCGCCGCCCACTGCCTCTCCTCCGCCGCATCTCCGCCTGACGACCCCCGCGTCTCCGCCGCTGCTGCCACTGCCCTACGCCGCTGCCGCCTCCACTGCCTACATCGCAGCCTCCACTGCTCAACGTCGCCGCCTCCACTGCTCTTCTTCCTTAACGGAGCTCGCTACCGACAGAGCTACTCCTCTTCTTCCTCCACGAGCTCGCTACTTACAGGTACGATTTTACTCTGTTATAGGATCCTTCAATGTGTGTTCTTTATAAGGTCAGATTGGTTTATGAGTTGTTGGTCAATCATTTGGTTATGAGTTTTTATACCTAGTTACACAGCTCACTTTTGCTTCAATCATATTCATCATGTTGTTGTTTTTTATTGCAATTTGGTTCATTTTGTCATTTATATTTGCTTGTAATTTTTCAAAGGAGAACGGTTTGTACAATAAATCCTAGTAGATTTGGATTTGGTTCTGATTCTAATTCTAATTTTTGCTTTGACCTTGCCCTGAAAGTTGTTCATGTTCTTCTGATAAGTTGTATTGTGGGTGAACCTAGATGACCGACCTCAAAGATAGACCTTCAACTCAAATTTGTTCATGTTCTTCAACTCAAATTTCACAATGTTAATCCTGGGACAAATGACCAACTTCCTTGTTCATTGGCTCATATGGTAGCCAAGGACTGCAAAGATGGACCTTCATCATCCTAAGATGGATGGTTATGATGGACCAGTTTTCTAATTTGTGCATATATTTGTCATACATTTGTGCTTGCATATATGAACAAATCTTTTGCTTGCATATATTTGTCATATCTATTATTGTGTTTGTTGGCCTAGAAACCCGTCCAAGATTTACTCATTAGGAGTAAATCTTGGATAGTCCCCGGTTTGGGACTGTTCTTGAACACCTAATCTCACTTAGGATGTAAGTGTATAATGTGTATTGGGTTTTTGAGAAACTTTCAGTAGCATTTCCCTGTTTGTTCTCTAAGTACATATGTACTTAGAGAACAGCGGGGAAATGCTGCCGAAATTTTCTTGAAAACCAATTACGCATTATACACTTACTAGTGAGATTAGGTGTTCAAGGATGGGATAGGTGGTACACATTTATTATATATAAGAATGACATCAAATGTGTTTGTTGGCCTAGAAACCCGTCCAAGATTGACTCATTAGGAGTAAATCTTGGATAGTCCCCGGTTTGGGACTGTTCTTGAACACCTAATCTCACTTAGGATGTAAGTGTATAATGTGTATTGGGTTTTCGAGAAAATTTCGGCAGCATTTCCCCGTTGTTCTCTAAGTACATATGTACTTAGAGAACAACGGGGAAATGCTGCCGAAATTTTCTCGAAAACCCAATACACATTATACACTTACTAGTGAGATTAGGTGTTCAAGGATGGGATAGGTGGTACACATTTATTATATATAAGAATGACATCACATGTGTTTGTTGGCCTAGAATGTGAACAATCATTGTTTTTTATATTACTTGTACATTGGTATAAATTAGAATGAACAATCACTAAATTATATACTGTTTGTATGGAATCCGGCTTCATTGTAGATATCTATTATTGTTGGCCTAGAAACCCATCCAAGATTGACTCATTAGGAGTAAATCTTGGATAGTCCCCGGTTTGGGACTGTTCTTGAACACCTAATCTCACTTAGGATGTAAGTGTATAATGTGTATTGGGTTTTCGAGAAAATTTTGGTAGCATTTCCCCGTTTGTTCTCTAAGTACATATGTACTTAGAGAACAGCGGGGAAATGCTGCCGAAATTTTCTCGAAAACCCAATACACATTATACACTTACTAGTGAGATTAGGTGTTCAAGGATGGGATAGGTGGTACACATTTATTATATATAAGAATGACATCACATGTGTTTGTTGGCCTAGAATGTGAACAATCATTGTTTTTTATATTACTTGTACATTGGTATAAATTAGAATGAACAATCACTAAATTATATACTGTTTGTATGGAATCCGGCTTCATTGTAGATATCTATTATTGTTGGCCTAGAAACCCATCCAAGATTGACTCATTAGGAGTAAATCTTGGATAGTCCCCGGTTTGGGACTGTTCTTGAACACCTAATCTCACTTAGGATGTAAGTGTATAATGTGTATTGGGTTTTCGAGAAAATTTTGGTAGCATTTCCCCGTTTGTTCTCTAAGTACATATGTACTTAGAGAACAACGGGGAAATGCTGCCGAAATTTTCTCGAAAACCCAATACACATTATACACTTACTAGTGAGATTAGGTGTTCAAGGATGGGATAGGTGGTACACATTTATTATATACTAGGGAAATGTTGCCTAATCTTTTCCTAATATATACTTGTTTCCTAATATATACTTGTTTTCTCTGATCATAGAATGGATAGATCATGGATGTCCATTCGTAATCGTTGCACCCCAGAGTTTATATCTGGTCTTGATCAGTTTATTAGATTTGCCGAGGAACATAGGAAAAAACCTACAGATAGGTTCTACTGTCCATGTAGGCATTGCGGTAACAACTTGAAAGTCAACACTGGTGAGGAAATCAAAAGTCATGTCATGTGCAACGGGATTGTACAAGGCTATACAGAATGGCACTGGCATGGAGAGATTTCAAAATCAAAACCAGTAGATGTCGATAGCTGAAGGTGTGATGACCTATGATGCTTCAGCAAGAGAGACATTTCGTTTGCACGCTATGTTGTTTTGCACTATTAATGACTTTCCAGCATATGGGAATTTGTCTGGATATAGTGTCAACGGAGCTAAAGCGTGTCCTATATGTGAAGAAAACACTGATTCAATAAGACTAAAACATGGCGGCAAGACTGTATATCTTGGTCATCGAAGGTTTCTTTCAAAATTCCATCCGTATCGTAGGAAGCGCAAAGCATTCAATGGATGGAATGATGAACGAAGTGCACCTAAACCTATACCAGGGGATGTTGTTTATGAAAGAGTAAAAGACATTGTCAATGAATTTGGTAAGAAATCACAATGTAGTATGGCCACACGGAGTGACAATTCTTCATTCAAGAAGAAGTCAATATTTTGGGATCTTCCTTATTGGAGTTCTTTGACAGTCAGGCATTGTATCGATGTAATGCACGTTGAGAAAAATGTATGTGATAGCATCATTGGTACTCTATTAAATATACCAGGTAAGACTAAAGATGGGATAAAATCCAGACTGGACCTACGTGAAATGGGAATAAGGTCAGAATTAACAGAATTACGTGAAATGAGTAATAAAAGAACATACTTACCTCCCGCTTGTTACACGTTGTCTAGAAAGGAGAAGAAAACTTTTTGTGAATGCTTGGTAAATGTTAAGGTGCCACATGGTTACTCATCCAACATCCGTAGATTGGTATCAATGAAAGATCTGAAATTGATAGGTCTTAAATCTCATGATTGTCACACTCTAATGCAACAAATATTGTCCGTGGCAATTCGATCTATATTGCCGAAGCATGTAAGGTTTGCAATTACCAGACTTTGTTTCTTTTTCAACAGTCTATGCAGCAAAGTTATTGACCCTGATACTCTCGATAATTTGCAAAGAGAAGTGGTTGTTACCCTATGTCAGCTTGTGATGTATTTCCCTCCTTCGTTCTTTGATATCATGGTACATCTTGTTGTCCACTTGACTAGGGAAGTGAAAATGTTGGGACCAGTTTTCTTGCATTAGATGTATCCCTTTGAACGATACATGAGCGTTTTTAAAGGTGATGTTCGAAACCGTTATCGGCCTGAAGGGAGTATTATTGAAGGTTATGTGGCGAGAGAGGTTATGGATTTTTGCAATGACTTTCTCAGTGGTAATGACACTCCTGATAATGACAAGAATATTGAGGAGGGCAAAGGAATTTTGGGATCACGGGTGAAAGTAATCAGCCGTGAGCAGTTGGAACAAGCTCACTTGTATATTTTACACAATATGGATGAAGTGAGTGTTTATATCGAGGAACATACCAATTTCATAAAGAGACAACATCCTCGAGCAAGTTCAATGTGGCTTGCTAGAGAGCATAATAAGACTACAGGCGGAGTCTGCGGCTACTCAGGAGTCTGCTCCTACTCAGGAGTCTGCCACACCCATGCCTCGCCATGATATCTGGATAGCTGGCAGGCAAAACAAGAAGGGTGAAATAAAGAAGCCTGTAACTGCTGAGGCGGCTGCAAAAATGGTAAAATACAACTCTTAGAGAAATCGTTTGAATATTGATTATTTGTGGTGTTAACTTACCAATTTCTGTTTATGGTGATTAGCGGGAGCTGCACGAGCAGAGGAAACAAGGCACGTTCATCCCTCAGGGCACAAGGGATGAATTGACAGTTGCTCTGGGTAACCCAGAGCATCCTGGACGTGTTAGAGGTGCCGGCGCTGGTGTTGGCATCAAAGCATTCTTTGGGCCATCCCAGCGCAAACCCAGAGCGGGACTTTCTCAAGAAGAGGTAACCTATTCTTTTTTTAGAATGTTACTGCAAAAGGAAATTCATTAATAAACCGCTAATGTTTCTTTTATCCATGTATAGGAGAATAAGAGAGTTGAGGATTTAGTTGCTAAGAAGATCAACGATGTAGTTGCTGAGAAGGTCAAGGAAGAATTGCTGCGGTGGCAGGCATCTCAGGCTTCCAATACGCCTATGGCGACCCACTCTTCTCCTGATGCACATACTGCGAGTAATCCTCGCCTAGCACGTCTGCTGTAAGTATTGTTTATGACATTGTAGTTAGTCTTTTCAAGTTGTTATGTTTTCAAGATGATATGTATATATGTATAATATTCTTTACGTAAATTTGTAGGCATTGAAGCCATGCCGCTTAAGAATGCAAGACTACGTTGTTGCAGAGGCGCAGGCTTACCCGTCCCTTCCTGGGGCAATGTTTCACGGGACTCCAATGCCACAGGGCTACGTTCGTGTGAGCCCGATACGTGTGTTACCTGATTGGAGAGAAGCTACATTGCCATATCCCCACCCGGATATTGATAGACTTGCTGATGCAGAAGGCGGGGTGATATTGTGGCCCAAAGCAGATGTCGTCTACACGACTGAAATTGTAAGATAAATTTACATTGATTTAGACTGTTAATGTGTATATATGATGTCAACTGATCTGAAATTATATGTACAGGTTAAAAAGAAGACACCAGGAGCACCTAGGCCTCCACTTCCACTTCCCGCATTACCCGATTGGGTTCCAACTGACCTAACATACCCGTTAGGTCCTGCTTGTAGGGGAATGGCATGTTGGCTACGGGCACATAATGTACATTGCCCTATAATTATTTCTTTAGATGCAGATTATGCAGGTCAATCATACGATAGCTCTTTATTTATACAAGATATTATTGAGCTGTTTATGTATGATTGGCTGAATACATCAATGATAGAGACATGGATAAGGTGAGATCTTGTTTATACATCCATATACCTTGTGTAAGATCCGGTGATCTGGTTTCTTATATATTAATGCATACGCCTATATGTTTTGCAGCTACCTAGTCGAAGATCATTGCAAACAATTTGCATTTGATCATGTGGGATTTTTGATTCCATCATTGATTAGTTTGGTAGCTAAAGACCCTGATAATGTTCAACAATACTGTATAGATGCTTTTACAATTTTTGGTCAGCAAAAGAAGACGATAATAATAGCTCCATTCAATGTCAAGTAAGTTTACTTTATTTATAATTTGGACTTAAGAAAATTCCATTTTTATTTTGCATTTTGAGTTATTAATTGTTAACTTCTTACTTCTAGCGGTAGACATTGGGAGTTACTAGTTATTGTCCCCGGGACATTCACTGTTTATTATCTAGATCCTGCGGGGAGTACATTGAACACTAAAATTGGACACGTAATGAGAATGCCATTATTCTGGTGAGAAATATTTCATTTTTATATCCGTTAACATCTTTTATTACATTACTATTTACTTATGCAATTTATTGTGTTATATTAACATGTAGGGGTTTAGATGCATTCAAAAAGGCTGGAGGAACGGTCCCAAGGAAAAAGAACCAGCCAATAAATTGGCAGAACGTACAAGTAAGTTCCCGACTCAAATATATATATTATTGATGTGAATTGTGCTTAGTTGTATTATTTTGTATGTTTCAATTTATAGTGTGCTACACAAGACAATGGATGGGCATGCGCATACTATGTGATGCGATTTATGCAGATGATTATCAAATATGCCGCATTGGACATCGATACCATACATGAGGTATTATATAGAGTCTCATTAGTTAGTATGCAATATATCAATCTTATATTATTTTTATATTATTACTTATATATATACATCATTCTCTTTGCAGGTGTTTAAAACTGACAACACTACAGGTAAACGTTTAAAAAATATACATGCTCCATATACGATGGAAGCATTAAATGAAGTAAGAGAAGAATGGGCAAAAGCCATACAAGCAGTGGCAACTGTAAGATATAATTGGGATGTTGATAGCGATAATGAATGATACTATGTAAATGAATATTTCTGAATGTTAATACATGTATTTGAATGTTTCTATATGTGTGTGAATGTGAGAATTGAATTGATGTCTGAATGTATGTACTTGTGTAGAATTTTGCTTGTGACTTTTGCAGGTTTGCGGCCTGTTTGTAGGCTGATATCAATGGATGTCGTAAACCTGCAGTTCAGAAAACTGAACTGCAGGTTCTCATCCTGCTGACCAGCCACAGCAGGCCTGCAAACTGATATGAAAAAAAAAAATATAAATAGGCGTCGGTTATTTATAGAAAACCGTCGGGAAAGACCTACAGCGTCGGTTTTTTCAATAAACCGACGCCTGATGTGGCCAAAGCAGTCCTGGAAATGGCGTCGGATATTCATATCAAACCGACGCCTATTTAACCTATAGGCGTCGGTCTTTTGGTTTATAACCGACGCCAAAAGTGTTCGCGCCACAAAAAATGGCGTCATCTAGGGCACTTTATGCGTCGGTTATCTACTAAAAGACCGACGCTATATTCCATAGAGGCGTCGGTTATTTACTAAACAACCGACGCAGAAAGTGCACTAGATGATGCCGTTTTCTGTGGCGCGAACCCTTTTGGCGTCGGTTATCTACTAAACGACCGACGCCTATAGGTTAAATAGGCGTCGGTTAAAAAACCGACGCCGAAGTGTTCCACCTTTAGCGGCGCCCACATAGGCGTCGGTCGGAAACCGACGCCAAATGGGGTTAAACGACCGACGCCAAAGGCCATTTCTGTAGTAGTGGTTTGAGATAAAAATGCTAAATCATTTGAGCCCAAGTCAGCAAACCGTTTGGAACTCACAGTAAAAATGTGAGGGCCATACCGGAGCCTATAAATAGGACCAACAGGGTCCTCATTTGGGCATCGTTCTAGGTATGTCGACAGGCTTCCCAAGCGCAAGGTTCGATCAAGCTTCATCCTACACACTGCCCTCAACCATCTTCAGCCACTGTCACTTCACCTACCATTCCTGTTGCAACTCAAGGAGACCGAGAAGAAAAGAAAGGAGGAGTGAGAAAGACTACCCGGTCTGTCTTGGCGTCCCTCGTTCTTCGTCCAGATCTTCTCCGACATGACGTAGGATATTGCATCATCTTCACCGAGTTGTGACCACTATAACATAATGAATCTTAGATGTAATATCCATGTAAACCTTTTTCCCAAGTTTCCCTCTCATTTCTATCCTTTATGTTATTTATGTTTAATTAGTGGAATTTATAGTGGTTTAGTGAACATTTATTCACTAATTGTACCAATATAAGGGTTTATGCACGAATACCTCAGTAAAAGCTTAATTACCATAATTAAGTTATATAAACCTTAATCTAACTTTTTGATATGATTTGAAAACATAAAATGAGGCTAACTTTCAAATTTGTTTTGATTTAGATGTTGTTTGTGCAAGTTATACAATTTTAGGTACATTCTGGACTTTTATGCAATTTACCCAATTGGGAGGTTTTCTCTCCAAATTATCTCCTGAATTTTAATCCTTAGATATTCCCTTACCATTAATGATATTTTAAACCATTTGAGAACCTATTTTCACCTTGGTTTGATGGTATTTCTTTCCAAGGGCATTATAGGGATTACCCTCTTTATAAAGATGCTTATCCTTAAAATCTATCAACCAATGAGGTTATTTCTTTCTTGCAAAACGGTGGGGATGGCCTAGAATAATATATGGGCTATTAGAACCGACTTTGGATATGCATGAAGCCTCTATGAGCTATCCTCTTGCATGGCCATCAATCCCTAGGCTAAAGACACATGGAAAGTCCCTTAAGACTCCTCATGCTTCACCTCTTTCTATATATAGCCATGTATACCCCTTCCCAACTCACAATTCGAAAACTCTTGCTCTCGTTTTCTTTCCTCTAGCTTAGATAATAGTTCCTTCTGTATTTTTCCACGAAGTTTCTGCCCCAAGGTAATAGAGGGAGCCTACCTTGCTAAAGAAGGGTCCTAGGGCTTCCAAATTGCTCTATTAGGGTTTCTAAAGCTCCTCCTTGGTAATTTTGACAAAAACTAGTAAGTTTATTCCCTTAATTCCCTATTTTCATACTTATAGTCTTCCTTACACCTTCTTATTGGTCGGAACCATGATCATACATGGTAAAACTCCACCTAAAACCCTAAAACATGTCATCTCCTTGCTCTTTTGCTAGGGTTTGCACCTCTAAAGTGGAGAAGGTGATCTTTGCTCAAGAAAGGAGCTTGGCTTGGAGCAACCAGACCTTCTAATCTCGTAATCCTTTCTGTTTGAACCTTATTACCTTCCTAGAGGCAAGTTTGGTTAACACCCTTCTCATATATTGCTTAGTACATGCTTAAAACTCATGCTTTTATGTTGAAAATTGACGATTTCCATCTCTTTTTACCATGCTCTTCTAATGTTTTGATTTCTTGCTATTTTACCTTCTATAGAAGCTCTAGTTTGGTTATCTATGCAACTTCAAACCTGATCTTGGTCGAATGGTGTTTTCTCCCTCTCCCTCTCTCTTTAATTATCTCGATCGGTTTGATGATGTGGCAATTTCCTATTGGTCAGTATTGCAAAATTCATATCTTCTAAACCGCTTATCCAAATTTGAAAAATAAATATGTTTTGGAATTGGAAAATTAATCTCTATCTAATAAAAATATTTTCAAGGTCTGATTTCATGGTTTGACGAAGGGTGATTTTTGTAAAACGAATTTAATGCATAAAATCCATAAAAATTGCATCTTAATCATCATAACTCCAAAATTAACATAAATATATGTTTTCTTGATCAGGAAAACCTAATAAGTTTATTGGTGATTTTTTAAGAGTCTAAATCTTAATTTTGCTCAAAAGCTCTAAAAATAGAGTTTCTATATATTAATGTGCACTATGTACTCTAATACATGTTAATACATTGAAAATAGGCAAAGTGGAACTTGGACTCAATTCAAGTGGTGAAAGTTAGTAATTGATATCAGTAAGAGAGGTATGTGCATTCCTTACACCCTATGTTGGGATAATTGCAGCCAAACCCTATATTTCCCTAATGAGGCTTAACTGAACCCTAAATATTCTATTCTTGAATCCTAATGTTGTTCATGCCTCAAATTAGATTATAATTTCTTCTTGTTTGGGTATTATACCCCACTGCCATGCTTATTGAATATTATGACTACTCTTGCCATGAATACTTTTCTAGCATGTGGATTTATGTTCTATTTAATTTAAAGTAGCGGTACTTATGTACAACCACCCATAGAGGGCATGTAAATAATCACCCTAGGGAATGTCTTATTCTCCCTATAATATTGTAGGTGACTGGGAATGTCTTATTCTCCCCTCAGATAAGGTTAGAGGTCTGGTAGGTGCCTCAACCCTACTTAGCTAGGTAGACATTATTATCTTACATGCAAATCCTTTTTGATATAATTGTTAATGGCAAGTTTCTTTTGAATATAGCCTCATACTCTTGTTATATTCATTATATGATGAACCCTAGCCTATTTTTTTTTGTACTTATCTTGATATCCTAGATTAGTTTTGTGACACATACCTTGTTTTCTTTCCTCTTTTGCTGGGTGCTTTCCCAACCACCCAGGTGCTGGTGTTGAGCAAGGAGAAGGACAAGTTTGAAGGAATTCATCTCAGGAGTAGATCTCAAGCTATCTGAAAGGATGTCTAGGTTGCTATAGCTAGATCCTTTTCTCTTATCTTTATCTTTTGAGAACAATCATGTAATGAAAAATGAAAGCCATGTAATAGGTTTAGTTCTTTTATTTCCGCTGCTATTGACATTTTATAATGTATCTGGCGCATGCTTATTTACTTGGAATATTATACATGCATCCCTCAATATCTTTTGTCTTTCTAAAAAGATGGATGTTTTGTACATCCTTTAATAAGGAGGTGATCTCGCCTCTTTACAACCACCTTCTACATCATGCTCATGGTGGATTCCTCTGTCGTTCTTATTCTTCTTGTTTCTCGCATCATGAGCGAGTAGTTTCTTTTTGCTGGGGTGCGGGGACTAGCCCCGCTGCCCATGCAACCATGTCTTTTCATTTAACATTCTAAGGCAATTTATATAACTTTTCATTTCATTTCTAATTGATATGCTTGTAGTTGATTACCTTCTTGCTTTCATCTTGTTCTTCTCCTGGTAGTATAGAATGTCGATTAATGTGGTAGACTCCTTGACGAGAAATCTAATAGGGTTCCTTGAGGTCGTAAGTGTATGATCTGTGAGGGGTCGAGCCATCTAGCCTACAGTGATGCTTCTGTGGTCTAAACATCCCTCAGGGAGGACAACAACCTTAGTTGGATGTTGTATCGTCTTATTAATCGTCGATGTTTGCTTGCAGAATAATCACCTACATGTGTGTTGATTAGCACAGTTGACTCCCGGACTAGAAATAGAATGGGGTTCCTTGAGGTCGTACATGTATGATCCGTGAGGGGACGAGCCATCTATCCCACAGTGATGCTTCTGTGGTCTAAACATCTCTCAGGGAGGACCACAACCTTTGTTGGATGTTGTATCTTCAGAACTGTAAGTGCATGATCCGGATGGCGATGAGAAATTTGATGCCTAATGGGATGCTTACGTGGGCCTAAACATCCCTCCGGGAGGGTTCGCAGCAGTTCCATTTGGATAATTAGATGCTTGCTTGGATGTTATGTGTTTGGATGTGTTTGCATGTGTAGTGGTGGTGAAACCCGATACCATCCCATTGATTCCATATCATTAATCTAGAACAAACTTTAATTCTACTCTTTTACTTTCTTGCAATTTAGTTTAATTAACCTCAACCAAATCAATTTTTTTAAATTTTAGTCTTACTTGAGCTAGATTCGATTAACAAAGATTCTTAAAAACGTTTTCTCTTGGGATTCGATCCTTAACTATACTGTGATAAGACTCGTCCTCTTGCGGGTGGTATTATTGCACGAGGTTTTGGTAAAAGCTCAGGGATTTTAACCCCAAGTGAATTTATTAGTGTGATATTTTCCACGTCAGACCTCTATGAGATTCTTATAGTCAGAGGTTAGAGACTGTTATACATCATAAATGCTTGTCAAATTATTTTAGGTATGAGATTGATGATGTATAAATGTCTTATCATGAACTAGTTCGGGACAAAATCTTAAATAAATGTCAGTAGAAGTAGAAAGGCTTATTGATGAACTTAAAATTGAATATTAAATTCATCTTTGTCTGTAGTCTTCATGGGGGCCATTAGACTCTTTTGTCAATTGAAACAAATAACAAGACTGGCATTCTTTATAACAACTTGGATTCTATGCACAACATAAAAGGAACAACATATCACAAGATGACAAACAATGTGATTGAACATAAAGCATCACATGTTGCAACATGCATCATCAATTTCATCAAATAAGGGCCCTTAACCAAGAATAGAGATTTTGGGAAACTGCAATTATATCACATGAGTCCACATTAGACCTCACAATCTAATGAATGGGGATTCCATGTGTTGTTTTGGATGCAAATCATAGAAACAAGAGAGAAGGTGGATATATTCCTAGAATGCTATTACCACCACCTACAAGGTACATACTTTACCAAGACGATGAGTTCACAGTAGGAAACCGAACTACATCACATGCTAGAGTATAACTCTCCTATTTACATCTAACCACATCCTTTGATAACATAGGGACAAAGTGTTGGATTAGTTTGGGGGTTGAACAAGAAAGGTAGGTACATTATCCATCCATATCTTCTTCTTTCCATTGCTTATATCTCCCAAAAGTTTAAAAAATTTTCCAACTTGCACATATTAGATCAATGCTCATTTATCTTCACCTTAGCTATGGTGAGGGTTTTACTTTAGACAATTTTTGATCTAATTTTCTTAGAAATAATCTTCATTTCCAAACAAGATCTAATTGTTGTAAGGCCCGTAACCATGTTTAAACTTTAAATATAATTTCTCTCTCCTAATTGAAGTTTAATTTTGAAAATAAACCTTGGATAATGGCTTTATATCATATAATAAATCTATGTCTAAATTTTGGTTCAATTCTAACTCTGTTTGCTACAGTCATCCAATTTTCATGTAACTCTGGGACCCTTGTGTAATTTGCTCATTTCTGGGGGTGTAAATATAATTTTAATACTTGCTAGAATAGCTTTATTATGGTCTTAATGACATTGAAATAATACTTCTTTTGTGGATGGTTTTGTACCTTACTTTCATAAGGGTTACGTGAGATTAGTAATGTAGTAGAGTAGTGTTTCTATCGGTGGTCGATGAGATTTTTAGTGGTTGCTTGCATTTCTACATTTTCAGTGGTTTTTTGGATTTGTACATCTTCAACATTCACTAGGATTTTTGCATTTTCATTGGCCGCATGGATTTCAGCATCTTTAATATTTGCTTGGATTTTAACATTTTTAGTGGTTGCCAGGATTTCTGCATCTTCAACGATTGCTTGGATTTCTACAACTTCAACAGTTGCTTGGATTTTTGCATCTTCAGCGGTCACTTGAATTCCTACATTTTTAGTGGTCGCTTGAATTTTTGCATCTTCAATGGTAGCTTGGTTTTTTGTGTTTCTAGTAGTCACTTGGATTTCTACATCTTCAACGATTTCTTGGATTTTTGCATTTTTAGTGGTTGTTTGGATTTCTACATCTTCAACAATTGCTTGGATTTCTGCATTATCAGTGGTCACTTGGATTTCTACATAACAGCAAACTTCCACCCACCTATAAATACCCCTTCTCTTTCTCATATCTCTTTCTTTCTTCTCATCTTTGGCAATCTTAGGGTTGGTTTTTGAAGGTCAAAGAGAACCCATCAAGTTTGGCGATCACAGACTTTTTGTTGATGCAATTGCGAGAGTCGAGGGTCCTTGGGTTGATTTAGAGCCATTGATCATTTTCCTTGATTCTTTCAGGTAATATCCCTTCTCTTTCACTCTTTCCCTAGCTATTTTTCACCTTCCTTCCTTCTATGAACAAGTTTCTTGGTGTTCTTGCTAGAAACATATGCATGTGGGCTTGAGAACTATCTTTCTCTCTATTCTTACTCTTGTTTCCCTCTAATTGTGGAAGGAGGAGATGTTCTTGGACCTTTGGTGGTCTGAGATTGACATTTTTGTTTCTGATTTCAAAGTTTCCAATCTTGGATTTTGGAGTTCTTCTTCTCTACCTTTGATTCCCTCTCGAACCAGGAGAGTTATATAACTTTGAATTTATTTCTTTCCTACCTTCTAAATTCATGTCTTAAATCTTACTTTAGAACTCATAATATGGCAAAAGATAGTCATTTTTTGCACCATTGATAATAAAATGGATTCGTAGACCTTATGAACGTTTTCTCCTATAAAAAGGAGATTTTCTTTAAACATGTAAGGTCTGAAATTTGAAGTATAGGTGTATTGACTCTTATAAATGCAATATATGTGTTGTTTTTGTATCCAAATGCTTAGAAATCAAACCCATGCCTTAATTCTTACTATATGGTGGTTAACCAATAGTGTTTTGAAAGATTTTCATTGATGTTTTGATGATGAAATGATAGAAGACAAAATTCATAAAGTTGAAAGTTACTCATCCTTTCTAGGTGTCGGTCACATAATCCTTATTTATTGGAAAGCACCATTACTCTCACATCTGAGGGACTTTTAAGCTAAAATTTGGGGTGATATCTTGTTGTTGTCTTCTTAAACTTTATGAAAATTTTAGATACCAACAATACCCCTACATGAAGTTATTGTTGTTAAGGTTAAAATGACTTTTTGGGTTATTTTGCACCCTAGATGGAGTTTTAGTCCTCTTTATGGATAATAATGGACAATTATACCATAATGAAATAACATGGAACATATTTCATACATTTTTCATCCTTCTAAATTGTATTCATTAAATGATTTTGTGAGAACACTATAGATCTTGTATGTAACTTGTCTGATACAGTCTGAAAACTCTCAACTGGATAAATTAATCAAGTGAAACCTTAATTGTTTAGTTCCCTGAGTCACTAGAACTATTCCAGTGTTAAGACTTGGTGGATAGTGAAATGAGTATTCCGAAAGGAACTTGGAGTCATATACTATTGAGTATATGTGGGTACATGGAGGGTATTTCCTTGTAATCTTGATTCCAATGTTTTATAGAACAGTGGAAGTCATGTCTCAGATGTAAATATCATTGAGGGTGACTATGGTCGTAACTCAGATTTGAGCATTAAACACCCAAATTGCTAGTGATGTGGCATGTGTAACCAGGGTGGACTAGGTTGTTTTGTAGTTGGAATGATATGCCACTATAGTGGACTTGTACTGACTGAGAGGAAGTGATCTTAGGGTTTCAGATACCCTAGATCTTATACATGACTGACTACGAATTTGTAGTTGTTAGCTAATAGTTTGAGTGGTATGCTTAAAAATTATCTAGGGCTTAATAAAGGTTGTAATCCATCTGTGTAACATATTTGTTAGGGTTACTTGGCAACTCACATTGGATGATGATCCTTGCTTTGTTTCTTTTAATTTGTAGATTATTTATAATGTGGTAAGAGAAATCAATTGTACTTATGATTCTAGCCCTATTTGATATTTTTTGTAACAATATTAATCTTTCTACCCTGTAATATTATCTATTTTTTGACTGTTTAATAAGACATGGGTCTCACCTCGTGGAGCACCACATCTTTTTAGGTGATTGTCAGCAGTACTGTTAGACCAGTGGCAGTGAGGAGAAGCAGTTTGGAGATCAATATAGTTACTAGGTTGGTTGGGTTTTGTAGAGTCCTCGAGTCGTCCATGTACTATTAGCTTCAGGCAGGGGTTTCTTCACAACATGCATATTGACTCAAATTTTTCATTATAAGTTTTGGTTCATGCTTTGTGTAAATGTTGTAATGTTGTAAACAACATCTTTTATATATAGGTTGTGGTTATGGGCACGAAACTCCTATGAAGTTACCTGGCATGAATATATGTGAAAGTTGGACCTTTGTGTAAATATTTTTTTAAATGTTTGGATATTTTATTTGGTTTTAATTCTATACCTTTTTGGTAATATGTTTAATTAGTGTATGATCAATGTTTTGTTTTTGAGTAATTTCATTTAGCGTGGTGGTTTGCCACATTTGGTGGTATTAGAGATTTAAGTTTGTTGAGTCTACATGGACATAGGACTTAGGTTGTTGTGTTTTTTTAATGTAATCCAATATATCTGACCATAGTTTATGGTTATGCAAATATGTTTAAGGAATGTGAAGAGAATATAAAGAGCAGCATTTTTGCATCAGGAGGTGGCATTAGGAGACTGGTACCTGATGGAAGAGTACTTGAGATGGGGATAGAACGATATGACCCACCTCCGTTTGACCCATCAATTGTAGTTAATCCAGCATTTTAGGCTATTTTTGGATAACTAATGGTGATGGCCACGCATTTGGAGTACAGGGTACCTGCACCCTAACCAAGGACACTTGTCCTAAATGTTGAATCTCAGGGTTCGCGAAAGACCTTTGAGAGGCTGAAGCACGTCGGAACCATAGAGTATGTCGGCACAGTGGACCCTGTAGACATTGATATGTGACTGATGGAACCGGAGAAGGCATTTTAGATATTGAACATAGTCAAGAAGGACAAGGTGAAGCACACGGTCTACCTTCTAAGCTAGCCACTGGTGGGCCATAGAGGAGGAGAATACATCAGTTGAGGTTCTAGGTTGGGAGGAGTTTTGGCTTGAGTTTGTGAGTTGTTACTTTCCTGAGACATGTCTAGAAGAGAAGATGGCTCAATTTCAGCGGTTGCATCAAGGATCGTGGTATGTGAATGACTACGAGGTGAAGTTCATGGAGTTGTTGAGATTATATCCTAATATGACAACTATGGAGAAGGAGAGGATCTAGATGTTTGATATAGGCTTTAACACCAAGTTGGCAATGATTGCATCTACTCTGGAGAATCAAGAGAAGATTTCCACCTTTGTGGAGTCTGTGAGGACGATAGAGAGGACAATAGTGGAGAAGCAAGGAGCCAATACAAGGATAACGTCAAACCAGTTCCAAGGACAATCGTGTGGAAGCTTCAAGAAGACTAAGTTTTCCTCACCGTAGCACCAACAATACCAATAGAGGTCGACTTTTTCTGAACCAAGGACCAGGTGCAGTCATAGTGGTCTCCTAGCAAGGGAAGAGGTCACAATTTTCTACCAGTTGGGGGGAACAATTTAGCTTTAGTATCTCTGATAGGTTCGTCTGGGTTGTAGTATGATACAAGGACATGCTTCAAGTGTAGTAAGGTTGGGCATGTGAGATGGTCTTGTCCCATGAAGAACAAGGAGGTGACACAATAGTCAAGGCAGAGCCAGTAGGGCTCACAACTGCAATAATAGTTCAGTAGCAGTGGTAGTAGAGGTTAGACAGACATCACATGTAGGGTATTCAGGACCAGATAGTAGAGGTTGAGGAAGATAATATGCAACAACTAGGTTCTATGCTATAATCCAACTAGAAGGAGTGGTCAACCCACAGATCATAATAGGTCAAATGGAACTTTTTCATTGTGACTTATCTACTTCTACATGTGTATCTGTATTAGTTTACTCAGGTGAAACATATGTTTGATCCAGCACTCTAGAAGGGGGGTGAATAGAGCTACAAAATTTCTAACAATATAGATTAGACCTCCAAATTATATCAAATTGAAACCAATAACTTAAGTGCAATTTGAAGTCCTAACTAACAATCATATCAAGGATGAGAGGAATTGATAGAAAGCACTTGACAAGGTCATGTAGAGTGGTTCCACTCTCCAAACTAGGAGAGAGTCAGTCCACTACCTAGATAGGTCATCCTCTAGGACTTTACAAGTGCTTTTCTCTATATTATCACCAATTAGAGTTACAACACAAGACAACCAAAGGAATTACCCATCCAAGAACAAAGAGTATTCCACCTTACCAAGGGCTTACCCACTTTGCAAGAGACTCCAGCCTTCTTCCAAGATCTTACCCACTCTAGCACAAGTCTTCTGCCTTCAAGGACTTTTCTACTCTTCTTAGATCTTCAGCCTTTTCCTTATCCTTCACCTAGAGAAGATCATCACCTCTTCATCAACCTTGAAGAGGAACAACAACAGCTCCACCTTCACTCAGAGTAGCTTGCTTCACCTTTGATTCATTGATGAAAGGGGTAGGGAAGATGGAGTAGATGAGTGATTTACATGTACAAGGGATTAGCTCTCTTACAACAGGCCTATCTCACTCATAATCACGAAATAAGGTGTGAATTAGAGAGAGAAAGGGGCTCAAGGAGTTGCAACACACTCAACTATAGAAAGGACTTAGAATAGCATGAATGAGCAAACTTGGAATGAACTCCAAGAGGTTCTATTTATAGTTGGGGTTGATCCCTTGAGTTGGGGATCGCTTAGGGTCAAAATATAGTCATTTTCCACAATGAAATGGATCTATTTTCACCCAAAACAACTCACCAACGGTTATAATCACTTTTTCTATGTTTTCCGTATAGTACATTCAATCAAGTTTTAATAAAGTTAACTCGACCGATCAACTAAAAGACAAAGCCAATTTTCAAACTTTCAGTTGAGTTTATTCTGGTAAACTCGACCAATGAGCTAAAATTAGATTTTCTCAGTGAGTCAGTCAATCGAGTTCTGTGAGTGTACAACTCGGCCGATGGGTCATCTTTAGAAAATCCATTAAAGGATCGGTCGAGTTTCCAACTCGAACGATGAGCAGCCTGTGAAAAATTTTTAATTTGACTTTTGAGTGATTAAACTTTGGTATTAAGTGTCCCTAATTTTTTTTAATCTTAGTTAAAAGTCATATCATCAATACAAGTGATTATAAAAATCTTCTAAGGTCGTTTGGAGTGATTTCCCAAATTGCACACTTGGATTGCATTTGACTTGAACTTGAACAAGCTAGGGTTTGTGTAATTTGTTCCTTTTCATGTACGTAAAGCTTGAAATAAATCTTGAACAAACATATTAGATACATAGGAATGTAATAGTTAAGTCATTATCAAAATATGGGCAATGTATAACTCTCAAGTCATTCTCCCCCTTTTTGATAATGACAAACCATTCCTCAATCATATTGAAAAGGATATTCAAGTTATACCTTTGCCTTGTGAATTATAAGGGGATTCAAGATTTTAAAATTTTGAATTTCTCCCTCTCAATCTACGCTTACTCTAACCTGTATAGTTAGTCTATCTACACAAACAAACATGACATACATATACTATATGGTCCTTTAGCAAGTCACATGACAAAGCTTATAATAAACAAGAAAATGAACACATAGGTAATAAAAGCAATATGGTTGAGCTTCAAAACATTGAATTTCTCTCCCCCTTTTGACATTATCAAAAAGGAAGGGGGTAGAAGAGGATAGAAATAGGTCTTCTCCAAGCAAAACCAAGCATACATCCATAACATGCAATCACAAAGTATACACCAAACAGAGATGAGAGAAACAAACAAGCTAAGTTAAAATCAAAATATGTTAAAACATAGCACTAACTCATGAGATATAGTAAATTAAAGAGTAAGTGTGCACAGAATTAGGATTACAGCTCAGAAAGCAAGTTCTCATAAAATAGCTACAACCCAAAATGATGAAAGCTAGGGTGATAAAAATAGTACTGCTCAGAACATGTGCCCAGATGTTTGTAATACAAAATAGCCTAGAAAGTTATATATGATCAACATCTAGACTAAAAACTAAGAACAACTAAACATCAAAGCTATCTATGTCAACAACATCATCATCCTCAGCATCAGGCTCATAGTCATCATCTTCATCAGAAGGTGCAGCAGCATCACCTTCATCACCGGAGTCACCAATGATGTCATCGGATCCATCATCATCAGAAGCATCACCATCCTCCTCATCAGCCTCTTCATGAGCATCAACAACTTCCTCATCATCCTAGTTTGACATCTCTTCATCAGTAGATGGATCGAAACCATGACCGCGACAACGATCATTCTACACATGCCAAGACATACCAAGATCATGGAGCTCATTGGTCTGTGGGAAGGAAGGAGAGGAACTACCAAGGCTAGCAAGTAGAGTGTGCGGGATCAAGGGCTCTGGAGGGGGGTGAATAGAGCTTCACAAATCTCACAAAATGAATTAGACCTTCAAATTATATTAAGTGCAGAAACTTAAGCATACAACCAATTTGAAGTCCTAACCAGCAAGTATAGCAAGGGTGAGAGACAAGGATAGCATACACTTGGACAAAGTGGTTTAGAGTGGTTCCACACTTCAAACTAGAAGTGAGTCAGTTCACTACCTAGAGGTGGTTAGGCTCTAGGAATTTGCAATCTTGATGCTCTTATATTCATTCATAAGATTAAAGAAAAAATTCACATTCATCCAAGGACTTAATACCTCAAGCAATGATCTTCAACCTACCGAAGGAGCTTACCCACTTAAACCAGGGAGTCTTTAGTCTTCAACAAGGATTTACCCACTCCATCTTCAAGTCTTTGCCCTTTAAGGAATTACCTATCCTTCTTAAACGTTTGCCTTGCCTATCTCCTTCACTTGGAGATCTGGAACACCATGCTTTCTTCAACCTTAAAGAATAACAACTCCTTCTCCTTCACTCAGATAAGATCTTAAAGCCTTTTCTTCAATAAGGAAAGGGGGTAGGAAGATAGAGGTGGAGAGATTTACATGAATACAAGGGGTGGTGTAACATCCCTGACCAGGGTTATGAGTTAACCCTAGGTGTTTTGCCTAAATATGTAATTAAATCTTTGTGATTAACTCTGAGCATGTAATTAAGTTCTCAGAAACATATATCTCAGTATTTGCTCCTTTATATTTAAAGTAGTAGCATTGTTTTGATATACAGGGACTTATGTGCAATTTACCCAGTTAAAAGGGTTAGCTTGCAATTTGCACATGATGAGATGTTCCTCTGATGTTGAGACATCATGAGAAATCTTTTTAGCAAAGTTTGAGGGATTTCCCAAGCTAAGGCACCAAGGTGCAGCTGTGGAAGCAATCCCGGTGCTTGAAACCCTAGTTTGGGGTAAAATGCAATTTACCCAAATAAAGGGATGCAATTGTGAAATATGTCATCTAATGTATCTTTTTAGACTCTTTCCATCATTAAGAGAAGAAATGATGAGGAAGTCACCTCAATTGAATTATCAAGTTATGAGATATGCCTTGTGATTGAATAATCAGGGTATATGTGCAATATTTCTTTATGTATGTACCTCATTATTAGCTTGCTCTCCTTTACCTTCTTTTCCTAAGACCTTAAGAGAAGGTTTGTCCTTAGAATAAAGAGGAAGGGACGATCAAGTAAAGAAGGAGGGACCTAGTTGGAATTATGGACAACTTATGACCTAATGTTGAAAATCCTACCCCATGTATATAAGCTCTCCTTCCCTTAGTTGCAAGGAAACTCACCCTTCGTTCCTTTACTTTTCATTTCACCAAAGACGACCAAGGACGGCCTTGGAGCTAAGGAGGACGACCAAGGGGTGCAAGGTAGGTTTAAACCCCTCTTCTTGCCTAATTCCATGGTTAAAACTCGAATTCAAGGTCATCTTCATGGCTAACTCTTGAAACCCTACCTTTCTAGCCGTCTCTTTTCATCCTTACTTGGAGTTTTCACCTTAGCCAACCTGTAAGACCTCAAGGACGCCATTAGAGCTTGGAACTTGAAAGCTTGGAGCTCAAGAAGCAAGCTTTAGGCGGGTTTTATAACTCTAAACCTATGCTTTACTATGTGCATCTTTATATGCGTTTTAATGATAGCTCTTAGTATTTCCCTACTTTTCCCTGCTATTTTGCAAGCAAACCCATGGGATATTCGTACTGTTCTTGAGCTAGGAGATGAAGGCGTGATTTCCAAGAAAAACCCACCGCTTTTCTTTTCCTTAAACGGTCCTAACAGTTTTCTCTCTCGGACTCAAGACCGCGAGGTGAGCAAACGGTCTCGAGACCGCGACAGGGCAAACGGTCTCAAGACCGTTTGTCCCCGTTTACCGAGCGTGGACCGTATAAGAAATCTGTTCCTAATTATATAGGCTAATTACCCTAAAAATTTTGGAGGCTAACTCCAAAGGAATCGGGAGATATGACATTTTTAAGTAACAACTTTATTTGAATTTATTCCTGATTCTCAAACGGTCTGAAATTGCCTTTTTGGGCAAACGGTCTCAAGACCGTGTAAGGTCGTTGACTAAGCGTTGACCGTATGAGATTACTGTTCAAAATAATGTTAATTAACAACTCACCAAGTTTGATGGTCTAAATCCAAACGGGATAAGGGTTGAAGGGTGAATACTAGGGCTAACCCTAGATAAAATCAGTACTGAAATTATGGTGACCTAATTAGGGTTTTTAGGGTTGATTGACCTAAACGGTCTCAAGACCGTTTGGGGGTCACTAAACGGTCTCAAGACCGCGAGGGCAATCAACCAAGACCATTTGGAGGTTTGGGGTCAAGATTTGTTGACCAATTGAAGGTACAATTATA
The DNA here is from genome assembly GCA_963693085.1 of Alisma plantago-aquatica. NCBI lineage: Eukaryota > Viridiplantae > Streptophyta > Magnoliopsida > Alismatales > Alismataceae > Alisma > Alisma plantago-aquatica. The sequence goes on along the minus strand of OY856410.1, from coordinate 1,278,003,393 downwards.
CCAAATTACATTGCAATTAAATATTGACATGATCATCAACTCAATGGGTCAGACCTTGATGAATCTGCACTAGAATCCAAAATTTGGATGGGCAAACGGTCTCAAGACCGTTTGGAACTCATCCAAACGGTCTCAAGACCGAGAGGACAATCACCCAAGACCGTTTGAAGGTCTAGGGTTGAGTAATTTGACCAATTGAGGACCCAATTGCAAATAAGTTATCAATTTAATCAAAATTCTATTTTGTGGTTCAATCATGGATCAACCCCTATCAAATCACCTTAGATTTTGATGAAATCTTGGGCAAACGGTCTCAAGACCATGTGGGGTCCACCCACATGACCTCAAGACCGTTTGGGCTAAGTTTGGGCCCAATTGGAGCTCAATTGAAAGGTTCAACCTTGTGTTGAGTCACATTGTTGAGTGTTGATGGGTGAACATTGATAGACCCTAATTGAATCGACTTCAACCATAATTGGTCAACCATTATGGGTCAATTGAATGACCAAGTGATCAAGCATAATCTTAATTGACTCAATCCATAAGTGGTCAACATAGATTTGACCTTTTGAAGGCTTCAACATCGTGTGACATTATTGGTTGCACCTTTGAGCCTTGTTGAAGGACCAAGCGGCTGAGACCATGAGAGCCTCGCAGTCTCAAGACCGTGAGAGGGCTCGCGGTCTCAAGACCGTGAGGGGGCTCATGGTCTCAAGACCGAGAGGAGGCTCGCGGTCTCAAGATCGCGAAGGGCCTCGCGGTCCTGAGGTCAAACTAGCCAAACGGTCAACGTCTCTTCGCGGTCTCAACTCTAACTTGATCTTCGCGGTCTCAACATCAATTGAACCAATGATAGGGCTCGCGGTCTTGAACCACTTGAAGAGGCTCGCGGTCTTGAAGCCTAAGGGGGCTCGCGGTCTTGAACCACTTGAAGAGGCTCGCGGTCTTGAAGCCTAAGGGGGCTCGCGGTCTTGGAGTTAGAAAGAGGCTCGCGGTCTTGGAAGGTCAAAGTGGGAAAACGGTCAACACTTTCAACCGATCTCAACTCAATTGATGATTAATGATTGAAATCAATCAATGTGATTCCAAGTTGACTTCTTTCAATCAATTCATAATATAAATGGTCCAATGTTGCCCAAATCAAACCCTAATGATGATCTAGGATAGTAAGGGGTTAATTGACTAAGGTTTTGACCATGATGATGATCAATGGGGTAAATTACCAAAATACCCCTGAAGGGTTAATTGAGTTATACCTTGCTCAATTCAAACTCTAATTACATGAGAATGATGTTTTTAGTCATAATGACTCTATCCAACTTGATCTAGTCTAATGTTATCATCCACCATTAGTATGATGAAAGAGAGAGTACTTCTAGAGAGAGAAAGTACCCTAGAGAGAGAAAGTAACTCTAAATCACATAATGGTGATGTTTTTGGCTATGTTAGCCTATGATGACTCAATCCAATCTGTTTTAGAGTGATGTTGACATCACCTAACCTTATGATGAGAGAGAAAGTACTTCTAGAGAGAGAAAGTACTTCTAGAGAGAGAAAGTACCCCTTTTTAAGTGGAAACTCAATTGAAGCATCCCCAATACACAGAAAGGAGCATAATTAGGGTATGATCCACCTGTGTGAGATCATAGAAACCCTAATTATGATAAATGATGAACTTTTAACTAATCTAAGATCATCAATGAAGACGTTACTCATACATGATGATGTTATGAGTCCAATTCACCTTAATGTGAATAGTAAACCCTAATTCAAGGGTTATGACATGTAACGTGAATAGTAAACCCTAATTCAAGGGTAATGGCATGCAATGGAGTACTAAACTCTAATTGATGAGAATTAGAGATGTAACTCTTATGACAAGAATGAGAAGTACATTCCTTATTGTGTATTACCTTTATCAGTTGAATTAACCATGCAGGTTCTGATATGAAGGTGGTCTTATCCAAGTATGGATGTTGATGTTATATTCATTGAAGGCATGTTGTTAGCCTTATGAATAAGTAAAGTAATCTGATGCCTTGCCAGTGGCATCCTATGCTGATAATGGGCTGTGAGATCCATGAATACCATCAAAGTCATGCCTTAGAGATGACTTGTGATGAGGATAATGAGAAATGATGATTGATATGAGTTAGGCCTGTTACATTTAGTATTCTTCTTTTATAGCTGCTATGCTACTGTTATTGTTTGAAGAACAATGTATGCTGTTAAAGAATACTGAATGTACCTAACTAATCAAGTATAATGTAGAGCCCTGATCATAGATCCATCATTGTCAGAAATTAAGTGATGGTGAAATAGGTTTTCCTTAGGGAACTCCTGGAGCACATACTTTTGAGTATGTGGGGTACATGGATGTGTAGAACCTTACATCCTAGTGTAGGAAAGTGATGTAGATGTGGAATCCATCCATCCTTCACTATAGTTCCATACCGTATCAGTGGTAGGTAAACATGAAACCTCCTGATGACGAAGAAAGCACAGATATCCGTATCAGTGGTAGGTAAATATGAAACTTCCTTATGACAAAGAGAGTACAGAATGCCACTGTGACTCTAGAATAGCGAAGGACCAGTTTACCCTGGTAAGCTATAGTAGTAGAGACACGAGATGTCCTACAAGTGATCCTCTTACTGACTGAGGAAGGTGAAGGTCATGAGAATCTGGCTCTCTTAATGACCTATGTATGAAACTGATGCGGCTTCTCAGCGATCAGTTGGAGTATGAGTGGTAAGCCTCATCTCCACGGGGCATAATGTTGTTTGTAAAACATAATCAACCATGTAGTATAACTTGTTAGAGATGACTCCATGTTAGTTGATTGATGTTACATTGCAATAATGTTGATATTCTCCATGTCTCCTAAATTGTAGAGATCTTGTTATACCTGCAACTGTTATAGAATACTTTGAAGGCTTTACTGTTTAAAATAATCTTTGATGTTATAATAAAGCTTCTGGCGAAGAGTTATAACTCTTGCTGGGACAATTATGTATAATTGTCTCACCCCGTAGGCTTCAACTTTTTCGGTGGACGTCGGAGACGAAGGAACCAGCCTACAGGTGATCAGTCTCAGCAACAGCACCACCAGGGGCAGCAGTAATCTCAAGTGGAGATTTGTCCTGCCATGTGGTGTAGTTAGAGTCAGTCCTATGTGTCCTCTGTACTCTCAGGTCTTGGAGTCTTTTGTATAGCAATCTCGAGATTTTGTATAATGATGTATATAATTACTCGAGAAGTAATTATCCTGAGATGTAAACAGTTTATCTATCTTTATGAAAGAAGCTTTTATGGATTCAAGCTCTTGTCACGAAAAGTTTTAATTTCCCGTGATTTTTGCCTTCCGCTGATTACCGATTCGCTTCCGCTAAGTTTTAATCATGTTTATGTTATGGTTTGGAGATCAGAGCCCACAACTAGTGGTATCAGAGCTCCAGGTTCAGTCGAGTCTACAGAGGCATAGGACTTAGGATGTCGAGTCTACCTTTAGTACTCCTTCCTCATCTAATAGAATCTTCTGCTCCTCAGGAGAAGAAGATACATAAGAATGTCAGAACATCGTGAAGAGCACGTGGCAGAGAGTAGTGCTAGTGCACCTCGAGGCGGTGCAAGAGTTTCGAGAATAGAACAACCTGCACCTGAGTCGCCAAGAGAGCCACCCCAGTTCGACCCAGCTGACATGAGTGATCCAGCTGTACAGACGATGTTCGGGCAGTTCATGACTGCCATGACACATATAACCGATAGGATGCCCATTCCTGCACCTAGGGCACCTGTCCAGCCTGAAGTACAAGGTATTGGTAAGACATTTGAACGACTTCGTCGTGTCGGGGCTACCGAGTACTTCGGAACTGCCGACCCTGTAGATGCCGACTTATGGTTGACAGAGTTGGAGAAGGCTTTCAGGATTCTTATGATTCCGGAAGCTGAGAAGGTTAGACATGCTGTCTATCTTCTCAAAGGCAGTGCTGGTCACTGGTGGAACATGGAAGAGCAGAAGAGACCTGGAGTAGAGTTCTCATGGGAAGAGTTTCGTCGGGAATTTATAAATAGATATTTTCCAAAGACCTTCCTAGATGAGAAGATCTCTCAGTTTGAGAAACTAAGGCAGGGTATGATGAACATTAGTGAGTATGAAGCTAAGTTCATGGAGTTGTTGCGGTTCTGTCCGCACATGGCTGCTACGGATGAGGAAAGAATCAGAAGATTCGAGAAGGGTTTGAATTCTGATATGTCAACCCCTGTGTCTGCCTTAGAAAACAGAGAGAGATTCTCTACCTTCGTTGAGTCAGTCCGAAGGATAGAGAGATCTGTGGTTGAGAAAAGACAAACCCATAAAAGATATCCACAGTTCCAGGGTTCTTCATCTAAGGATTCCAAGAAACCTAGATTCTCTGCACCTAACCCTCCACCACCCAGATCGAGTTTTCAAACTCAATGGACACCAAGCAGAGGTAGAGGGCGGAGTCAACCGCTTCAAGGGACGCACAGTTCTGCATCTGTGTCAGTTACTAGACCACCCAGACCACAACAACAGGAGAAGAGTTGCTACAACTGTGGTAAGGTGGGACACTTGATGAAGGATTTCCATTCTAGGGCTGTCGGTGTGACACAACAAACCCCGAGACAGAATCAACAGGGATCTCAGAATAGACAACATCAAGGAGCAGCTCGAGGACGTGGACAAGCGTCTCAAGCTGGATCATCAGCATCACCTCAACACCAGGCGACTGCAAGGTTCTATGCTATGAACCCACCTGAGGCAGTGGTCAATCCACGGGTAGTGGCAGGTCAGATGAAACTTTTATATTCTGATATGTCTATATCCTGTGATGTATCTGTTCTGATTGATCCGGGTGCTACGCACTCTTTCATCACTCGTGAAGTGATTCGTAACTACAATGTGACTGTTAGCCATAGAGCAGATAGTTTGTTGTTAGAGACTCCGTTGAGTGGGTCTGCCGTTTTGCAGGAGGTATGTTCTCCCTGCATCCTTTTCTTTTCTGACCATCGCATTCAAGTGGATCTTATACCACTTGATATGCAGGGATTTGATATAATCCTCGGGATGGATACCTTAGAAAGGTATAGAGTTGTCTTGGATTGTGAGTCCAAGTTGGTTGTGTTTGCTGAGGAAAGCAACACATGGATCTTTCAAGGTGAAAGAAAGATTCTGCCCACCTGTCTTGTGTCAGCTATGGTTGCTAATAAGATGTTGAGGCAAGGATGTTATGCATTCTTAGCCCATGTGGTAGATGTTACCAAGGAAAGTTCCAATCCTGCCGAAGTTCCCATAGTCAGGGAATTCGAAGATGTGTTTCCTGAAGAACTTCCTGGTATACCACCACCTCGGGAGATTGATTTTGAAATTAATATGATCCCAGATACAAAACCCATAGCTCAAACTCCGTATAGGATGGCGCCTGCCGAGATGGCAGAACTCAAGAAACAGCTTCAAGAGTTACTTGAGAGAGGTTTTATCCGACCGAGTACTTCACCTTGGGGTGCTCCGGTCTTGTTTGTTAAAAAGAAAGATGGGTCAATGCGGCTATGCATCGACTACAGACAACTCAATAAAGTAACAATAAAGAATAAGTATCCTCTGCCGAGGATTGATGATCTCTTTGACCAGTTGCGTGGTGCAACAGTCTTTTCAAAGATAGACTTGAGGTCTGGATATCATCAACTCCGTATTAAGGATAGTGACATATCCAAGTCTGCCTTTAGGACAAGATATGGTCACTATGAGTTCACGGTTATGTCGTTTGGACTAACCAATGCACCAGCTGCATTCATGGAACTCATGAATAGAGTTTTTCGACCTTTCCTTGATCAGTGTGTTGTCGTCTTCATAGATGACATACTGATTTATAGTAAGGATGCCCAGTAGCATGAGCAGCATCTTCGCCAAGATTTGACTTTGCAAAGAGAACATAAGCTGTATGCTAAGTTTATCAAATGTGAGTTTTGGCTGCCGGAAGTATCTTTTCTTGGACATGTGATATCCACCTCGGGAATTCGTGTTGACCCTACAAAGGTAGAATCTGTTCTACAATGGGAACAACCGAAGACACCGACGGAGATTCGAAGTTTCTTGGGGTTAGCTGGCTATTATCGAAGGTTCATTAAGAACTTTAGTTCTATAGCTTTACCTTTGACCAAGTTAACCCAGAAGGATGTTCCTTTTTCTTGGAGTGATAAGTGTCAACAATCTTTCCAGTTGTTGAAGGAGAGGTTGACAAGTGCACCTGTGCTAGTGCTACCTGAACAAGGAAAAGGATATGTAGTTTTCTGTGATGCTTCCAAAAACGGACTAGGATGTGTGTTGATGCAGGATAAACAAGTGATTTCTTTTGCTTCCCGACAGCTTAAGAAACACGAGGAGAATTATCCAACACACGATCTGGAGTTAGCTGCTGTGGTTCATGCTTTGAAAATCTGGAGGCACTATCTCTACGGAGAGACATTCCAGATTTTCACAGACCACAAAAACCTTAAGTATATCTTCTCTCAGCATGAGCTCAACATGAGGCAACGTCGCTGGATGGAGTTAATCAAGGACTACGACTGTACAATTGATTACCATCCAGGCAAGGCTAATGTTGTTGCGGATGCCTTGAGTAGGAAATCAGCAACATCAACCATGAATAGAGCACAACTAAACTCTTTAGTATGCTCTAGAAGAGATATGCTTATCTCTTTAAGGCAAGACAATGTACAGTTGAAGGTGTCATTGTTAACCGGTTTGTTAGCTGAGATGCATATTAAACCTACTCTAAGGGAGCAGATTAAAGAGGCACAGCTAGATGATGCTGCAGTTCAACATATAAGATCTGAGTATGGAAATGAGAAGCAAGATGGTTTTCATGACTCAGAAGATCAAGTAGCTTGTTATAATGGAAGAATGATAGTGCCAGATGTAGACAACTTGAGAAAGTTAGTCCTGGAAGAAGCTCATTCCTCCATGTATGCTATGCATCCAGGGAGCACCAAGATGTATCAGAATTTGAAAGATCTATATTGGTGGCCTGGATGAAGAAGGACGTTGCAGAGTTTGTTCTGAGGTGTCCTGTGTGTCAGCAAGTTAAAGCTGAACACCAGAAGCCTGCAGGAACAATGCAACCTTTACCCATATCACAGTGGAAGTGGGACCATGTGACCATGGACTTTGTTGTTGGCCTACCCTGGACAAGCAAAGGACATGATTCCATTTGGGTAATTGTTGATAGGTTGACTAAGACAGCACATTTCTTACCTGTCAAAACAACCTATTCTGTTGAAAGGTTATCAGAGTTGTATGTTCAAGAGATAGTGTGTTTGCACGGAGTTCCTGTCACAATAGTTTCTGACAGAGGTCCTCAGTTTACCAGTCGTTTTTGGGAACAGTTGCACAAAGCCTTAGGCACTAAGCTGAGGTTTAGTACGACCTTTCATCCACAGACTGATGGACAGTCAGAAAGGACCATACAAACCTTAGAAGACCTGTTGCGAGCATGTGTTCTCCAGTTCACCGGAAGTTGGGATCTACACCTAAGCTTGATAGAGTTTGCCTATAACAATAGCTATCAGCATAGTATTGATATGGCACCTTATGAAGCCTTATATGGTAGACGTTGTAGATCACCCTTGTGTTGGTTTGAGACTGGTGAGCACCAGTTGTTAGGTCCTGACCTGGTGCAGCAAACCACGGAAAAGATTAAAGTTATACAACATAAGATTAAGACTGCTCAGGATAGGCAGAAATCTTATGCTGACAAATGTCGTAGACCCTTAGAGTTCCAGGTGGGAGACAGAGTGTATCTTAAGGTCTCACCTTGGAAAGGGGTCCTTCGTTTTGGAAGGAAAGGGAAGTTAGCTCCTAGATATATGGGGCCTTATCCAATCATTGAACGGATTGGAAAGGTAGCATATAAACTAGAGCTTCCCCCAGAATTACAGAAGTTACATCATGTGTTTCACATTTCTATGTTGAAGAAATGTCACCCAGACACCGAGTCAGTTCTACAACCTATGGAGGTAGAATTGAATGATGACATATCCTATGAGGAGGGACCAGTGTCAATCCTTGATAAATGAATTAAAAAGTTAAAGAAGAAAGATATAAGTCTTGTGAAAGTCCTCTGGAACCATCGTGGTGTTGAAGAAGCCACTTGGGAGTTAGAGGATGAGATGAGAAGGAAGTGTCCTACCCTTTTCTCTTAGTATGTTTTATCGATTTCGGGGACGAAATCCTTGTAAGGGGTGGATAATTTGTAACATCCCTGACCTGGGTTATGAGTTAACCCTAGGTGTTTTGCCTAAATATGTAATTAAATCTTTGTGATTAACTCTGAGCATGTAATTAAGTTCTCAGAAACATATATCTCAGTATTTGCTCCTTTATATTTAAAGTAGTAGCATTGTTTTGATATACAGGGACTTATGTGCAATTTACCCAGTTAAAAGGGTTAGCTTGCAATTTTCACATGATGAGATGTTCCTCTGATGTTGAGACATCATGAGAAATCTTTTTAGCAAAGTTTGAGGGATTTCCCAAGCTAAGGCACCAAGGTGCAGCTGTGGAAGCAATCCTGGTGCTTGAAACCCTAGTTTGGGGTAAAATGCAATTTACCCAAATAAAGGGATGCAATTGTGAAATATGTCATCTAATGTATCTTTTTAGACTCTTGCCATCATTAAGAGAAGAAATGATGAGGAAGTCACCTCAATTGAATTATCAAGTTATGAGATATGCCTTGTGATTGAATAATCAGGGTATATGTGCAATATTTCTTTATGTATGTACCTCATTATTAGCTTGCTCTCCTTTACCTTCTTTTCCTAAGACCTTAAGAGAAGGTTTGTCCTTAGAATAAAGAGGAAGGGACGATCAAGTAAAGAAGGAGGGACCTAGTTGGAATTATGGACAACTTATGAACTAATGTTGAAAATCCTACCCCATGTATATAAGCTCTCCTTCCCTTAGTTGCAAGGAAACTCACCCTTCGTTCCTTTACTGTTTCATTTCACCAAAGACGACCAAGGACTGCCTTGGAGCTAAGGAGGATGACCAAGGGGTGCAAGGTAGGTTTAAACCCCTCTTCTTGCCTAATTCCATGGTTAAAACTCGAATTCAAGGTCATCTTCATGGCTAACTCTTGAAACCCTACCTTTCTAGCCGTCTCTTTTCATCCTTACTTGGAGTTTTCACCTTGGCCAACCTGTAAGAACTCAAGGACGCCATTAGAGCTTGGAACTTGAAAGCTTGGAGCTCAAGAAGCAAGCTTTAGGCGGGTTTTATAACTCTAAACCTATGCTTTACTATGTGCATCTTTATATGCGTTTTAATGATAGCTCTTAGTATTTCCCTACTTTTCCCTGCTATTTTGCAAGCAAACCCATGGGATATTCGTACTGTTCTTGAGCTAGGAGATGAAGGCGTGATTTCCAAGAAAAACCCACCGCTTTTCTTTTCCTTAAACGGTCCTAACAGTTTGCTCTCTCGGACTCAAGACCGCGAGGTGAGCAAACGGTCTCGAGACCGTGACAGGGCAAACGGTCTCAAGACCGTTTGTCCCCGTTGACCGAGCGTGGACCGTATAAGAAATCTGTTCCTAATTATATAGGCTAATTACCCTAAAACTTTTGGAGGCTAACTCCAAAGGAATCGGGAGATATGACATTTTTAAGTAACAACTTTATTTGAATTTATTCCTGATTCTCAAACGGTCTGAAATTGCCTTTTTGGGCAAACGGTCTCAAGACCGTGTAAGGTCATTGACTAAGCATTGACCGTATGAGATTACTGTTCAAAATAATGTTAATTAACAACTCACCAAGTTTGATGGTCTAAATCCAAACGGGATAAGGGTTGAAGGGTGAATACTAGGGCTAACCCTAGATAAAATCAGTACTGAAATTATGGTGACCTAATTAGGGTTTTTAGGGTTGATTGACCTAAACGGTCTCAAGACCGTTTGGGGGTCACTAAACGGTCTCAAGACCGCGAGGGCAATCAACCAAGACCGTTTGGAGGTTTGGGGTCAAGATTTGTTGACCAATTGAAGGTACAATTACACCAAATTACATTGCAATTAAATATTGACATGATCATCAACTCAATGGGTCAGACCTTGATGAATCTGCACTAGAATCCAAAATTTGGATGGGCAAACGGTCTCAAGACCATTTGGAACTCATCCAAACGGTCTCAAGACCGAGAGGACAATCACCCAAGACCGTTTGAAGGTCTAGGGTTGAGTAATTTGACCAATTGAGGACCCAATTGCAAATAAGTTATCAATTTAATCAAAATTCTGTTTTGTGGTTCAATCATGGATCAACCCCTATCAAATCACCTTAGATTTTGATGAAATCTTGGGCAAACGGTCTCAAGACCATGTGGGGTCCACCCACATGACCTCAAGACCGTTTGGGCTAAGTTTGGGCCCAATTGGAGCTCAATTGAAAGGTTCAACCTTGTGTTGAGTCACATTGTTGAGTGTTGATGGGTGAACATTGATAGACCCTAATTGAATCGACTTCAACCATAATTGGTCAACCATTATGGGTCAATTGAATGACCAAGTGATCAAGCATAATCTTAATTGACTCAATCCATAAGTGGTCAACATAGATTTGACCTTTTGAAGGCTTCAACATCGTGTGACATTATTGGTTGCACCTTTGAGCCTTGTTGAAGGACCAAGCGGCTGAGACCATGAGAGCCTCGCGGTCTCAAGACCGTGAGAGGGCTCGCGGTCTCAAGACCGTGAGGGGGCTCACGGTCTCAAGACCGAGAGGAGGCTCGCGGTCTCAAGTCCGCGAAGGGCCTCGCGGTCCTGAGGTCAAACTAGCCAAATGGTCAACGTCTCTTCGCGGTCTCAACTCTAACTTGATCTTCGCGGTCTCAACATCAATTGAACCAATGATAGGGCTCGCGGTCTTGAACCACTTGAAGAGGCTCGCGGTCTTGAAGCCTAAGGGGGCTCGCGGTCTTGAACCACTTGAAGAGGCTCGCGGTCTTGAAGCCTAAGGGGGCTCGCGGTCTTGGAGTTAGAAAGAGGCTCGCGGTCTTGGAAGGTCAAAGTGGGAAACGGTCAACACTTTCAACCGATCTCAACTCAATTGATGATTAATGATTGAAATCAATCAATGTGATTCCAAGTTGACTTCTTTCAATCAATTCATAATATAAATGGTCCAATGTTGCCCAAATCAAACCCTAATGATGATCTAGGATAGTAAGGGGTTAATTGACTAAGGTTTTGACCATGATGATGATCAATGGGGTAAATTACCAAAATACCCCTGAAGGGTTAATTGAGTTATACCTTGCTCAATTCAAACTCTAATTACATGAGAATGATGTTTTTAGTCATAATGACTCTATCCAACTTGATCTAGTCTAATGTTATCATCCACCATTAGTATGATGAAAGAGAGAGTACTTCTAGAGAGAGAAAGTACCCTAGAGAGAGAAAGTAACTCTAAATCACATAATGGTGATGTTTTTGGCTATGTTAGCCTATGATGACTCAATCCAATCTGTTTTAGAGTGATGTTGACATCACCTAACCTTATGATGAGAGAGAAAGTACTTCTAGAGAGAGAAAGTACCCCTTTATAAGTGGAAACTCAATTGAAGCATCCCCAATACACAGAAAGGAGCATAATTAGGGTATGATCCACCTGTGTGAGATCATAGAAACCCTAATTATGATAAATGATGAACTTTTAACTAATCTAAGATCATCAATGAAGACGTTACTCATACATGATGATGTTATGAGTCCAATTCACCTTAATGTGAATAGTAAACCCTAATTCAAGGGTTATGACATGTAACGTGAATAGTAAACCCTAATTCAAGGGTAATGGCATGCAATGGAGTACTAAACTCTAATTGATGAGAATTAGAGATGTAACTCTTATGACAAGAATGAGAAGTACATTCCTTATTGTGTATTACCTTTATCAGTTGAATTAACCATGCAGGTTCTGATATGAAGGTGGTCTTATCCAAGTATGGATGTTGATGTTATATTCATTGAAGGCATGTTGTTAGCCTTATGAATAAGTAAAGTAATCTGATGCCTTTCCAGTGGCATCCTATGCTGATAATGGGCTGTGAGAGCCATGAATACCATCAAAGTCATGCCTTAGAGATGACTTGTGATGAGGATAATGAGAAATGATGATTGATATGAGTTAGGCATGTTACATTTAGTATTCTTCTTTTATAGCTGCTATGCTACTGTTATTGTTTGAAGAACAATGTATGCTGTTAAAGAATACTGAATGTACCCAACTAATCAAGTATAATGTAGAGCCCTGATCATAGATCCATCATTGTCAGAAATTAAGTGATGGTGAAACATGTTTTCCTTAGGGAACTCCTGGAGCACATACTTTTGAGTATGTGGGGTACATGGATGTGTAGAACCTTACATCCTAGTGTAGGAAAGTGATGTAGATGTGGAATCCATCCATCCTTCACTATAGTTCCATACCGTATCAGTGGTAGGTAGACATGAAACCTCCTGATGACGAAGAAAGCACAAATATTCGTATCAGTGGTAGGTAAATATGAAACCTCCTGATGACGAAGAGAGTACAGAACGCCACTGTGACTCTAGAATAGCGACGAAGAGAGTACAGAATGCCACTGTGACTCTAGAATAGCGAAGGACCAGTTTACCCTGGTAAGCTATAGTAGTAGAGACACGAGATGTCCTACAAGTGATCCTCTTACTGACTGAGGAAGGTGAAGGTCATGAGAATCCGGCTCTCTTAATGACCTATGTATGATACTGATGCGGCTTCTCAGCGATCAGTTGTTTGTAAAACATAATCAACCATGTAGTATAACTTGTTAGAGATGACTCCAAGTTAGTTGATTGATGTTACATTGCAATAATGTTGATATTCTCCATATCTCCTAAATTGTAGAGATCTTGTTATACCTGCAACTGTTATAGAATACTTTGAAGGCTTTACTGTTTAAAATAATCTTTGATGTTATAATAAAGCTTCTGGCGAAGAGTTATAACTCTCGCTGGGACAATTATGTATAATTGTCTCACCCCGTAGGCTTCAACTTTTTAGGTGGACATCGGAGACGAAGGAACCAGCCTACAGGTGATCAGTCTCAGCAGCAGTAGCACCAGGGGCAGCAGTAATCTCAGGTGGAGATTTGTCCTACCATGTGGTGTAGTTAGAGTCAGTCCTATGTGTCCTCTGTACTCTCAGGTCTTGGAGTCTTTTGTATAGCAGTCTCGAGATTTTGTATCTTGATGTATATAATTACTCGAGAAGTAATTATCCTGAGATGTAAACAGTTTATCTATCTTTATGAAAGAAGCTTTTATGGATTCAAGCTCTTGTCACGAAAAGTTTTAATTTCCCGTGATTTTTTCCTTCCGCTGATTACCGATTCGCTTCCGCTAAGTTTTAATCGTGTTTATGTTATGGTTTGGAGATCAGAGCCCACAGGTGGCTCTCTTAGAACAGATCCTAACTCACTCATACTCATGGATTTGACTTGAAGGTAGAGAGAGAAAGACGCTCAAAGGTGTGAAGCACTCTCAACTAAGAAAGAACCAAGCATATATGGAATGAGAAACCTTGAAATGAACTCCAAGTGGTCCTATTTATAGTTGGGGGTGCCCCTTTGAGTTGGGGAACACTTAGGGTCTAATTATAGCCATTTTTGCACAAGGCAATGGATCTATTTTTGTCCAAACAAGTCACCAGTAGTTAGAATCACTTTTTCTATATTTTCCGTATAGTATATTTGATCGAGATTCAATAAAGGTAACTCGAACGATTGGGTAAAAGACAAACCCAAATTTCAAACCATCGGTTGAGTTTGTCTTGAGGAAACTCGACCGACCAATGAAAGTTGCATTTGGTCAGTAATCCGATTGGTCGAGTTCTGTGAGTGCACACCTCGACTGATGCACTCTTTAGAGAATTTATCCAGTGGATCGTTCGAGATTGTAACTCGACCGATTAGCTTCCTATGATCAATTTCTAAATTGCATAAAAAGTGATTAAAACTTGGTTCTAAGTGTCCCATATAATTTTCTCATCTTAGTTACAAGTCATATCATCTATACAAGTGATTACAAAATTCTTATAAGGTCATTTACATGGATTTCCTAATTAGCACACTTGTATAGCTTTTGACTTGAACTAGGACAAGCTAGGGCTTGTGCAATTTGATCCTTTTCATGTACCTAACACCTGAAATCAATCTTGAATACACATATTAGATACATATGAATTGAATGGTTATTTCATTATCAAAATATGGATAATGTATAACCTCTAGGTCAACATTTCCCCCTTTTTGACAATGACAAACCATTCCTCAAACATATTGAAAAAGATATAGAAATTATACCTTTGCCTTATGAATTTGGGGGATTCAAGATGTGAACAATGTGAATTGCTCCCCCTCAATCTATGCTTACTTTAACCTGCATAGATAGTCTATCTACACAAAGTAATTATAGCATACATGTACTCTAGGGTCCTTTGAAGTCACATGATAAAATGTTAAATTGAACAAGAAAAGGGTCTCATAAGCAATAAGCAGCAATATAATAAGGAATAAAAATATGATTGAGTTTCAAGACATTGAAGTTCTCTCCCCCTTTTGACATTATCAAAAAGTGAGGTGGGGTAGAAGAGCATATAATCATGTCTTCTCCAAACACAATCAAGCAGATATCCAAACAAGCAATCTCCAGAGACAAAAGAAACACACAATCTTAGTCATAATCAAAATATGGTAAAATATGGCACCAACTCATAGGATATAACATGATAAAGGAGCAAGAGTGCACATAACACATATTACAACTTAGAAGCATGTTCTCATAAAAGCAGCTACAAGGAAAAAGTGATGAAAAATTGAAGATAAAATAGTACATCTCAGATAATGTGCCCCAATGTTTCTAATACAAAATATCCTAGAAAGATGTATATGATCAGCAAACTAGACTAAAAACTAAGAAACAACTAGACATCTAGACTATCTATGTCCACATCATCATCATCATCATCATCATCATCATCATCAACTCCATGATCATAGTCCTTGTCTCCATCTGAAGGTGCAGCAATAGTTGTGGCTTCATATCTAGAATCACCACCAAAGCCATCACCATCATCATAAGCATCCTCACCATCACCATCATCGTCGTCAGCAGTAGCAGTCACAACATAAGCTTGGTCAGGAATCTCCTTGTCTATAGGAGGACCAATTCCACGATTGAGCCAATAAACATTATGTTCATCCCAAGTCATACCTAGAGCATAGAACTCATTGGCCTGAGGGGAGGATGGAGCAAAATTGCCAAGACTGGAAAGCAGGGTGGCCAAGGGGCCAGAAGGAAATGACAGGTACACGGCAGTAGAACCACTAGTATTAGAGGGTGGAGGAGCAACAGTGGAAGGCTCAAGGGTAGGGTATTAATGATGATATGCATATGAAGCATAATTACTACTGGGGAAAGGCTGGTTGGTCAAGTAGGGGTGTGTACAGGATATGCTCATGTTTGACATGATTGAACATAAATCCTAGTGTAGGTGTTCCTGGACCTGTTGGTTGTATGCATGTTGGTGCATCATGTAGCCAATAAGGGTTTCATTGGATACACAAAATGAGGCACGGCTAGGTCAGGGTGGATGAGGAGGAGGATCTCAGGTAGAGGAGGTAAGGGATATAGAGGTAGAGGTTGAGGGTGGCACTTGCTTCCTTCTAGGACCATGCTTGGTGTCTTGGTTTTCTAAGAAATAGAGCATCATGGCATTATCAACTACCAAGGTTGAGTACATTGTAGTAGGGAGTTGTTGTGCCCAAGTCCTATGGATGAAGCAAATGATCCAAGACTTTAACATACATTTTGATGCTTCTCCTATCTATTGTGATAACACTAGTACAATCAATCTTTCTTATAATCTTATAATGCATAGTAGAGCTAAACATATAGAGGTTCATCATCATTTTCTCTATGATCACATTGCCAAAAAGGATATTTATATCATGCATGTGGACACGGAAAATCAGTTGGTGGACATTTTCACCAAACCTCTAGCTAGAGAGAAATTTAACTTCATTAGATCTAAACTACTCATAATTGCTTCATATGATATTGACTTGTTATCTAGCTAGTTTATTTTATCTTATATGTCTTGCTCATGCTTTATTCACCTTGCTTGCCTAAAATTTCTTAATTTTCTTGTTGACATGCTTAGTTTCACTTATTTTTGGGAATTTCTCAAATTTCAGGTTTTTATCGATAAATAGTACCCAATGATGAGTGATATGTGCCTAAGTATATTCAATATACATAATAGACTTGAAAAATGAATTTAATTAGCACTCATATGGCTAGAAATTGATTTTGATGGTTTTAGGTCAGGTTGACCATCGGTCGAGCTTCCCCCAGGACAAACTCAATAGATCTGTGGTTGAGAATTGTTCTAAAATGGACCAATCGGTTGAGTTTCTAACTCTTAGAACTCGACCAATCAATGGATTGAAGCCAACTATTCTCCCTCTCAACTATAGAATAGCTGAGTGATTCCCCTTCTTCTAGCCCTAATCTCTCATCCCCAACCCTTACCTTCCCTATCCTAGCCCTTTCCTGACCTAGATAGGCAACCCTAGACCTCCCCTTTTGCTCTTCCTTGGTTGGTGAATGTTTTTGGTGGTGTGCTTTGTGCATTTGCTCTCTTCTTCTCCTTCTTTTTGCCTCCATGTCTTCTCATAGAAGAAAGATACCCGCCCCTAGCAATGCTCCATCATCTTCTTTGTCTTACCGCTTGATTCCTTTTGATGACACCTCCTTTGTCTCAATAGAAGCTGTAAATAGGTATAAATACCTTCTTCCTAGGAGTCCATTTATGTTTAGACCTTTGTTTGAGCCTATCCCTAGGCATCAAGCTGTCATAGACCAAGTAGCGAGGTTGCTAGTTGTTCATCACCTCTCTGCCCTGGCTATCGAGCGTGACTGCTTTCATAATTCTATGACAAGCACAAAAGCAGTTCATGAATTCTACACTAACTTGCATTGGAATTAAGACACCCTCGTACCCCCATCGAATACTCAAGTGACATTGACTTCCATGATCTCTGGGAAGAAATTGCAAATCTCCATGGATATCCTAAATGTCTTCTTTTCTAGATATGATGAAAATGACACCTAGTGCAAGAATTACGACAAGTATTTCGACCTTTTGGACCCTGAGGGTTTCTATAAGCAGAACTATCTAACCTTATACTCCTACTTCACTCCAAGTTGCTCTTCCTCAACACCATGATCTTGACCATGTCACTGACGACCACCTAAAAAGATGTGGTGATCCACGAGGTGAGGCCAATGCCCTAGTAAGAGATATAACCCTCAACCAACTATTATTAATCACAATAGGTAACTTAATTACTAAAAAAATTAAGTAGGTTAAACTAATTGAGCAGGTTTAGCCTATTGAGTACATTAAACTCACTAAGTCAGATAAATAGATAGGCAAAGCAACATGCATGACTAGCAAGTATATGAATGGACAGGTAAGACTATCATCTACTAAACAATTAGTTTCTCTTACCACAATATATAATGACTAAGTAGTATAAGAAACACAAAAAGGGATATCAACCAATGTGAATCATGTTTAACCCTAAGTAGATATAATACATGATTGTATTACATCTTTTATTTATCCCTGAGGAGTTTGAGGTATATCGCTCAGATGCCAACTGACCAGTACTAAGTCAAAATCAGTGCCATACAATATCTAGGAGAGCTGGACTCCTAAGATCTCATCCTCCCTCAGTTAGTATGATTCAGCCACAACTATATATAAAGTTAAGCTACAAACAACCTAGTTTTCCTTGGTATATAGGTCATGACATTAGTAACCAGGGTATACAAACCCTAACATCTGAGGTACAACCATAGTTGTCCTCAATCACATAGAAAAATATTTAAGATACGACAACAACCATTCTCCTGTAGATGCATGAATGCAACCATCCTCCCTCACCTTGGGATCAGGATGTCAAGGAAACACAGTCTCATGCACCTTGCATACTCAACTGTATGTGCTCTGAGTTTCCTTTAGGAATATTCATTTTACTATCCAACAAGTCCTGACACTGGAATGGATCTATGGTACAAGGCACTACATGATTAGGGTTTCACTTGATTATTTAATGCCAATTGGATATATTTTAGCTGCATCAATCAACTTACATACAAACCCTAAAAGAGTTCTACAAAAACATGGGTAGATTGCAACTTTAAAAGATATAAAATGTATGAAAAATAATGTTTACCACATCATAACATGATACTATTTCATTTCCATACATAAGATCATACTCATCATCATACCATCATAGGATCAAATCCTTGTCACATCATATAGAGGATAACACCTCAATTAGGGCTCAACCAAGCCCAAGGGTCATAAGACCATCACATCATTTCTAGTAAGAACATCATTATCTTTCCATGCCTCATCAAGGCTCATCATACCATCACCATACATGCAAAACATAAGTTTGGTATAACATTACATTTAGGAGCTATGATGTTCACAACATATAAAACTAGGGTTACAACAACATAGAGAGAGATAATGTATTCCATAATCATACTAATCACACAAGAAGCTATGTCACATCATCCCCTACTTGTATTAGGGTTAGTTTCAATGAGAATAGTTGAATTAACATTACTAATAAGCACATTAGAAAACCTTAGGTTTGTATTCAATTAGAGAGAAATAGGAAGACTATTAGATCATGTGTAACCAATAACCTATGAATTATGGATACCTAATCAAAGAAACATCAATCATAGACTAAGAAACATGGCTACAATGGGAAAAATTCCTCATCGATCACATAAGGCAGGACCCACTTTGGTGACTGCTGAAATTAGGGTTCACCACATTGGCGACCACAGAGGTTAGCTACCTTCAGTGACCACTTAGTTTAGACTCCATCATCAACCACTAGGGTTTGGGTTTGTAGTGACCAACATGGATCAGAAACTCCATCGACCACTAAAGGTTAGAGATTTCATCAACCCATAAGAGTCAAGGAGGTTGGATGTAACATCCCTGACATGGGTTATGTGTTAAACCTAGATGTTTTTCCTAATAAGGTTGAGTAGATGCTTAATCTTATCTTGGGAAAAGTAATTAGGGCTCATGAGAAACTTTTGTTTCAATTTTGGTCCTGTTTGAACAATGTTGAAGCAATGTTTGCTTATCTTGGACTAAAGTGCAAATTACCCAAGTTGAGGGGTTAAATTGCAAATGTTACAAGATAATATGTTCCTCTTATGTTGAGACATAATAATAATGAATATTATGTAGTGGTATGGTTTTCACAAGCTTGGGAACCAAGATTAAGCTTGTAAAGCAATCCTTGTGCATTAAAACCTAGTTTTGGTGTAAAGTGCAATTTACCCAAAACCTAGGGTTCAATATGAAAATTACCACTTCAACAAGGTCCCTAATGTTTCTTGGCATATTTTATAGAAAATAAAATGAAAGGGGCGCCTCATTTGAATTAAGTTGGAGGAGAGAGAATCTTGATATTAAAATAATCAATATTTAATCCTAAGTGAAACCCTAATTCAATTTAGGGCAAAAATGAATGTATTAATTAAAGGGCCTTCAACCAAAATTAAAATGGTTGGATTCATATGTGTGTGGATGAGCTTCAATACTTGCAAAGGCACGAGCATATCCTAAGGATGCGAAATTCCACTCACCATTATTATAAGAAAAAGAATTTCCACTCAAATATGGATATTCTTATTATAAGGGTTAAGGTGCTTAATTTCTTTTCCCTTAATTCTTGGATAATGGAAGGGATATCGGTGGTATAGAGATGCCTTTGCATGTAAGAAACCAAGGGGGGAGTTGTGGCAACAAATTTGGAATTAAAAGACTTTTATATAGTATTTTCTCTCTCATCAATTTTCTTATAAAAGTACCTTTTCCAAGCCAAAACAAAGGTTTTTTGGAATTCCTTTCTTTCCCCTTGCTTGGAAAACGACCAAGGATCTGTGGAGGATCAGGAGAACGACCCCCAACCTGTTGGTAAGGTTCTTGACCTCCTTTCACCTTGAATCCATGGTGAAAATCGAAAATCAATGCATAAATTCTTCATATCTCGATCCCCTCTTAAATTCTAACCAATTCTTTTCACTCAAAGCTTGAGGACGACCCTTGGAATAGTGAAAGGAGTTGCATCCACCATTGTTGCCGTGATCTTGGAGCTTTGGATCTCAATTGGAGGCGGGTTTTATAACTTGAACCCTTAATTTTATTATTCCAATCAATTTCTTATCAATTGGTGATCATTTCTACACTTCCGAAATTTGTTTTGGTTGATTGATGCAATCACCATGGAAACCACAATAGATTTCGTGAGTTCAGAGCTTGAATATGATAAGCACACACCTCTCCAAAATATCCAAGGCAAATAGTTTACTTTTATTGCTCAAACGGTTTCCCAAACCATTTGGGAGCAAACGGTTTCAAACCGTTTAGAAGCAAACGGTTTCACCAGACTACATGAGACCAAACGGTTTCAGACCGTTTGGTGGTGTTGACCAGGGTTTACCATTTGGATATCTGTTGAAAATGATCTAGGTTAATGACCCATCAATTATGATTGATTAGTTCCAATTGGTTCATGAGTTGAAGGTCCATCAATCACCAAAACCCTAATCAGGTTAAGTACTGATTTGTAATTTGATTAAGTTGGAAACTTGGGTTGATTGACACAAATGGTTTCAAAACTGTTTGTGGTCTCAAGACCGTTTGGGAGTCACCCAAAACCGTTTGTAGGTCTAGGGTTGAGTATGGTTAAGTGTTTGAAGAACCAAAGATATGGTATGAACCCTAATCGGCTAAGTGTTGATTTTGCAAGTGATTGAGATGATGTTTTGGGTTGATTGACCCAAACGGTTTCAAAACCGTTTGGGGATCACCCAAATGGTCTCAAGACCGTTTGGGGGTCACCCAAGACCGTTTGTAGGTCTAGGGTTAAGTATGGCTAAGTGTTTGAAGGTCCAAAGGTACCAAATTGAATTGCAACTAAGTGTTGATTTGATAATCAATCCAATGGTCCAAAACCCTAATTGGATGTCATGGATTTTGATGATGGAATGGGAAAACAGTCTCAAGACCGTTTGGAGATCAACCAAATGGTCTCAAGACCGTTTGGTGGTCATCCAAGACCATTTGAGGTCAGGTCATATCATGTGATGATGATAGTTCATTGATTTCAATTGATTTGGTTCCACAATGTCAACCATTGATGGATCCTCGATTTCAAACCCTAAGTGATGGTTTTTTTATTATCAAACCTAGTTCAATTGGGTTCAAAACCCTAAATTGAAGGTCTAATTTAATGGTGATTCATTTGTCCAATTGATGAATACTTTAGTGGTTCAATTTATAATTGGTCCATGGATTGAAACCTTGAGTGTATTGAGTGTTGAAGTACCCATTTTGGTCCATGCGGTTTTAAGAAGGTTTGGACCAAACGGTCTCAAGACCGTTTGAGTCCAAATGGTCTCAAGACCATTTGGTACCAAACAGTCTCAAGACCATTTGGGACCAAACGATCTCAAACCGTTTGGAGACCCAAAGTGCAAACGGTTTCAATACCTACTTTGTCCAATTGGTTTCAAGTATAACTTGTTCAAATGGTTTTCAACCAATTGATTTATGAGAACTAAGATCATTGAGGGTCTAAGTAATTAACATTGTGAACATCAACATGGTTAATCCATTTGAATATCTCATGTAATTGAAGGTCCAATATGGTGAACATGTTTAGTTACTTAACGCATTTGAAGATTTCAATGGTTAACCCAATTGATCACATTGTGGAATTGAAAGTTTAATTGGTCAATTCTTTTGAATTACTTATATAATTGATGGTTTAATTGATTAGACTATTTGGACATATAATATGATCAAAGGTCAATCAGCTATGTGATTATTAAAGATGTAGACCCATGATGATTGTGAAGGTTAACCCTAGCTATGTGTACTCAAGTGAAGAGTTGACCTAGATCAATATTGGAGTAGTTAACATCCTACAGAGGATGAGAGAGAGAGAATTAGATAGATGAATGTTATTATAATTAGATAGATGAATGTTATTATAAAATATGTGATAAGGGTTTTATCCATAAGAGAAGAAAATGATAGTTTGAGGAAAAGATTGTTAGTAGTTGAAGAGGAAACCATAATATTGGGGAAAGAAAATGAAGATGAGAGACATATAGCATATGCAAATACATCAACTCCCAATTTCAGTGAGAATGCTAGGTGAGATTCAGTAGATGTAAATGAAGTTAGAAAGAGGACAGAGGAGCTAAGAAATAAGTTGGTTGATGCACACCAACATGGAACACATGATATTGCATTTTGAAAAGGATAGATATGAAATCCGGTGGTTCAATAACTAAATCTACAAAAAACACCAAGATTCAACAAACTTCATCTAAAGAGGAAAGTGGTTGAGAAAGAGTATAAGCAAGATTTAGATACAATGCAAGACAATGACAAAGTCGAAGAAGGAGATGCTCCTTCAGAAACTGTCCCAAAAGATGCTCATCTAGAAGAAGAAGTTCCAACAGAAAAAGATGAAGAAGAAATACAAAACATAATGATGGATGCAGACATTGAAGCTGAACTGAAAGAATTTGAGACAACTGATACATAAACAGAAGCTGACATACCTTCTAATGAAGTTGAGAAGAAAACACCTGAAGTGTTGAGAAAGAGAAAGAGGAACATGAAGATAGATATTTGAAGTTGATAATCAAATATCAAAATTAGAAAGCATCCATAGGTAAGGGTAAAAGTATAGAAGAAAATATCTAAAATGGTATGTATCTTTTAGATAAGTAACTAACATAAGTTACACTTCAAAACAACAAAAGAGATCCACGTTCATAGGATTGGTACACTACAATACAAAAGAAATGAAAGAGGATGTACAAGAATTCATTCAGAACATAGACGAAGTGTAAGGACTTACTTTTTTGTACTCATAGACTAAATGTTTTTTAATGTTCACCAATAACTTAGACATCAACTACAATAGTTACTTGTTAGAGACAATATAAACATTAAATATATATTATTTGCATAATTTATAAATTCCATGTCACATCTTTAGTATGAAACTTTCAGGAAAAATAGTAAATGTGTAGGTCTAGGAGAGAATAGAGTTTTGAAAAAGATACTTGGTGCATTGAAAAGGACCTATCAACACTATTGTTTAAAGACAAATCCTACAATCTCCTACAAGAACTGAAGTAGTAAGTATTCATCACTATATTATGGATTTATAAGCAATGAGTCCGTATTTTTAGGTTACTGATTGTTCTCTACAAATTATGAAAGAAAGAATAAGAAAAAGGAGGAAGAAGGCATTGCCATGGCATTGTTTGTGAACTTATGTGTCGGTTAGACAAACCACAATTACTCTATAATACAACAACTAACCACAATACAATAAAGGTTACATCTATATAATTTGGAATATTGTTTTTACAAAAAAAACTAAACATGATGGTGGGTGAAATTACACTAAAGGAGATCGAAATGCTATCTACTCTCTTCAATGTACCTGACCTTGAATTTATGACATTGGATTCAGTGTTTACGATGCTTAACAACAACAAGTGCCACGTGTTTGAATCAAGTTTTAGAGATGGGGTTCACATGTCTTACAATTTAGTGTTGGGAAAGTTTAGTTCTAAGAATGAAGTCATTACATGGGTAAAGAAAACAAATAGTGTTAATGGAATATTGAATGAAATGGTTTTGGTTATAATGTACCTAATAATGTTTGGTTTGGCATGCATGTGGGACTTGTTCATGAGTTGTTCAGGGGAGTGTCAGAGTGTGGAAGTCAAATGTCTCAGTGGAAATTGAGTATCATGAATGCCCTCAACTAGAAGATGACGGTGTTGAATTTGGAGTATATGTTATGAAGTATCTTGAAATTTTGGTGAATGAAAAAGAAATAAACTTCACAAGTAAAGACATCCCTACAATTAGGGTAGATATCTGCAAAGGAGCAATGAAGAAGGGAAGACTACAACCAGTTAGAGAATTTTCTCGTCATTAAGAAGATCCAAAAAGAGAAGGTGACAAGTAAAATTAAGACAAGTTCGAAGATTACATGTCAATCTTGAAAACATAGCTTGTGTCAGATTAAGTACAACTTTTTTGAAACAATGAAGTAAAACAATGTGATTTTCAAATGATGATTGAGAAGTTGTGTATCCAAACTCAAAAAATGTAGTTCGAGTCTGAATTATTTTTTGTGTTTAACAAAAAATTATAGTTGGATCCAGGAAAGAACTTGAGTTATATGGGTTTATCTTTATGCAAATATCATGGTTCTGATTATAGTAAATTCTTTGGGTTTGATGCTTTTTGTATGATGTTTGAACTTGTTACTTCGATATTCTTTACATGGTTTGTAACTTCAACTAGTTGGTGTTCATATGCATGAGAATTAATGTGTATGACATGTTGTATCACAACTCATACAAATTCTAAAAGATAATGATTTTGGTTAGCTGTGAGGTGCTCATTCCATCTATGAAGTAACTTTCTGAACTGAAGAGTAACTATGTGAAATGTAAAGTAACTATCTGAACATAAAAAGTAACTATGTAGATTGAAAAGTAACTATGTGTACCAAAAAGTAATTATGTGTACTGGGAAGTAATTACTAGACACATAAAGTAACTTTGGATTGAAAAAGTAATGAACGGTTTTAAAATGGAACTAAAAAGAGACTCTTAATTAGAAGGCAGCTATCTGAACATAAGGTTACATATTTTTTGTGCTATTGTGGCTAACATAACAAAGTACGATCACTTTAGATTTAAATTAACTATATGAGTTGTAAAGTAACTCTAGCAACTAAAAAGTAACAACATTAGGTTACAAGTAAATGTATCAACCCAAAAGTAATAGTGTGGATGAAAAATTAACTATTGGGCATAGAAAGAAATGTTCAGTCCATAAGAGTAGCATATGATTCCATAATGTAGCGACAAGGGATGATTGTATGATGAACGACCATTCTTATATAGAAAGGTCATGTTCAATTTGAATGTTCATGTATATATCTAAGAACAATGACTTTCCTTATAATGCAACATGATTGTTCCATCTTGGAATGGCTGTGCCACATCAAGATGGACGTGCCTGGTTAGAACGTTTGTGTTGTAGTTTGTCAGGATCAAATTGTTCAAAAGGTTCTACAATTTTTTGTGTGACTACTGTTAAATGTGAAGTGTGATTATCCTATCTATAAAGTAACACTTTAAACAAAAATGTAAATATGACAACTAAAAAGTTACACTCTGAATACAAAAGTAACTATGTGATATAAAACATAACCTATTGAACTGGAAAGTAACTCAACAAATTGAAAAGTAACTGTGTGAAGTACAATGTAACTATCAGTCATATTTGTTTAGTGTGGGTCTACAAAAGTAACAACTAGGTCCAGAAATTAACTACAAGGGGTGCTTGATAAAAATGAAACTATATCAACATAATGTTACACAGTTAATGTGTTGCAACTACTAAATAAAAAAATATCATCTTTCTAATTATAAAGTAAGTCTGTGAACATAAAAGTAATTATATAACTGAAATGTAACTTTAACAAAAGAAGCATAATTGTTCAACCAAAATGTAACCATTTTACCCTAAGTGTAACATAGGGTACAAAAAGTATTGTTTTGACAAAAAAGTAACTTTGTGATTCAATTGTAAGAGAATGGCCTGATCTTAAGTAAGGACTAGATTGTAGCAAGAAGGATTTCTCAAAACTAATAGTGGATAATGGAAAGAAGAGAAATGAAATAAAAAATCCAGTATGTAATAGTTAATGGAAGAATATATCACATGTCCAATGAACTATAAAGAATATTTAACATTGACATGAATTTGATACAAAGTCCATAGAAAGCGTTGTAATAAAACTAAAGTGTAATCAATTGTGACTTACAACTATCATAAAGTACATCTGCACCATTTCATTTACATCAAATTTTAGCATGGTTCACACACTAAACAATGGGATAACATTACACTAAAATAACATAATAAATTAAGTCCAACAACAGCATTAGCTACAAAGTAGATGAGAGAACCAAATCAGAAAGCCAACATCAGAAGAAATAGTAGTAGAAAAAATATGGTGGAGTAGGGAGAATCATTTCAGATCAATGAAGATAGTAACATATCAATCAACAACACCAAAATCCAGAACCGCCACTACAAAATCACCAACCACAACTTTCAATATAAAAACATGCTCCATTCATACTCATAAACAAAATAAAAAGAAAGGTAAGATGAAAACTATGTAGATTTGCAAAGTGTATATCCTTAATAGGTAACACACACCTTTCTTGGAAGGATAATATCTACTATCATGATTGACACAATATTATAAGAAATTCTTACTCTGTCTTGCTTTAGATTGGGAAAATTAAACTCTAGATTTGTATCGCACATCAGTCGCTTTGGGTTTGCCTTTAGAATTGCAGATACTAGGAATATGGACCTTGACAATATAAGAAGAAGTTTTATTAGAACCATTTATACAAACATCAACACTATCTAATTCCAATAACACCTTTTGCAAAGCAATAAACTTTTCATTACAAAGATCTATAGCATTGTTCCTACATGATATGAACAACTAAATTACAACCAGAAACCTGCTGAAGTGTCCTCCTAGTTGTTCAATGCATAACATATACTTTGATAAAATCCAAAGAGTTATCTCTATATCCTTTGTTTCGCCTCATTAATATATATGACTCATGAAGAGTACAAAATCACGACTCTTTAGATAACCAAGAATGTTCCTATACATGGAATTTCTTTGAATTTAGACAAAACAATTATAGGATAGCATATTAGTAGATGAAACTTTCTTCAAAACATGAGGACAACTAGAAACACCAACATGATAGACCGCAAACACACCTTCATCAGAAGCTTCCTTCAGGTTATACATCATACTTTGATGAATTTTAGATTGAAAGATCTTAAAAATAGACTTGGAGTGCACCATATCTCTTCGTAATAGGTATGGAGGGTCTCACGGCTATTCTTAAAGACGCTGCAGAAGAAAAGAAGTTCACACCTCTAAAAGCTAAGGGTGCCAACATCTCCCACATTCTTTTTGTGGATGACCTTCTCATATTCTCTTAAGCTACTATTGAAGATGTTAAGGGCATAAAGGAGTCTATGCAAGCCTTCAGCGAATGCTCTGGTTTGAAGCTCAACCCATCTAAAAGTCAACTTTTTACTACTGCCTCCACCCCCGATAATGTTGGTGCTACCATTGGCGTCGCAAAGGCACAACTACCTGTGAGATACCTCAGTCTGCTATTATTTGCAGGGAGACTTACCAAATCAATGTGTGCTCCTTTAGTGGACAAAATCAAAGCGAAGCTGGACTCTTGGAAAATGAAGCTTCTTAGTATGGATGGGAGGTTAGAACTCATAGTTTCAATTCTCTCAGCATACCACCTATTCTGGACAGGCACGTTCCCTTTACCTAAAGGAGTCATGGATGAGATTTAAAACCTTTGCAGGAGGTTCTTATAGGGTGACCATGACGACACTAATCACTTTCATACTGTTTCCTAGGACAAGATATGCAAAACCAAGGTCGAGGGTGGACTTGGGATTAGAGGAGTAGAAGAATGGAGCAAGGCTGGTCTCACTCGCCTTGTATGGGATATCACTAATAGCAAAAAGAACCTATGGGTGAAATGGATACACAATGTATACCTCAAGAATGAAACGATCTGGTCATGTCATCCTAAACATAGTGATAGCTGAATGTGGAGAGCTATTATCAGGCATAGAGATGCTATCCTTCACCTGGTCTGCTTCAAAGTGGGAGATGGGAGTTCCATATCCCTTTGGCAGGATCCATGGGTCCACAATTCCTTCTTGCAGGACTGTATTGGTGTTGGGATGAAGCTAAGGTCTAGTCTTACTCATGATTTATAGCTCGAATCCATCATCAGTAGGGGTGGGTGGAGGCTATCGGATATCTGAGGTATAGAAGACCTTGCTAATGTCTGCTCCAGAACGAATCTTCATGCTGCTAACTGCTACTACTTGGAAGGCTTAGATACGTTCTCCCTCAAGGGGGCATGGAAGCTGCTAAGGACCAAAGGGTCTGTACCTTACTGGTCCAAGTGGGTTTGGTCCATCAAACTCCCGAACAAAGTTAAAGTGTTTGGCTGGAAATTGTTCCAAGGTAAACTTATAACAGAAAATTTCCTTCAGTCAAGAGGGATTCAACTGGCCTCTAGATGTCAGCTATGCAGGTCGAAATCCGAAGAGGACATGAATGTTTTGTGGAGCTGCAATTTTGCAAAGAAGGTCTGGGACCTTGCAAAGACCTACATAATGAATATGCCGTAGAGTCTCTTAAATCTGACCCAAATCAGAATAGCAAAAGAAAGATAGTTGGGCCTTTACCTCATTTACCACATGTGGGTAATGAGGAACCTATCTTGCTTTGAAGATATGCGCCCTGAGCCA
Organism: Alisma plantago-aquatica; assembly: GCA_963693085.1. Classification (NCBI taxonomy): domain Eukaryota; kingdom Viridiplantae; phylum Streptophyta; class Magnoliopsida; order Alismatales; family Alismataceae; genus Alisma; species Alisma plantago-aquatica. The sequence goes on along the minus strand of OY856410.1, from coordinate 1,277,974,731 downwards.
AAGCTGGTTTGGGTAAAGGCAGAATCTGATTTCTTATCAATGCACATATAGTTTCTTTTGCATAGATAGGCTTTGTTTTCTTACAAAAGTTGACCCACATGTACATGAAATTCATTTTGGTAATGAATAGAGAGGCACACTTAATGATAAAAAAAAATAGACTTGGAGTATATACCTCCCGTTTGCTCCTCCAAACTCCTCAATGAAGCCAAAGATAGTTTGTTGTACTTGTCATCAAAACCCTTAAAATTCTCTATCTACCGAACATGAGAATAAGCAATATCCAGACTACAAATAAGTTCAAAGAGAGTTTTTCTATTGTTGATATGGCTTCCATTGGATGCATTAAGGCTCTTACTTCTTTGTGTTGTGCTCATGCCAATAAGAAGGAATCTTGCATATAACATGACACCCACTTCCACTGCATATCATACACATCGCAAAACCAACTAATGGACACTAAGAAATTATCTTCAATTACAAAACTCTATCCCTCTTCAAAATTGTTTGCATCATCTATGTTCCAAACACAATCATTCAAATCACTAGTGATTTGGTCCTTGTTAGAAATTCCACTTCGTTTTGAGGGTAGTTTCTATAGAATATGTCGGCTACAGAAGCAATACTTGCATGATGGAAAAGTAGTAATATCACAACATTCATTGATGGGTCTTGATAAGTTATAATGGAAATTGATTCTTTACTAAAACACAATAAATATTGATTGACAACCCATACAAATGAATCATACTTCTCATTCGACAACAATGATGAAGAAAATAGCACCATTTTGAAATGGTGATCAACACCACTAAACATTCAAAAAATCATGGAATATTTTTGGTACAGTAAGTGCTATCAAATACAAATGCATTGCCACACAATGTACAATCATCAATAGAGATCGGATCAGACCAAAGAAAGTGTGTCAAACAACCATCAAAATCTTTTTGATACACATAAAAAAATTAGAATAAAAAACCTTAAAACTTGCAAAGTGATCCAACACCATGTCCACATCATATATAGATGACTCCTTTCTTTGGCTTATGAGGTGTCCATGACCTTGTCTACTTGTAAATGTCAACTTGTCATAACCACTAGACTCAAATGCTATTAATGCAAGTTGTTTGGAGACAAGTATGCTTTCTTGACTCATAGAAGAAACTTGTCTTTTTGAGTTTGATCAAGAGATGAATTAAACTTCAAGTATCTCAAGTGAACGATATCAACAAGAACATGGTTGTGTTCATCAACAAATACAGTAATAACCCATTTACATGAGTACTTATCAAGTGTAAATTAGATCATGATTTTGCACCGACACCTTTTTACAGAACGCCTATGCTTCTTGGACAACTTCTCATGTGTGTCACCAACTTTATCACAAATAGGGCTCTAAAGACCTTTAGATCTCGTAGAATGACTAAGATGACCTTGTTTATCACAAACCATATCTTCAGCAAGAAAAATCTTGGTACATGGTACCAGCATATCTACAACAAAAGGATATGTCACAATCTAGGTTCCCAAATTCAAGTCCAATTTTACAGACATCAAATGAGGACATAATATCAACGTCAATAGATGAAGAAGAATGTAAACTATCATCATCATAGTCAATCATAGCATGATAGAATCGATATCAAGACTAGGATCCATAACATAAACAACCTCACTATCAAAACCTGCATAAAAACAATACATACAAATTTGATATATAGATATACAAAAATACAGTTTATATAACATAAAAAAGTGAACTTTGTTGGAATAAAATAGTTATCAAGGACACCTATTTTAGGTACATACTCAAGCAACTACATAAAAACAAACTTTCACTTCAACCGATAGGAATACAGTGAATTCACTTACTACGTATAGGTATTAAAATAGTTAGTTCCAACAACTTAATTATAGTTACTAGTCATATTCAATCGTGTTTCAATGAAGTGTTATCTAAGTGTATAGACCACTTGGTGAAAATAAGGAGGGAAGATGGAGGAGTCAAAGATTACCTAGTTGATCAGTATTATTGAGTTATACTCCTCATAGAAGTAGGGAGGGGACCAACCACTATACTTAATTGATATGCATATCTTCTACTTCCACTGATGACTGGGTAGAGAAGAAAAAATGAGTTAATTTTGATTCAAATCCCATGCATTCATGGCCTATGTAGTACATGGATGCAATGTGCTTGTTTCTTCTGCCCACCCCCAGCCTAGGAACACACATAGAAACAGTCACAGTCCCAAACATACACCCAAATATGTACTCAATGTCATCATCGTCACTTTTAAGAGAAGAAAAAAGAAACCCACCATAGAGAAAGGTACAAAGTTATTTTTTATATGATTTGATACTAAGAAATGAAAAATAGACATCATGTCAGATCTGAAAATAGATACAACAAGGACAAGTAATTATAGAAACTGGAAAGTAACTATTAGAACTTTAAATTCACACAATGAACAATAAAGTAACTATTTAAACAAAAAAGTAAATGTGGGTCAAGGTAAATCCATGTTACATATGGAACTGCAATGAATGAATGCAACTATTAAAACTAATTGTTTGATTAAAGACCAAACTATGCATCTGGTTTTATTAAAGCTTTACAATCAAATTCTCCTAGATAAAGGAAGAGTACAAACTTAGAATATGATAGTTCAAATATTAAATTGTTGAAATGGTATACTAGGACAAGTAACTAGTTCACATAGAATAAGTGATATTTGGGAAAAACATTAATTGCAATATAAATATGAAGATTACCTGCTGCTTTAGATTATAGAAGATACAATCTGTGAGCAATTGTGGATTGGGACTATGTGGAAGAATGGGTACTAGAAGATGAGCATCATGCACACCCAACATGATGAGGAAGAGGAGGAGGTTTTCTTGAGTTGGTGGATCATGGATGGGGTAGGAGTGAATGTGAATCTCGTAATCCCGATGATACTTGAGTTGGAGAGGTTTGGTGACTGTGAGATCCACATGTGTTGATACAATGTTGACACAGAGTATAGAGGGGAGAAGGTACTCATCGTCAGATGCCAGTGGAGTTCCAATGGGAGAAGGTCATCATTCTAGATGCATGGAATTAGGGATTGAGGTCAGCCTAAAGATGTTCAGTACGAAAGTGGGATTGAAGGAAGCAGGTGTCAGTCCACATATTTTTTTATATTTACAAAACTACCATGGTGTTTTTCAAGGACGAGTAGCATTGCTAAAATACTGGTGTGGGTGTTAAATGAGCATCATATATATATATATGTATGTATGTATGTATTTATGTATATATGTGTGTGTGTATTTTTCTGTAAATTCAAGATCAAAGACCAATAACTAGGGAACAATACCCTAAACAATATAATAAACAAAAAAATCATATCAACAATATAATCAATATTGATGGTGATCTCAACTAGGACTGTGAGTACCTTTTCATGATTCAAAGTAAAGATCTAAAGGGTTTGAATTCAAAAGATGTAAGTTGATCCTGGTCAAACAAGATATCAATATTTGAGTTTCAAATATGTAATTTCAAAATTAGAAGCTACAATGACCAAGACTCAGGGTTTTAGATTATGATAAATTCCCTAGGTGGGTTTCTAATCCGTGATCCAAAAGTATGCATTTCAAAACTAATATCAAGTTGCACATCATATTCAACGTTATATTTAAAGGATGATCCCACACCTAGTTTATATAGGAGAAATCCCAATTTTGACATAGAAAGATCATTTTTTTCATATTAATGAAATTTGAAGTTTATGATCTGATATAGGCATCACTAGTCTTATACTCAAGATGGATAGGTTGGCTACTATAATCAATTTTCATGGATCATGTAGTGATATCACATGTGTAGGATTTTATTCCCTTCCCAAAAATAGAATCATGTTGATTTTCTATTGAGTGGAACAAGGTGAAAAAAAATGTCAATGACATATGTGGTGAATTTCTACCATGTCTCCATAATGTGTAGTTTTTCTCATTTATCATATTAAGGTACTTAGAATGCATATAATAACCCAATACATCATGTTTCATCTTAAATAAACTTATGGATGTTTTTAAATATATTGTAGGTACTTTCACACCAGTTGAAGGACATGAAATGGGGAAGCAGATCTGAGGACTTTGTTTAGACTTAGTTCACCTATATCACCCAATTACCTTATTTTCCTTGCTTGACCTAGTGTAGTCAACTACTTTCCTTAGTTTTAATTGGTCCTCTAGTTATTTAGATATCCTAATTTTTAGTGATAACTTTTGATTCAATATTTCTCTCTTTAATTGCATGCCCCATAGTCTAATTCTCTCAAATCAAATTTATGTCATTTAGACCCTAACATCTATACTAGGAACCTAATAAAAACAACTACCTTTTGTGTCCACTCTATCTTGGTGGATTTGTCACCAAACTTTCCATTACCATACTACAATCCTGAGTCTATGCGCTTGAGGATCTAGTGTATTAAACTGTGCTATTTGGATACATATTGTTAGCTTAGAGTGTCAATGTATCAAGCTTTCAAGAATTAATACCAAGTGTGGTGTTCTAGACCTATCTAGTTGTTTGCTTTTTGCTTTTTACTTTTTCTAGTCATCCTCACTATTACTATTATCATTCCTTTTGATCTTGATTTTTTGAAAGCTAACTAGTATCCTTTTCATTGTTTTACAACTTTTAGGTGATAGTGTTTGTTTGATCGTCATTCTCTATTTATTTAGCCTATTTATATACTTGGATATAGGTCAAAAAAAGTGAAGAATCTTGCACAAATAATCAAGAGAAGAAGGGGGAATAGATGACCAAGGTGGAGGAGCACCTTCCTATGGTGAAATTAATGAAGAACACAATGATTTTCATGTAAAGACAATTGCATAACAATTTCACTCTAAGAAACTAGACTTCCCCAATTGCCACTTAGGTGTCCAACATGTGCTTCCTTAGTTCTACCCACTCTTATTACACTTAACTTTCTATGGCCTTGAATGAAAATCCATATCAGCATGTGGATCCTTGATAGAAATGTGCTCCACTTTTTGCTCTCAAACTACAACATATAATTGAATTATCTTCACCATGTTCTACTCCTCCTTCAAAAGACAAAGTGAAGAAATGGTATTCTTCCAAGACCGAGGTTATGACTTGGGAACTAATGAATAAATGTTTACTCAAAAGTTTTACCATATAGAAAAGATCACTCAAATATGTGGATCTATCACTTCCTTCAGTCAAGTGTTTCAATAGTAGTGTCAAAATGGGTGGGAGAGATTTTCAAAGCTATTAAGATACTACCCTCACAAAGAAGTATCCATGTAACAACTCGTATATTTCTTGTATGAAGGTTTGTTCCAATTGAATCAGATAATGGTAGACTCTTCTTATGGAGGAACCTTCTTGGAAAACCCTTGAGAAGTCATGGCCTTTGTTTGAGAATCAACCTGAAAACTCAAGGCAACACACTTCTAGTTCCTTTAGTGGATATGACAGAAATGTAGGTGTATCTCCTTCCAAAGAAGAACTTCCTTGATAAAATGATGCCAACTCACAACTCATGAATATTATTTTGTGTATTAAAAATATGATGAAGAATCAGAAAGGAGGCACTTCTAGAAATACTATGCAATATATTGAATCTATGGATGATGAAGTGAAATACCTTCAATCCCTTGGAAATAGAATCTAATTCCCACATGTCTGAATCCTACATTCTTGAGTGGAGAAATCAAACTAATTTCTCCAAGAAATAACAAGGTTATGACGTGCATGGGTATCAACACAACAACACATTCAAAAAATAGTTCAAATATTAAATATGAAGTCCTATGAAGATTGTGAAGTCATGATGAAGTATAGAAGTATGTCTCCAACCAAGGGTAGAATATTAATAGGCTGGAGAAAAGGTTGGATCAAATATCTTTGACACTTGTTGTCTATGAAGAGGAGAGACTACTTTTTTAAACCATGGGGAGCCCAAACATGGTGAGTTAACAAATGGGTGTTCCTCAAAACCCATTTTCCCCACCCTAAAACAAGTGTTATCCCCTTCAACATGCTCAAGTCTGACCTCAATATCAAATGCATATAATTCAAATGTCACAATATCACTAAAAATTCCAATTTGGACCTCCACCAATACATGGTCCACATCCACCTCACCATGGATAGGTGAAAGGGCCGCAACCCCATGTTCATAAAAACCCATCTCATGGGAAGCAACTCCAATATCAAGGTCCTATGCAACAACAACAACAAGTGTACCTTTTCCACAAGAACAAGATCCCTATCCCCCTTTTGTGAGAAAGTTAATGTCATATGGGTCTTAGGAAGTGGTAAGATCCTTGAGCAACCCAAAGACCAAGTATGAAATGATTCGAATGAATTCTATGTTGATAGGATGATGCCTTAAAAAGATTATTTTTATACATGATGCCATGATCAAGTGATAATGTGAGAGTTAATGATATTGTGATAACGAGCATTCCTATTGTAATGGTCATTTCATATATGGTTATCTCAAGTGTTCCACCCATTGAGAGCAATTTTCCTCTCGTAATTCATTAATGAGATTCAGGCCAAGTAAATCATGTGATAGAGGACCTCCTTATCTAGATTCCTTGAATGAAACCCTCATCACCCCATAAGAAAAATAAACATTCAAATGATATTCTTGAAATATTTAAGCAAATGAAAGTGTATTCCCCTTTCTTGAGGCAATCAATCCAATTCTAGCCTATGCAACAAATTTTAAGGTATGTCAACTTACAAGAGGAAGACATTAGTAAAACAATTCAAGAAAGAAATGTTGGTGGAAAAAGTGATATCTATCTTGGAACACTCTACCCCAATCAAAAGGAAAGATCATGAATCCCCATTTCATCACATGACCCATTGACAACCACCTCATTGATCATTCCTTACTTTACTTTGGGTCTAGTGTCAACTTGATGACCTATACCATTTATGTTGAGTTAGGTCTAGGTAAAATTCAAGATGGCTTATTGTAATCATCATTTGGATGTGTGACTCATCAAGGTTATATGAGTATGAGTGGATGATGTTCTAGTGATGACTGACAAGGAAACAAAAATTGTGTTCCTGTTGGACCTCATTGTATTAGTTATGGAACCATAGGACAAGAAGATTTATGTCATCTTGGGAAGATCCTTCTTGGCTACAATTGATGCTGAAATCCTTGTACAAACTAACAATATGATTGTCACTTTAATGAATATTAAGTTGATTTTGAATCTCTTTGAGACATCCTAACAACAAGTTGGATATGATGACAGTTTGTAGGATGACTACATTGAGGATTCTCATGATCAATGGAATGATGAACAATCATTGATTTCTTTCGAGAAGGTCATGTACTTTTAGAAAATTGCCATCAAGATTGCAAATGGTTGATTAATTAAAGGAGAAAATATCCACATTGAAAGAAAAAAAAATTAGCACCAGTGGGAGGCAACCCCTACTTTATGAGATTTTGAACCATACACATTTAATTTGTATACTTTTGTTTCTATGCTTTCTAAGAAAGACATAAATTATAATCGATAGATTTTCTAGTTTTTAAGCTGTAAATAGGAACAAGGACATAGGTAGTAGAAAGATACACAAGTAAATTGTGGTGGATCAACTATCAAGGTAAAATGATGATGATTCAAAGTTTGAAATGAACACTATAAACCCACATAACAACCATTCTCTCTACTAGAATGAAGGACTTGTGCAATTAAACTCTAGTCAAGATATGAGTGAGAAAGGTTGTTCTCTCCTAGAATGGTTGTGATACACCACAACAAAAGGGTCGTACAAGGATGGAATATCCATGCTGCAAATATGATCAAATGTTAGGGAAAACAATGAAAATCAAGCTAATCAAGAATGACCTTTCTACCTAGAATGACCATGGCACCTCCATGACAACACAACCACTCTACTATATAATAGATATTTGTAAGATGAAAAACTCTATTATAGAAAATCAAGAAAAAGGGACCCAAAATGTTCATTTTGGCTTCAAATGGTTATCGGGCTATGACCTATAATGACTGTTCTGGACCAAAATGGCGTTTCTCATTTGGACCCTGATAACCTCCAATTTTGTGATGTTATCTTAGTAATTTTCTTTAGTTTTCCACACTCTTCCTCAGATAAATTAGATAGAATCCCTAACTATCCTCTCTTATTATAAATATACTGTTAGATTAGCTTTTCTCCTTTTTACCTACAGAAAAAGACACAAAAAAATCACAAAAGACTCAACCGGTCCCAAGACCGCATGGACTCACACGGTCCCAAGACCGCATGAAGCCAAACGGTCCCAAGACCGCATGGACTCACACGGTCCCAAGACCGCATGAAGCCAAACGGTCCCAAGACCGCATGGAGTCACACGGTCCCAAGACCGCATGAAGCCAAATGGTCCCAAGACTGCATGGAGTCACACGGTCCCAAGACCGCATGAAGCCAAATAGTCCCAAGACCGCATGGAGTCACATGGTCCCAAGACCGCATGTAGCCAAACGGTCCCAAGACCGCATGTAGCCAAACGGTCCCAAGACCGCATGGAGTCACACGGTCCCAAGACCGCATGAATCCAAACGGTCCCAAGACCGCATGGAGTCACACGGTCCCAAGACCGCATGAAGCCAAACGGTCCCCAAACCGCATGGAGTCACACGGTCCCGAGACCGCATGGAGTCACACGGTCCCGAGACCGCATGAAGCCAAACGGTCCCAAGACCGCATGAAGCCAACCGGTCCTAACACCGCATGGAGTCACACGGTCCCAAGACCGCATGAAGCCAAACGGTCTCAGGGTCCAAACGATTTCAGAGCCCAAACGGTCTCGGGGTCCAAATGGTTTCAGAGTCCAAACGGTCTTCAAGACTGTTTGGACCCAAAACTGTCCAAACCGTTTGGACTTCACTTAAGGCCTATAAATAAGACCCAAGGGGTCCTCCCAAGATCATCAAGTTTTCAGACGTCCAGAGGCTGCCTCTACTGCTCCAGAGCTGATCCAACTTCCATCCTCCGCCCAAAGGCTGCCGGTCAAAGATCCACACTCCATCTTGAAGCTGCTTTCTCTCTCATCACCAAAGAAGGTGGGAAGAGGGGACCTCGTCACCAAGAAACCTGTGAAGATTGAAGACCGTCTCTCTCTCTCTTTCCAAGGGGTTGACTTTCCTCTCTCCTTTGTGGGGATGATGCTCTCTCTCTCTCTCTTCTTGCCTCCTTCTTTGTCCTAGCTATGAGTGAGTAGTCTTTCTCACTGGGGTGTGGGGAGTAGCCCTGCTACCCATGTTTTCATTTCATGTAATGTAATCCATAGTTTGCAATATAGAGATGCTTTCCTTTCAGTTCAACATAAAACGTTTAATGAATACTTGTTGCTTGATCACCAACTTGTGTTATCTTTTATCTTTTAGTATGAATTGTCTATGTTTGTACTACTAGATTCAAAACTTGATTGAATGTTGGTTCTTGGTGCATGTATCAACCATGCATCTGTTTCGGTATCTAGAAGTGTTTCTCAAGCAGTGGAGTAAACTCACTTCCATCGTTGTACTTTCATACTATGAAATGGAATCAGTTGACGTATGAAAGTACAACCTTGATGAGTCGAGGAACACACTTTGTGAAGGGAATGATGCAAAGTAGTTGACCATTCATTCAGGGATGGTTGACTTTGCAACATTCCCGCACTTCTCATAGTTAGTTCTCTGAAAGGAAACTAAGTCTACAAAGATACTAACTGACAAAACTCTTGTTGCAGGTTATGTTTTATTTTGCATGTTTTGATCCATGTGTAGTGGCAGTGAAAACCGATCACACCCTAGTGGCTTCTTATTATTATTTAACATCCTTAAATTTACTTGCTTGCTTTACTTTACTTGCTCTTAGTTTAAAAACAACCAAACCAAACCTTTTGATCTAAATACCTTCTTTTAAGAGTTTAAGTGAAATTCTAACATTTTTCATCTTGTTGCTCCCAACATGACCGTTGTCCCGTGGATTCGACCCTTAACTATACTACGATAAGACTTCCACGTATCTTAGCATACGTGGGTGGAGTTCTCGATCTAGTATAAGCAAGGCTAAACTTAAAGACTTACCATCTTTAGGATTTTTAGTGGTGCACGCAATTCCACGTAAGTGGAAGCTCCATAAAAAATTGGCACCATTGCCGGGGACAATGGAACATTTTAATTTCGTTTAAGTATCTTGCTAGTTGGTTAGGATTTTACACTTTCTTTTAAACATTAGTTTATATCTTCTTAAGTTCATCATATTTTTGATATCATCTAAATGGTGTATTCTTTTCTCTACTCAGGTAGAAGACGTGTATGCAATCATCACATAACCTCGGATTCTCCCCTGATCCAGAGTACGACTCTGAGGTAGAGAGAAGCTTCCACCGCCGCATCAAACTCAATCACCAAAAAGCTAGGAAATTGGCTGAAGATCAACGCCAAGCTGCACTAGTGATGGAGAGGGTCAATGCCGCCATCGCCGCTCAAAGATCACAACTCATTGCCAACACCCATGCTCAGATTCAAGCAGAGATCCGAGCAGAAGAACAGACCCACATCCGAGCTGAAAACGAATTAGCTAACCAAGCTGCTCAGTTAGAGCTAAGAAATAAGCAATTGAGGGATTATGCTGTCCCTAAGAACTACGAAGACAATCATCCAGTACGGCCTCCAATCATCAACATACCCAACTTCGAGATCTGGACACAATGGATTCAGATTATGCAGGGCATCTCATTCTCTGGAGGTTCTACATATGACTGTATGGATCACTTGAAGAGGTTCAAGGCACTTTGCCGACTGGTCCCTCAGGCCGGAGTTGCTTTCGACGCAATAATGCTACATCTTTTCCACTTCACTCTATTAGGAAGAGCTTTGAGCTAGTACAACTCGCTTGATAGAGAGCTAATAATCACCACATGGGCTCCCTTAGAAGAAAAGTTCCTGGAGAAGTTCTTCCCCCCTTTGTTAACTTACAAAATTAGGGGGCAGATTAACCTCTTCGCCCAACTTCCTAGAGAATCACTCGCAGAAGCTTGGGAAAGGTTCAAAGATCTTCTAAGAAAGTGTCCTCACCACGTTATCTCCCAAAATCAATTAATAGAAACATTCTATAGGGGAGTGAGTGATGACATCAAGCAATTTCTGGATTCCTCATTTGGAGGAAATTTTATGAGAAAGAACTACGAGGATGCTTGGAAAATCATCACACTTGGAGCTGAGAATCAATCCAATTGGGGGCGATCATCTAGCAAGGGAGTCTTCAAAGTTTATAAAGCTGAGGAATCAATGGAAATGAAGGCTATTTCTGAAGCCTTAAAGACCATAGCTCATAAATAGCAGGCTCTTGAAACTTCTCTTGGAGAATTTGACAAGAAGAAAAACCCTCAAATCCAATAGGTTAAAGCTGCCATAGGGACCTGTGAAGCCTGCCACACATCTGATCACCCAACTCTGTCATGCGGTCTGCTTTACAATGTGATGATGGATATGCATCCACCACAATAGAAGTACGACCCAATCATTAAACAACCTGATGAGCAAATGCCAGGACAAGTTAATTCTATTCATTCCATCCCTGGACAAGTTTACTATAATCCTAATCAACCAAGAAACCACCTAGGATTTCAATACGGGAACCCTGTTGGGACTGCCAATCCGCAACACCAGACACAAGGCAGATCCTCCAATAGGTTGCCACCTGGATTCCAAAGCAACTTCAACCAAAATCAAGGGAACCCCAGAAATAACTTTCCAAGATCCAACTACCCCAGAAATCCATCCGCCTACTATCAATATACCCATCCTCCTCTACACCCACAGCTGCACCCTCAGTTGCAGCAACCTCAGTTAGTGCTGCCTCCGCAACAACCACAACAAGGACAACAACAACTTGCTCAGAAAAATACCCCTTCCCAGCCAGCAGACGAGATGACTTTGATAAGGCAGATGTTGCAGTCCCAACAAACCATGCTCGCTAATCAACAAGCTCAACAAAAGGTAGTAGAGGCTCAACTAGCACAAATTGATGCACAACTGAAGCCTCCAGCAGGAACTTTTGCAGGACAACCTGAATCGAACCCTAGACACGACCAGAATAGACCTGAACAGTTGAATGTCGTTACTACAAGATCTAGACGCACCCTTCACGAAACTACGAGAATCACTCTTGATGATGATGATACACCTGCCCTTATTCCAAATGCAAGCCCAAACCTAGGAAGCAAGAAGTCTGCAGAGAACTCAAAAGGCAAAGAAAAAGAACAAGCTTCCAAAGATCCAGAAATCCCACAGTAAAACCAAGGATACCATATCCGGGAAGATTGCGAGAGACAAAAATGGACACTAGGTTACAATGATTTAAGGAGGCGATGAAGAAACTCTATATCGACATCCCGCTCCTCGATGCTCTATCTGAAGTGCCGGCTTGGGCTAAATACCTAAAAACTCTGTTATCAAGGAAATACATTACTGAAGAACAAGAAACCATCAAACTAGCTCAAACCACCTACAATATCATCCTTAATAAGATGCCAAAGAAAAAGAAGGACCCTGGTTCCTTCGGTATTCAATGCTATATCGAAAATGCCTCAAGAAAAAAGGGATTAGCTGACTTAGGGGATAGCATATCAATTATGCCCTACTCCATGTGTAAACGATTAGGGTTCACTGACTTGCTTCCCACAACGATGACAATTTAGTTAGCTGATTCTACTATCACTGCACCTCTAGGAATTATCGAGGATATTCCAGTCAGAATAGGAAAAGATGCCTATGTCCCATGTGATTTTGTTGTTATGGATATCAAGGAGGATCTGAGATACCCAATAATTTTTGGCAGACCTTTCCTTGCCACAACTAGGGCACTTATTGATGTTGAAGCTGGCACGATCATTCTAAGATTGGGAAAAGAAGCAATTCAATTCTGAGTTCTCAATAGCATGAAAGGCCCCAACATTCAAGAGGAGGTCTATCTCTTATATGCAATACATCAAATGTCCCAATTAGAAATATCTGAGCCATCGAATGAGCTAGAGAACGTTCTGACTAATCCAGAAGTCGAATTTTCAACAAATGAATTGGTTCAACAATGTTTGCAACACTTAGAGAAAGCTGAAGAAGAGTCGACGGCCACCTTTGAGGAGCTTAAATCTGTCACTATTTTAGAAGAAATAGAAACACCCAAGGCTCCTGAGATGAAGACTCTACCAACGGGACTTAAACACGTCTTTTTGGATGAAGCAAAATTATGTCCAGTTATCATCAGTTCCACCCTGACGGAAAACCAGGAAGAAAGGCTTCTTGTTGAGCTGAAGAAATACAAGAAAGCCATTGGGTACAAAATAACTGACCTTACAGGTATAAACCCAGCTTTATGCATGCATAGATTGCCCATGGTCGTAGAATTCAAGCCATCAAGAGAACACCAGAGGAAGCTGAACCCCAATCTAAAAGAAGTAGTCCTCCTTGAAGTCCTCAAACTACTAAAAGCTGGCATAATTTACACAATCTCAGATTCCCAATGGGTCAGCCCCGTCCAAGTGGTCCCCAAAAAGGGAGGAACCACTGTCGTAATAAATGACCAGAATGAGTTAGTACCGACAAGGACTGTGACAGGGTGGAGGATGTGTATCGACTACAAGAAACTCAACAAATCAATGCAAAAAGATCACTACCCTCTGCCCTTTCTCGACGAAGTCCTAGAACGTTTAGCCCATAAAAAATACTTTTGCTATCTAGATGGTTATTCTGGGTTCTACCAAATCCCTATACACCCAGAAGATCAAGAGAAAATTATCTTTACCTGCCCTTTTGGAACCTATGCTTTTAGAAGAATGCCATTCGGGATGTGCAACACACCTGCTACATTCCAAAGGTGTATGTCTGCCATTTTTGTAGGACTAACATAATCTATAATGGAGGTATTCATGGATGATTTTTCAGTTTATGGGGATTCCTTCGATAACTGTCTACTCAACCTTGGACAAGTCTTACAACTATGTGAGGAAACGAACCTCATCCTGAATTGGGAAAAATGCCATTTTATGGTAACTTAAGGTGTCGTCCTCAGACGTAGAGTGAGTAACAGAGGGATTGAGGTAGATAAGGCAAAGATAGATGTTATCTCGAAGTTGTCACCAACAAAAGATATAAAAGGAGTACGGGCATTCTTGGGTCATGCTGGGTTTTACAGAAGATTTATCAAAGATGTCTCAAAAATAGCAAAACCCATGACCCAACTTCTGACCAAAGATACCGAGTTCAATTTTAATCAAGAATGCCTACAAAGTTTCTCAACTCTGAAAAATGTTTTAATCTCTGCACCCATATTAAGAGCCCCAGATTGGTCACAAGCTTTTGAAATCATGTGTGACGCCAACGAGTACGCCATAGGGGCAGTATTAGGACAGAGAATCGAGAAGAAACCCTATGTAATCTACTATGCGTCTAAAATGCTCTATGAAGCACAGAAAAACTACACTACTACAGAGAAAGAGTTCTTAGCTGTCATCTATGCGTTTGAGAAATTCTGCTCCTACTTGATTGGATCCAAGGTCATCATCTACACTGACCACTCCGCCATTCAATACCTAATTTAGAAGCAAGATGCAAAACCCAGACTTATCCACTGGGTGTTGATGCTTCACGAATTCAATTTGGAAATCAAAGACAAAAGAGGAGTGGAAAATGTCGTAGCCGACCATCTCAGTCGTATTGAAGTCGAAGATGAAGACAAAGTCCCTATCTGAGACTCTCTTCCAGATGACCAACTAATGAAAATTACCAATGGATTCCCCTGGTATGCTGACATTGTTAATTATCTGGCTACAAGAATCATTCATCCTTCCGCTTCCCATCACGAAAAGAGGAAATTCCTCCACGATGTAAAGCAATTCTAATGGGATGAACCCTATCTTTTTTGCCTTTGCACAGACGGACTTTTCCGTCGGTGCTTACCTGAAGAAGAGATTATCCCCGTCCTAGAACATTGCCATTCCGGCCCCACTGGGGGGCACATGAGTGCGAAGAAAACTGCTATGAAGGTTTTGCAATCAGGTTTCTTTTGGCCAACCATAGTAAAAGACTCCTATGATTTTGTCAAATCTTGCAACAAATGTCAATTTTCTGGCAACATATCTAAAAGGAATGAAATGCCACTTACCTTGTGGCAAGAGATTAAACTTTTCGACATGTGGGGGATAGACTACATGGGCCCATTTCCTTCTTCATATGGCTTCTCCTACATTTTGGTTGCAGTAGACTATGTCTCGAAATGGGTCGAAGCTATACCCACAATGTCCAACGATTCCAAACCAGCCATTAGAATGTTTAAAGATATCATTTTTCCCAGATTTGGAGTCCCTCGAACTTTCATATCCGATGGCGGGACCCATTTTCTGGAACGAAGCTTTGAAGCCCTTTTAAAGAAATACGGAGTTAACCACAAAGTTTCCACGCCTTACCATCCACAGACCAGTGGTCAAGTTGAGGTATCAAATAGACAACTAAAGGTGATCTTAGAAAAAATAGTCAATAGACACCGCACTGACTGGTCCACTAAGCTTCCCGATGCCCTTTGAGCATACCGAACAACTTATAAAACACCAATCGGGACAACCATGTTCCGTTTGGTATACGGGAAATCATGTCACCTTCCAGTGGAACTGGAACACAAGGCTTGGTGGGCCATTAAACAACTGAATTTCGATTTCAAAAGTGCCGGAGAAAATAGACAACTCCAATTACAAGAGCTAGAGGAGCTCCGCATGACCGCTTATCAAAGTGCCAGGATTTATAAAGAAAAAACCAAAATGTGGCACGACGACCATCTTAAAAGGAAAGACATCGCCATGGGTGACAAAGTCCTCCTTTTCAATTCCAAGCTCAAATTGTTCCCCGGAAAACTCTGCACAAAGTGGTCTGGTCCTTTCACAATCAAACATATATACCCGAATGGAGCTGTCATAATTGTTGACAACAATGGAGGAGAAAGGATAGTCAATGGCCATCGATTGAAAAAATACTACACTCCAGCAGATAGAATGTCGAGACAGACTATTGAGATCAAAGATGCCACCACATCATCATAACAACATCGAAACCTCATCGAGCCAGTGACGTAAAACCAGGTGCTACTTGGGAGGCAACCCAAGATCTGAGCTTCTTCTTTTATGTTTTGTTCTTTTAAGTTACCTTAGGATTATCTTCTGAAAATATAAAAATTCACATAACCAAAACAAATATAAAAATATAAAAAGCTTTAAACCTTAACCTAGCCAAACGGTCTTGAAACCGTTTGGAGCCAAACAGTCTTGAAACCGTTTGGAGCCAAACGGTCTTGAAACCGTTTGGAGTCCATTCAGTCTCAGATCGTTTGACCTGGAGAATTTGTAGGGTCAACCCCCGATCCCTATGTATATAACCCTAGCCCCCCTCTTTCTTCTTCTTCTTTCTTTCGACTCCCGAGCCTTCTCAAACCCTTGCGCAAGCACTATTCCATCACCTCTATCTCCCTCTTCCCACGCAGCTCAGGTTCCCTCCGCCACCGTCGATCCAGTTCCCGTGTTTCTTCACGGCGACCTCACCGCAGTGCCACCGATTTTCACTTCACTGTCATCATCTCCACCAACAGCTACAAGGTAGTTGCTCCACCATCGTCGACGCCTGCAAACACCGCCGCGGCTCTATCGCACCATTCTTTTTCGCCTCTGCAACCGTCTTCACCACCGTCGACATTTTCGGTGCCGTCGCGGCACCCCCCTTCCTCGCCATCGTCGTCTTTTTCATCACTGGCCACTCCTCGATGCTTCACCTACCAAATGGTCTTGAAACCGTTTGGAACCATACGGTTTTGAAACCGTTTGGGACCAAATGGTCTTGAAACCGTTTGGGACCAAACGGTCTTGAAATCATTTGTGACCAAACGGTCCTCAAACTATTTGAAAACAAACGGTCTTGAAACCATTTGTGACCAAACGGTCCTCAAACTGTTTGAAAACAAACGGTCTCCAAAACCGTTTGGCTTTTCAAAACCACCTGTTTTCGCTAAAACATAAAAACACATATAAACACATACAATCTCATTTAACACATGATTTTCCATTTTCAGAAATGGCTTCACCAGCAAAGCAACCAGCCGGAAACGAAGACGCCCCCTTCTGGACAAGGGAGCAACTCATGGAGGACTGAACCAACCTCCAAAAGATTATAGACACCTTCAACAAGAATGGAAAAGCACCACCAAAGGTTAACATCATAAAAGTCTTGTGTAAAATCGACCGCATAAACAACTGTCTAGAAGAGGCACCGGAAGAAGAAACAGAAGAACTTTCTTCCAGTGATGAGGGCTCAGAATACGAGTCAACTCCTGAGGAGGAATCCCCCACCACAAAAAGCAAAGGGAAAAGGAAGGCCCTGGAAGCCACCACAACTCAACAACCAAAGAAGCGGGCAAGAAAGTAGGTTCATCATGTCACTGCAAGGGAGCAAATCCTACCAGGAAACATTCCACCAACCACCACCTCCGCTGCCTCTTCCGCCACCATCACTGTTCCTTTTTTCCCTCCCATCACCACTATAGCACCACCACCAGAAAACCTCTACCTACACACCCTTCCCTCCATCAATAAAATCCTAAAACCTACAAAGTATGTCTGCTTCAGCGTACTACTTAAGATGGGGATCTATGATAGAATTCTCACCATGTTAGACAACGCCAATCTTTCAAGGCTGTGTTTGGTACCTGAGATCTCCTACACTGAACCTACAACTGAATTCTTCACTTATCTTAATAAAGAACATGTTGACATTATGGATAGATCAAGGGATGGAGGTGACCATAGGCTGGTCACCAAACTCTTCGGCAGCAAGGTTGTCATAACAGAAAATATGCTGAATGAAATCTTCATAGACAACCAAGAACAGCTCCAGAAAGCCAAAGCTGTTGGAACAGAGAATACTAGTTTCAACAGACATAACTTTTGGAAATTCCTGTCAGGGATCCCCACCTATGAGGCAAAGACATGCAAGGCCTCAAACATACAATCTGGATTAGTGCACACTTTACATAAAATTCTCACAGGCACACTCTTCCCCAGGACAGAAGGAGGGAATGTCATAACTTCGGATCTTTTCATTCTCTGGTCAATTCTACATGGGATGCCAGTCAACATTGGACGTCATATGATCCAGAAACTATCCTCTTACACCCTGGGGAAGGAAATTTGCATGGGGGGTCACATCACATCCATCATCAAATACCTCAAGATGGACAGACCTCTACCAAGATGCAAGTAGATAAAGGGCGACATCCTAACAAACGGACAAACTCTGAAAAACTCCTACATCATCAAAGAGAAGGATGAAAAGTTATTTTACATTTTCTGCCCTACAGTCAAATCCTCTAGAACCCTGCTACCGCTCCCGGAGCTTGCAGATTATGACAAGGAAAAGCTCCTCTTCACTGATGAGGAGCTTACAAAACTCATAGCTACGGTCAAAGCACCAGTGAAAAAAGTAAAGGCGGGGCAGACAGAACTTAGCATAACCGCCCCGACAGCTAGGGTAACAAAAATCCCTGTGAAACGGCCCTCCACAAGACTTTCACAGAAACAACAGCAGTCGGGGATACAAACATCTAAACCACATCCAGAAGCAGAAAACCCCCTCCTCAAAGAATAAATCACCACCTCATCCCTTGACTCCTTCACTATGAGTCTCAATGCTGAACTTACAAAAACCACCTCACCACCATCCACCTTTCCACAATCCACCACTCTTCCATCTTTCTCCACAACTACACCACCACCTACATCCTCCACTTCACCCATTTTCTCTTCGGGCATCCCCTTCTCTACCCCTACGCCCGACTTCACCACCTTCGCCTCCATCTCCGCAGTCTTTCCCCCACCACTATCAATCCCACCATTTTCACCAGCAACATCTCCACCTTTCCCATCCACCACCACCCCAACACCACTGGTGACACCTTCTATAGTCACCAAACAGTTCGCAGAACCATCAACAATGTCTCTTCCATAGGACACTACACCCTTCCCATCCAGACCCCAACCATCCCACCCTTCTATAGCTGGGGTCCCTTTCACAAATGTCGGTGAGGAATTCGGACGTCAATTTGACACCATCCGAAACCTCCTCACCGACCCTTCTAACAGAATGCACTCCATTTTTTCTTGTGTGCAAGGACTCTCTAAATAGGTAGCCAAGATCGACGAACAGAACCGCGCCTTGCCAAGCATCCTCCAAGGTCTTCAGCAACGATAGGATGTAGTGGCTAGGCAAGTTGATCACATCAACAACCACTTCACAACTTGTCCGAGCTGATCCTTGGGGTAAAAAGCCAGCAAGAAGCGATGGCCAAGCAAGTCGATGAGATCTCTACACAGACTCAACCTCTGCCTGAGTCCCTCTATGAGCTCAAGCAACAACAAACAGCTCTTAGCACGCGCTTGGATACCATCAGCAACACTCTCGTCCAACTCACCAATCTCCAAGAGGAGTCGACAAACAATGCCATCCAACAATTACAAGATACGGTAACAGATCTTACAGTGTGACTCCTCTCTACCGAGGGCCGATACAAAGATCTCAAGGAAACACACAACGCACTGCTCGAAACACACAAGCATGTGCAAGTGGTGTTTGACGAGTTACAAACCATCCATCGGCAATGCAAAAAGACAGCATACAAGAAGCAAACAAACAAAGAAGCAGCTGACAAAGAAGGCGATAATGACGAAGAAGATGACTCCGACTCCTCAGCCAATTCTAATGACAATACCACCTCCTCAGATGACAAATCTGATGCCCCAGACAATACTGGGGAGGGCCCAAGCCAAGGAGCAGAACCTTCTCAGAAAGGATACGACAAAGACCACCAAGAAGGTGGACATCATTCCAAGTCCCCCACCCACAATGTAAATGTAAATATATCACATGGGGACCAATTCCTCGATTACCCTGCCTTGGGATCCATAGGGGAGTCTGCAAAAGATGCGGCTTTTGCTGAGTTCCACCAATGTATTCTAGGAACCAGCGCAAGCCCACCACCAACAGTCGCTAAAAAATTTTCCACACTTGACCAATCAATGCCCTTCCCCCCAGAACAGGAAGAATCAGAATGAGTACGTTTGGATACAGATGAAGAACTTGATTCTGCTTCCGATTCAGATGAAGATCTACAAGGATATATAGACAATCTGGAACAAACTTCTTCACCCCCTCTACAGGATCTTCCCCCGCCACCACCTCTACCGCATAAAATGCACGATTTAGATATGGCGGCCATCTCTACACTAGATGCTCAGGATATCTTTATCCTGAACACTATTGTCGAAGATGCCAAAGAGGGGGGAGACATCATCTACCACAAATCAAAGACTAAGCGTAAGTTGACACACGACGATTTCCGTAACATCCTGCGACCACAGTCAACGATGTCAATGGCAATCTTCCGTGTCCTGCTTGCCAACTGCATAGAAGTTTACAGAAGCTCAAAGAGGCAGCAACCAGTATTTAACGCCTCACCTGCTCTATCTATAGGCTTGTTATACAAAGAAATACGAGCAGAGTCAATAGAGAGACTGCGTGCTGGTTTAGCACGGAGGGTATGATATCTTACCGTGCCATTTCAAGTTTCCGATCACTGAATGTTTATGATTGTGGACACCGAGGCTCGGGATGCCAAGGTGTACAATTTTTGCGCCACTGAGCTACCAGACAGAACAATAAATTTTGTTGGAGAAGAAGCATGAGAGGCAAGATGTATACCTTTCCGGCTTCTTAAGCTAATTTGGGCTGCACGCCCATCCCTCCGTCAGGACTGGAGCCAACCCTGGTTCCAAATAATAAACCCGCAAGTCCAAGCTACTGAAGGATATGGGGATTGCACTTTCTACAATATCTGTCACATTCAAGCGCTAAACCAAGAAATCCCCTTTACCAAGCTGGTCACTGAAGATTTTCACTCCCTGCGAGGGCGTTACGCCATGGAGCTTATTTGTGATAGAAGGTTCTTCAAGGACCCGACAATGGCACCAGATGATGTCCCCCATTACCTCTTTTCAGCAATCCAACGTCCGCAATGGCGACCTTTCGGACAAACTTTAAAAGAACTAGAGAAAAACAAACAACCAGCCATAATTCCCGAGCAAAGAAAATGGGATCCTTCCCACTTTGATCTGGCGTAGGATAAAGGAGACATAGATCTTTTGATAGGGGCAACCATTAGAAGATAGCCATCACAAATGGTGCCCCTATCTTCCATAGAACCAACTTTCCCATATTTTGACCTCAGTACTTGCAAAAGTCTCTTTGACAATGAACTATGTCTCATCATGTCACAACTTTACGCCAAGAAAGATGACCTCATTTTCATGTCCGGTGACATCTTAGTAATGGCAGACACATTATGAGAAGCTGTACAATTCAAAGGGTCTCTATCCATGAGCTTGATGGCTGCCTATCAATTTCTTATCGGACGGAATCACCCTACAACCTATATGGCATCCGCATATATGAAGGATGACCTCCTAAAGCTAAAGAACTTCGGAACAACTAAAGCACTAATTTCCTTCCTCCAACATACAACACTGAAGTTTATCATGCTACCCTTCCTTTATCATGAGCATTGGATGCTTCTGGCAACAAACCTACCCGAAGGAACAACTACCATATACAACCGTTCCGACAGCCAGTTCAATCCACAACAGAAGAAATATGTAGTGACACCAAAGACGCCCACAAAGGTGGTGGCGAAGGAATGTGCAGACAGACTAATCAATCTTCTAAGTCATCACACAAGGGCATATGGCAAAGAACACTTTCATCGCCCCTCCTTCAGCCCCAAATGTCCCCAACAAATTCGGGAATCAAACGACTGCGGCTTCCACATCCTCTACTGGATGTACACCATCACGGTCCTTCGAAAACTAGTAGAGGATATGATTGACGTGGATTACCATGCCCTACGCGGAAAGTTTGCAGCTAATCTACTCAGATCACCAGGGGCAAACTCAGGATTAACAAAAGCCTGACGCCCTTGTCCTTGTACTTCTCAACCTATCACTTTGACACTCTGAGGACAGAGTGAGTGATAAGTTAGGGGGGGGGTACATTAGACAAGGGCGAGGTATCATTTCTATATCCTTCTTTCTCCACCTTCTCTTTCAATTTTCACAAAATTTTCTTAGTTTCCCTTACACATTTAGTTTTTGTTTTAAATAATTCATCTAATAATAAATATTTGGAATAAAGTCACCCTCAGCTAACTTTAGAATAATGTTAGTCCTCAAAAGAAAATAGCGCTTAGACATATAATGGCGACTTAATAATTTCTCTTCACTCTTGATTTTCATGCTTTTGTTTCATTTCTACATCTGACTCTCCATAGGTCAATATCAAGGCTGAAATAAGCCAAACACTCTCAAGGACAAGAGGGGCATCAGCTGACATCCAAATCAAGAAGTCTCGCAAGTGGACCATTAAAAAGAAACCAAAAAAAGTGCATGTCGAGAAACTCTAAGAACAACTTTCCTCTCATCAAATAAAATAGGCTTGGCCGCCTAAAAATATTTCCCCTAAAAACCCCAAATCCTAAGCTTGAGAGTTTACGAATAAAAGCTAGAGAGTCGAATAAAACTATGAGAGTTGTGCCATAAATAAGGACCTATATGAAGAACCAATGAAGGTCTCACCCGACTGACACATTCAGCTGCCCTCACGGAGGCAGATGTGTCGTGCCCGATAGTGAAACCCTAAGGTATCTAAATATATGAAAGGCTTATAAAGGACTCACCCGACCGGTACATTCAGCTGCCCTCACGAAGGTAGATGTATCGTGTCCGGTAGTGAGATCCTAAAAGCATAGACAACCCCTCCCTCACTTGAAGGGGGAGTTACACATCAAGCCTTTAGCCAACCCTCATACCCACTCTAGCTTCCGGTAGGTTTTTTAGAGAGGTATAGAGCTGATTAGAGACAACGACATACACAGAATAAAAAGTGGTCCCAATGCAGGCTATGAGATACGGAAGAAACCTGAGCAACTCTAAATACCTGAAAGAGTTAAGGCAAACAATGAGACCCGATACGACCTTAGGAGAGCTCGGGTTTATAATTGAAGCAAGAGTATGGAAATCTTAACTAAATAAAATCACCTCACCATTACATGCCTCAGCTCTATCTAACTTGAGGACAAGCTAAACTCTAAGTTGGGGGGGTGATAACCTCCAATTTTGTGATGTTATCTTAGTAATTTTCTTTAGTTTTCCACTCTCTTCCTCAGATAAATTAGATAGAATCCCTAACTATCCTCTCTTATTGTAAATATATTGTTGGATTAACTTTTCTCCTTTTTACCTACACAAAAAGACACAACAAAAAATCACAAAAGACTCAATCGGTCCCAATTCCACATGGACTCACACGGTCCCAAGACCGCATGAAGCCAAACGGTCCCAAGACCGCATGGACTCACACGGTCCCAAGACCGCATGAAGCCAAACGGTCCCAAGACCGCATGGAGTCACACGGTCCCAAGACCGCATGAAGCCAAACGGTCCCAAGACCACATGGAGTCACACGGTCCCAAGACCGCATGAAGCCAAATGGTCCCAAGACCGCATGGAGTCACACGGTCCCAAGACCGCATGAAGCCAAACGGTCCCAAGACCGCATGGAGTCACACGGTCCCAAGACCGCATGAAGCCAAACGGTCCCAAGACCGCATGGAGTCACACGGTCCCAAGACCGCATGAAGCCAAACGGTCCTAATACTGCATGGAGTGACACGGTCCTAAGACCGCATGGAGTCACACGGTCCCGAGACCGCATGAAGCCAAATGGTCCCAAGACCGCATGAAGCCAATCGGTCCCATGACCGCATGGAGTCACACGGTCCCAAGACCGCGTGAAGCCAAACGGTCTCGGGGTCCAAATGGTTTCAGAGCCCAAATGGTCTTGGGGTCCAAACGCTTTCATAGTCCAAACGGTCTTCAAGACCGTTTGGACCCAAAACTGTCCAAACCGTTTGGACTTCACTTAAGGCCTATAAATAAGACCCAAGGGGTCCTCCCAAGATCATTAAGTTTTCAGACGTCCAGAGGCTGCCTCTACTACTCCAGAGCTGATCCAACTTCCATACTCCGCCCAAAGGATGCCGGTCTGAGATCCACACTCCATCTTGAAGCTGCTTTCTCTCTCTTTGCCAAAGAAGGTGGGAAGAGGGGACCTCGTCATCAAGCAACCTATTAAGATTTAAGACCGTCTCTCTCTCTTTCCAAGGGGTTGACTTTCCTCTCTCCTTTGTGGGGATGACGCTCTCTCTCTCTCTTCTTGCCTCCTTCTTTGTCCTAGCTATGAGCGAGTAGTCTCTCTCACTGGGGTGCGGGGAGTATCCCCGCTACCCATGTTTTCATTTCATGTAATGTAATCCATAGTTTGCAATATAGAGATGCTTTCCTTTCAATTCAACATAAATCGTTTAATGAATAATTGTTGCTTGATCACCAACTTGTGTTATCTTTTATCTTTTAGTATGAATTGTCTATGTTTGTACTACTAGATTCGAAACTCAATTGAATGTTGGTTCTTGGTGCATGTATCCACCATGCATCTATTTCAGTATCTAGAAGTGTTTCTCAAGAAGTGGAGTAAACTCACTTCCATCGTTGTACTTTCATACTATGAAATGGAATTAGTTGACGTATGAAAGTACAACCTTGATGAGTCGAGGAACACACTTTGCGACGGGAATGATGTAAAGTAGTTGACCATTCATTCAGAGATGGTTGAATTTGCAACATTCCCGCACTTCTCGTAGTTAGTTCTCCAAAAGGAAACTAAGTCTACAAAGATACTAACTGACTAAACTCTTGTTGCAGGTTCTATTTTATTTTGCATGTTTTGATCCATGTGTAGTGGCGGTGAAAACCGATCACACCCTAGTGGCTTCTTATTATTGTTTAACATCCTTAAATTTACCTTCTTGCTTTACTTTACTTGCTCTTAGTTTAAAAACAACCAAACCAAACCAAACCTTTTGATCTAAATACCTTCTTTTAAGAGTTTAAGTGAAATTCTAATGTTTTTCATCTTGTTTCTCCCAACATGACCGTTGTCCCATGGATTTGGCCCTTAACTATACTACGATAAGACTTCCACGTATCTTAGCATACGTGGGTGGAGTTCTCAATCTAGTATAAGTAAGACTAAACTTAAAGACTTACCATCTTTAGGATTTTTAGTGGTGCACGCAATTCCATATAAGTGGAAGCTCCATCAGACCCCACCACATAAATAATGATATGAGAGAGAAGTATGAGGAATCAACATTAGGGGTGGGATGATTAGATTAGACTATGGGGGCACACCAATACTAACCCTCCTCAATAGTTAGACTATTAGGGTCATTACTACCAATACCCACCACCTCACACCCACATAGGTGTTTACAAACACCAACCATAGGAACAGTAACCCATAACCCTGTCAATGATGAAACCTGGCATAAAATCCTAACTATCTATAGGAACATGGAAGTGTATGGGGAGTAGGAAGAGGTGAGTGAGGCACTAGACATGGTGTCTCAATTGGAGACTAACTGGATACAATAAAAGGTAAAGGATGTACAAAGCACACATTATGGTTAAGGGGCGAGTGGGGTAGAAAAAGAAGTATTTGGGACTCCTTCATCGACAAAACATGTTAGGAAAATTCATTTCCACCCACTAGATTGATTGCCTACATTCAACCCCATGGGGGTACATTTCTATTTTAAATAGTTTATCACACCATGGGACTGTAAAAGATAGTCATCTATGCATAAGAATATTATGTTGAGACCACCTAAGTGTTTTCAACACACATGAGGAAGTAAAGTACAAAGGGGAGAAATTCATATGGTTCAATATTCTTGGTATCACGCAAAACTTACATCACCCCAATCAAATAAGATTTCTGCACCAAGCACTAAATTTGCAGCCTAATTTGAGATTGGAACCGTGAATGAAATATTGTGTGTGAACTCATATCTTTTTGTATAAAGATAAGTGACAAAGATACATATATTTGGGAAGTCTAAGACTAGTAGGACATGCAATCCTATAGTCATATCTAATCAAAACGATTTTGAAAATACTATATTTGGCCAATATGACAATCATTGATGTTTCTTTAAAAAAAAATTCAAAGATTGGTTGGATGCTCAATGGGATTGTTTGAGTTGAGGACATATGATGATTGAATGGTTGAATCCGATTTACACAAGGAGAGCTACACCCTTTGTTATGGAAGGTATTGTGATCTCTTCCTCTAGCCCTTGTATATACATGCTTATGCACAACTGAACCTACAATTGTGAGAGAACTACTAGAGTATCCTATATGGGTGCCGCAATATGTACACCCTCCATAGGAAGACTATTGGGATCATTACAACCAGTACCCACCACCTCATCCCCATAAAGGTGTCAAAGAAGGTCAACTATACCACAATGACTTAATACATGATCATCGTAAGTTTTGTTATCATGTTGAGGAGGTCATGATTCCAAATCTTGAGGTGGTACAAAGGAATGGACTTGATTATTGACTCCCTTGATCCATATCTACCATTTTGTTTTTGACTAGTTGAATCATTTATCCATTTAACTTCCTATTTTGCATTTCTTCCATTTGCATGCCATGTCGATTTTCTTGCATTTTGGCATAACTTTCCAAAAAAAAAAATTCCATGTCACTACATATTGAATAGCATGTAGAGTTTTGAGTATTTATTATGTGTTCCTGTTAGGTTTACTTATGATGACTTTTATTCGTAGTAGGTAGATGTTGATGTGATTATGAGTTCTTTCACACTATTTTACCAAAACTTCCCAAACATGGATCTAATTTCCCTTAAGGAGTTCTTGTATACTCTCTATCTAATTGAAATGAATTATTGACCTTTGACAAGTGCATCTTTGATATTGTGTGATTATTTCTTTCTAAGCACATTCTTTTATTCTATACATGTTTTCCGTCTCTATTTTAGGAAGTTGAATTTTTGGTTGAAATGCAATCATAGCAAACCCTAAATGTGTAGGTTCTTACTAAAAGCTTATGAGAAAAGTGTGGTTTAACATATTTTATAGCTCATATGATTTTTTATTATTTTGTAAATAATGTTGGATGCATGTTTTGTCAAGTTCACTTATGTATGTTGACATTACATTTTGTAAGTACTTCAACACTAGTTGATGGACAGGAGAGAAGGTGATACATTTAAGGACTTCCCCAGGCTTGGTGGAGTCCAAGGAGATTCCAAGAAGAACCCCAGCCTACTACATGTGAACAAGGATTGAATTTACATAAAATGATTCAATGATGATCCAACAAATAACACAAGAGTAAGAGAAAACCCTCAATATGTAAATCCTGACAAGGAAATGTTGATCTACTAAGATCAAGTTCACAATATACTTCTTCAAGGAAAGCTACAACCCTCAAAATCACCTTCTTAAAATGAGAAGAACCATTGTGAAAGGAAAAAAATGGTCATCCCACACCAACATAGTTATTCTAGATAACTTTTAAATCTCAACATGACCATCCTTCCATATAAGGGTCATTCTACACCCATCCACCATTGTCATTCCACCCAGCCTAGTCGTTCTACCTAACCCACACCATGCATGTTCTACCTAGAATTACCATACTAAATATACTACATCCAATAAAAACCCTAACTTATCATACCCCACCACTACAACCATTACAAAATACCATGACCATTCCACATTTCTAAACCTTAGTCATGGAACGGTAGAATGGTTATTCTTCTCTAATCTTTAAAGCCTCCCTACACTTCATTTACCACTTTACCTTTCACTTATCCTATCTACCCTACACCCCAATATAAGCCTTAGTGGTGGCTAGGGTTTGAGTGTTAGGTCATTAACTCCCCACCATCAGTGTCCTACCCTGACCTAGCCCATTTTCCACCTTATTCCACCTCAAAAACCTAATCTTCTAGGGTCTTGACCGCATTCCACCACATCATTCAATATCACATCAACTTTTAGGAGGGAGCTCGCCCTTTGTTAAAGGTCGAGGTAATAAAGGACGTCAATGCATTGACCTACATGGCTACTTCTAATTATATCTCTTAAAAAATCCATTTTGTCATTTGTAGCCAAGCCCTCTTGGTGGGTTTTTTGTGGGTAAATATGTGACTTTGGCACATCTAAATGGGAATATTCATGTAAAATGTTTTATATTATCTTTTATTACTATGTTATAATTTTCTCTCTCCCTAGCTTTCTCATTGGTGTTTTTTGTGGAATCGCCTAAGGAATAAGGAAAAGAGATATTACGAAATCTTTTAAAGGGTGATACTCCTCTGCCACTTTTTGACCCTTAGTTAGTTCTCCTTTCTACTCTCCTACCTTCTATTCTGCTAGTCCTAGGTGAGAAATCTTTATGGCTATGTTGCATTCTACACTTGGAAAACAACATGAGAAGGTTGGATAGGGAATAATAGTAGACAAAATGCACATATCCTACACCTAATTCCAACCCATGCCGCCAACCACATTAGGAGAACCATGACTAAAAAAATAGATAAGGTCTAGTATATGAGTAGTTTAATCCATCCTCTAGTGAATTGTTGTAACATACTGAATCTTAGATGTAATCTCTGTTGACTCAAGGTCTAAATTGACTAAACCCTTGTTTTGATGATGACTAAACCATTCCAATTAATTGTGTCTAATGTCTCTACTTGAGTGACTTTAGATTATGTAAAGACACACTCCAAATGCCCCAACTTGCGCATCTCAACTTGGAGAAAAGACAAGTCAAAGTCAATACAAGTGCATGTTTTTGGAATATGATGTAAATACATTGGAATCATGTTGTAAATCACTTGTAATGATTGTATGACATGTAATTAAGCTTAGAAAAAATTAGGTGCACTTAGATCGAATATTTAATCACTCAAAAGACATTTTCCAAAATTCACATCAGGCTATTTATCGGTCGATTTGCAAACTCCACCGATCCAGATTGGATCTTGAAAATGACTTTTGATCGATCGAGTTTACTTTTCACTGAACTTGACCGATCCCTCTACAGACCAAAACTAATTTAAGTGAATTGGTTGAGTTACCCTAGGACAAACTCGACCGATGGCCTAAATTGGTCTTGTCGCTTAGTGGGATCAGTTGAGTTACCTTTAAAGAAACTCGATCGATTGCACTGTATGAAAAAGTGCAGAAAAGTGTTTCTAGCCGTAGTGGAGTTGCAACAATAAAAAATATATCTGTTGGAAGCCAAAAAATGGCTAGTTTTCATTCTTAAGTGTTCCCAAAGGCTAAGAGGCATCCCCAACTATAAATAGGACCCCTTGGGCTTCATTCCAAGGTTGAGCATTCAATGCAAAACTCTATGTGAGGTTCCTATTCTATAGTTGATTGCTTCCTATAACCTCCTCTCTCTCTCTCTCTAAGCTTAATCACTTTCTACATTCGTTAGAGTGAGTAGGAAATATGTTAGAGAGATAGTCCTACATGTATATCTTGTGAGGCTCTCACTTCCACCACCTCCCTATCTCTCACTTCAACCATGAAGATGAACTTTCTCACTCTTGGCTAAGATCGGTGAAGAGGAACAAGGGAAGGAGTCCCTTGGTGAAGATCAAGGCTAAAGACTTGGATCAAGAGTGGGTAAACCCTTGGTGAAGGTTAAAGACTCCTTGCTCTAGTGGGTAAGTCCTTGGTGAAAGCTTCTCCGAGTGCAGGTGAAGTTGAAGGCTGAAGATCCAAGAAGAGAGGGTAATTCCTAGAAGGCTGAAGACTTGTACAAAAGTAGTTAAGTCCTTGGAGAAGGCTGAAGACTTGTTGTAAATTGGGTAAGTCCTTAATAACATTGAAGACTCTTTGTATTGGATAGGTAAGTCCTTTGTTGGTCATGTATTGTAAGTCTTATGAACGAATATAAGAGTGCAATGGTTAAGAAATCCTTGAGGTTGATCTCTCTAGGTAGTAGACTGACATACTCCTAGTTTGGAGTGTGGAACCACTCTAAATAGCTTGTCACTTGTGTATTTTCAATCTCTCTCCCCCTTGATATGTATGTTTTAGTTTCACTCAAACTTCCTATTTAGCAACCTTATCTTGTGATATATCTTAAAGGTCTAATGAATTTTGTTTAAGTGCATTCAACTCTATTCACCCCCCTCTAGAGCATCCAATCACCCATCTAGGATCCAACAATTGGTATCAGAGTGGGTTTCTCTAAGAATACTTCAACAAGTAGGAGAAGATGGGTGACTTCCAAGGAGGGAGATATTTGATCAACCTTCCAATCTTTGATGGGAGTAACTTCATCTATAGGAAAAGAAGGCTACAATTCTACATCCAATGATTAAGTATTGATCTATGGAAAATGGTGGACCATCCATACAAGCTTCCAGTGACAAATATAGAAGAATGGGATGAAGCTACGATGAATAAATCCACCTTGAATGCAAGAGCAATCGAAATCCTCTATGCCACCATGACCTCCACCGAGTTCAACCAGATTTCTTCTTGTGAGATGGCCTATGAGGTATGGAGAAAGTTATGCATCACTTATGATGGGACTCAACAAGTGAAGGAAAGCAAAGTCTACATGCTCAATGGGCTACTTGAGAACTTCAAGATGGGAAAGGAGGAGAAGATATCCAACATGTATGCAAGGATCAACACCATTGTGAAAGGTCTTGTTGTTCTAGGACATCCTATGAGTAAAGCATAGAT
Organism: Alisma plantago-aquatica; assembly: GCA_963693085.1. Classification (NCBI taxonomy): domain Eukaryota; kingdom Viridiplantae; phylum Streptophyta; class Magnoliopsida; order Alismatales; family Alismataceae; genus Alisma; species Alisma plantago-aquatica. The sequence goes on along the minus strand of OY856410.1, from coordinate 1,277,943,875 downwards.
CAACTCAAAGATCCTTAGAACTCTCCCCAAGAGATGGGAACCCAAAGTGACTTCCATTGAAGAAGTAAGGTCTCTTGATAAAATCCCCATTATAGAGCTCATCAGAAATCTGCAACGACATGAAGTCACACTTGACATAAGAGAAGAAGTTGAAAGAAAAGAGGAGAAAGAGATAAAGAGAATGAATAAGGCTCAAATTGAAGCTATTATGGGACACGCCTCTCCATCCTCTCATGTTGAACAAGATGCCATGTACTCCAAGGGTAGATTCTACAAAGGCAAGAATTCCTCCACCATTTGGTGCCTCAAGTGTGGAAAGAAGGGTCACTTCAAGATAGATTGTCTATAAGGCAAGAAGACCCATCATCATAAGGAAAGAGAAGAGAATTACATGAAGAAGGAGAAATGACACTCAAGCTCAGGTGACTCCTCCAACTCAAGCTCAAGTGAAGATTCAAGTGGAGGATCTAGCTCAAGATCTAGTGAAGAAGGAGAATTTCATGTTGCTCTTAGGGCTTCTAAAAACGTGAAGACTCAAATGAGGTAAATCTAAACTCTTTACACAAAGAACCTTTAATTTCTATCATTAATGCTACTCGTTCCTTTATTAAGTATTCTAAAAAGAAAAGGAAAAAAGCTTGCTAGAATTGTCGATAATATGCATGTAGAATTAGATGATCTTGAACATGCTAATTCTTGCTTTCTTGATGACAAAAATGCTTGTCTTAGCCAAGTAGACTCTCTTAAACTTGAAAATGCTAGTTTTTATAATAAGATTAGATTTCTAGAAGCTCTACCTCTTATGCCTAGTTCTAATGAAGAGCATACTTTAATTGTTGATTCTCTCATGCATGATATTGATGTTCTTAAATTTGAAAACAAGGACAAAGATTTTGTTTTGCAAGGAATAGAATCTAAAAATGGTGTTCATCTTTCTAAGATTGTTGTGCTTGAAAATGAAAATGCTTCCTTGCTTGTCAAAATCAATGTTCTTGAATCTTGTTCTAGCTATACTAGTAGAGAGAATAATGTTGTTGCTCTTCATATTGATAGTGATTCTTATTTAACTAAAGCTCTTTGCTTAGGAAATGATCTTTTGCATGCTAGAGAAAATATAAATCATTTGTCTTCTACTATTGCTTCCCTTATGCATGATAATGATAGTTTGAGATCTTCTTTGCAAAGATTCTTAGTTGGTAAAAGGAATCTTAATGATATCCTACACTATACTACTAAACAAATTGGAAGACATGGTTTGGGGTATGATAGTAGTCATAGGAACAAAAAAGGTAAAGGACCTCCAATATTCCATGGAGAATCCACTAGTTCCAAGACTATGGATGCATGCAACTATTACAATGATATTGGACATTATTCTACTTGTTGTTATTTTAGGAAAGAACCCAAGAGAAATAGGACTTGGGTTGCTAAACTAACCCCTCCGGACACAAAAACATGATTGAGGACCATTTCATCTTTCTTCTTGTAGGTACTTGCAAATGTATTGACTTGAGCTATTGAATTGCAAATTGACTTCTCAATCCACATGAAATAAGAAAGGTGAGATGTGTAGAGGGTGACAACAAGTGGAAAAAGGAATGGTAAGAACAAAGGTAAAGGTTTCCTTGCTTATAACCAATCCTAACTTGTTTTTGTCAAGTTAGTGTGAGCTATGCATGGGGTTTTTGAGTCAAAAGTGGTATTTTATGATTCTCTTCACACTCTTGCTCAAAAATTGTTTCTAATAATTTCATAGTGCATTACTAACTTACTTACACATGTTTGGATATGTCTTATAACTTTAGAATGTCTCTAAATATGTTTTTATGAAATATATGTGCTTTTTGATAGCAGCTTTGTTGGTTGAGTTTGTTCTATTTGAAACTCGACCGATAGGCACCAGTGGGTGTTGCCAACAACTATCATTGGTCGAGTTGTCAATACACATAACTTGACCAACAACACTATACACAAAATATAATTTTGTCTTTTTGGATTAGAATTTCCCTCTCAACTAGATTTTCTAAACCAATAACCTTATTCTTTGGCACCCTCATTTGGTACCTTTATATATGCATATTTCGATGTCATATATTGCCTATATTGCTTACAACTCTATCTTTCTAATTGCTCTAAACTGGTATATCTATATCTTGCAATTACTTGCTTTGAGTTGTTTTGTAGGTTTTGATGATGATCTCTTTGGATATCTAGGTTGTGTCTTAAATTGCTTTCACTGTGCTCAAACTTGCTACATCTATCTAGTTGTATATCTTGTTTTGATACAACCTTGAGGATTCTTAGTAGTAATCATCCTTTGGTAATGATGCGTATTTTTTAGTGAGTTATATCTTTCATGCTTATAAAATTACATATCTCTATGTTTGGATATATCTCTACATCTACTCATAGCTTTCTTTATCTGGTGTATCTTTTGATATCTCTTTCTAGGATCTAGATCCTACTAGTAGTCCTAACTAATGATATCATCTACTAGTAGTTCATATACATGTATTTCTAGCCTTGTTCATCAAGTGGTATTCTACTGTATGATATGCTTGTATCTTGTTTTTATACTTGCTCAAGCTTGTTCCTTAACTTGCATACATACTATCTTGAGTTGCTTGCACAACATTGTGATGCAGGATACATAGAGCTATATTATATGTAGAATTTGGAGCATACTCAAAATTCCATGCATATTTTGCTTCAGTATCAGTTTTTGGTGCAGGACTAGTGATTTTTATGCAGGCGTTCTGAGAAAGAATCATGGCTTTGTAATGAGACCAGACACTTTTTGGGCGAATTCCGTCATCTAGAGGGTCAAAATTGTGATTTATTATTTTTCTACAACACTTTATCTTGCTTTATGGGTTGTTCAAGTACATGGTTTAACTTTCTTTTATTATATGCTTGGACAAGCCCCTAGCTATGCTCTTCTACTCTTCTTATATAACTTTTTGTTATCTCCTTTCCTTTAACAAGTGGTGTTTCTTATTTCTTCATACCCCCACTTTTTGAAATGACAAGGGGGGGGGAAGGTATGTCTTATTTTGAAAAAATAGGGAGAAGACATGTCTTACATGAAGAGGAGAAGTATGCCCATGTAAGGGGGAGAAGGTAAAGGGGAGAAGACATATATGTGTAGAACATATATGAGTAGAAGACATAGTATTCTATAAATGTTATGAAAGCTAACCATGTAGGAGAAATAACATCAATTGACGGGGAGTATGAGAACTCCACTAGCATCAATTGAGGGGGAGCATATAAACTCAATTCTATTGAAACCCCTAGGATTCTCCCAAAGGTATGACTTTACTTAAATGCTTTCAATACATTTATGAAATGGTTTGTTGTCTTCAAAAAGGGGGAGAATGTTGAATCAAGGTCTAAATTGAATAAAACCTTATTTTGATGATGAATAAACCATTCCAATTAATTGTGTCTAATGTCTCTACTTGAGTGATTTCAGATTATGCATAGACACACTCTGAAATGTCCCAACTTGTACATCTCAACTTGGAGAAAAGACACGTCAAAATCAATACAAGTGCATATTTTTAGAATATGATGCAAATCCATTGGAATCATGTTGTAAATTACTTGTAATGATTGTATGACTTGTAATTAAGGTTAAAAAAAACTAGAACACTTAGATTGAATATTTAAGCATTCAAAAGCCATTTTCTAAAATTCACATCAGGTTGTTCATCGGTCGAGTTGCAAACTCGACTGATCCTGATTAGATCTTGAAAATGACTTTTGATCAGTCAAGTTTACATTTCACATAACTTGACTGATCCCTCTATAGACCAAAACCAATTTAAGTGAATCGGTCGAGTTACCTCAGGACAAACTCGACCAATGGCCTAAATTTGTCTTATCACTTAGTGGGATCGGGCAAGTTACCTTTATAGAAACTCGACCGATTGCACTGTACGAAAAAGTGTAGAATAGTATTTCTAGCCGTTGTCAAGTTGCAACAATAAAAAATATATCTGTGGCAAGCCACAAAATGGCTAGTTTTCATTCTTAAGTGTTTCCAAAGGATAATAGGCATCCCCATCTATAAATAGTACCCCTTGGGCTTCATTCCAAGGTTGAGCATTCAATGCTAAACTCTATGTGAGGTTCTTATTCTATAGTTTAGCACTTCCTATAGCCTCCTCTCTCTCTAAGCTTAATCACTTACTACATTCGTTATAGTGAGTAAGAAATCTTTAAGAGATCTAGTCCTACATGTATATCTTGTGAGGATCTCACTTCCACCACCTCCCTATCTCTCATTTCAACCATGAAGATGAAGGTTCTCTCTCATAGCTAAGAGAGGTGAAGAAGAATAAGGGAAGGAGTCCCTTGGTGAAGATCAAGATCGAAGACTTGGAGAAAGAGTGGGTAAGTCCTTGGTGAAGGCAGACGACTCCTTGCTCAAGTGGGTAAGTCCTTGGTGAAAGATTCTCTGAGTGAAGTTGAAGTCAAAGACTGAATATTCAAGAAGAGTGGGTAATTCCTAGAAGGCTGAAGACTTGTACGAAAGTGGGTAAGTCCTTGTAGAAGGCTGAAGAGTCATTGAAAAGTGGGTAAGTCCTTGGTAAGGTTGAAGACTCTTTGTATTGGATAGGTAAGTCCTTTGGTTGGTCATATATTGTAAGTCTTATGAATGAATATAAGAGTGAAATGGTTAAGAAATCCTATAGGTTGACCTCTCTAGGTAGTGGACTGACATACTCCTAGTTTGGAGTGTGGAACCACTCTACATAGCTTGTCACTTGGTGTATGTTCAATCTCTCTCTCCCTTTCTATGTATGTTTTAGTTGCACTCAAACTTCCTATTCAGCAGCCCTATCTTGTGATATATCTTGAAGGTCTAATGAATTTTTTTTAAGTGCATTCAGCTCTATTCACCCCCCTCTAGAGCATCCAATCGCCCATCTAGGATCCAACAATCTCCATATAACATATTTTTCCCTAATTTCCCTTTCATCTTTGTCCTTTATGTCCTTGATGTTTAATTTGTGGAATTTGTAGTGGTCTGGTAAACATTTATACACTATTTGTACTAATAAAAGGGTTTATGCACAAATACCTCAGTGAAAATCTATTTAAGGACCTTAGTTAGGCGTTCTAAACCTTAATCAAACTTTTTTTATGGGTTTTGAAATCATAAAATGAGCCTATGTTTCTAATTTGGTTATAATTTGGATGTTGTTTGTGCTAGTTATGCAATTTTAGGTAAATTTTAGACTTTTTGCAATTTACCCAATTGGGAGGTTTTTTTTCTAAATTATCATATGCACTATAATCCTTAGATATTCCCTTACCATTCTCGATATTTTAAACAATGGGGCACCTAGTTGCACCTTGGTTTGAAGGTGTTTCTCTCCAAGGACATTTTAGGGATTGCCCTCTTTATAAATGAGCTTATCTTTAAAAGTTATCAACCAATGGGGCTATTTCTTTGATTTGAGGTTGGTGGGGATGTACTAGAAGTCTCCATGGGCTTTTAGAGCCAACATTTGATATTAAAGAAGCCTCTATGAGTTGTCCTCTTGCATGGCCATGAAGCTCTAGGCTAAGGACACATGGAAAGTCCCATAGACACCTCATGCTTGCCCCCTTTTTATAAAGCCATATCTACCCCTTCCCACCTCCCAATTAGAAAACTCTTGCCCTCCTTCACTTTACTCTAGAGTAGAGCATTGTTCCTACTTTATTTGTCCAGGAAGGTGCTATCCCAAGGTAAAAGAGGGTGCTTACCTTGGTGAAGAAGGCTCCCATGGTTATGAATTTTCTCTATGTTGGGTTTCTAAAGCTCCTTCATGGTGATTTCGACCAAAACTAGTAAGTTTCCTCCTTTCCTTCCCTTTTTTCATATTGTTCATCTTGCTACCACCTTATTACATTTCAGAACCATGGCCTTCCATAGTGAAACCCCACCTAGAGTCCTTAAACACCTCATCTCCATGTTCTTTTGCTAGTGTTTTTCACCTCTGAAGTGGAGACCTCTAAAGTGGAGAAGGTGCTTCTTGCTAGGGAATCTTTTTGGTGAACCTGTCCACCTTCCCTAGAGGCAAGTTTTATAACCCCCTCATATATTGCTTACCACATGCTTAAAACTCATGCTTCTATGTTAAAATCGATGATCTCCATCTCTATTTACCATGTTCTAGGGTTTTGGGTTCTTGTTGTTTTACCTTATCTAGAAGATCTAGTTTGGTTACATATGCATATCCAACCATGATCTTGGGTCAAATGGTGTTTTATCCCTCTCTCTCATTCTTCCTCTTTCTCTCTCAAAGATTTCTGACTTGTCATTTCCTAATTGGTTCAAAATGAAAAATTAATATCTTTTAATCATCTTATAAAAATTTTACAAATAAATATGGTTTTGAATTGAAAAATTAATCTCTATATAATATAAATATTTTCAAGATATGATTTTGAGGTTTGATGAAGGGTTATTTTTGTAAAATGAATTTAATGCATAAAATCTATAAAAATTACATCTTAATCATCATAACTCCAAAGTAAACATAAAAATATATTTTTTGGTCAGGAGATACTAATAAGTTCATTGGTGAGGATATTAGAGTCTAAGTCTGAGTTTTTCTAAAAAGGTCTAAAAATAGGGCTTCTATACATTAATGTGCATTATGTACTCTAATACTGTTAATACATTGAAAATAGGCAAAGAGGAACTTGGACTCAATTAAAGTGGTGAAAGTTCATAGTTGATATCAATAAGAGAGGTATGTGCATTCCTTACACCCTAAGTTGGGATATTTGCAAACCAAACCCTATATTTCCCTAATGAATCTTAATTGAGCCCTATTCCCTCTATTCATGATTCTTTTGTTAAATTTCCTCAAAATTGGTAATTATATTCTTTTTCTCGGGCGTTGTACCCCACTTCCATGTTCTAATTGATATGATGCTTTTACTTGCCATGATTTCTTTACTAGAATGTTGATTTTATGGACTATTTAGCTATAGTAGTGGTACTTATGTACAACCACACATAAATAGGGCATGCATTAATTTGCCCTGGGGAATGTCTTATTATTCCCCATAAAAATATGTGTAGGTGACTGGGAATGTATTGATTCTCCCCTCGCCTATAGGTTGAGGTCTGATAGGTGCCTCAACCCTACTAAGTTAATGTAGTCAATATTAATCATTCATGAACATCTTTTATTGTTTTTCTTTATATGGAAAGCATCTATCAGATAATGCCTAATACTCTTGTTCTCTTCATCTTATGATGAAATCTTAGCCTCTACTTTCATGTTATTTCCTTAACTTTTGTTCTTGTTCATTATTTGACGCATACCTTATTTTTATCTCTCTTGCTGGGTGATTTGCCAACCACCCATGTTTAGATCGAGTGTTGAACATGATCAAGGAGAACATAGCTTCCAACATGGACCAAGCTCTTGGAGATGCTTCTAGGAGACATATTTGAAGTAGTTTTGACTTCCCTCTACTTATATCCTTATGTTGTATCATACATGTAAACCCTTATGGGAGAATATGATGTACTTTTGTAAACTTTTGTGAAAATTGAATATAGTCATTTATTTGATTCCGTACCTACACTTTGGTTGTTTTGAATACCATTTATTCAAATTTGACAAATTTACACCTATTCCAGCATACCTTTGAGTGTGTTTAGAATGGATGTTCTACTCTTCAAATTTTTAGTAGGGAGTGGATCCCCTCTAGGGTCCCACTCCTTACAGAATGGTATCAGAGTCCATGGTAGTCAGAATCTGACTATTTCAACTTATTCTCCCTAATTAGATTCCTTGCCTCATATAGTTCCTCTTTAAGTGGCATGTTTGTCATATAATTGATCGATGATACACTTGAGATGATGAAAGATTGATTTAGGATCATGAGAATTTTGTACTAGAAACATATATAATTAACAATAATGTGATGAGCCTATTAGGTAGCTATTAGGGCATAAGTTGAAAGCAAAGGTGTCTAGAAAGGATCAGGGTTCAGGAGTTGGAAAGATTTTCCTCCACACCACTAGATTGGTTTACCAGGACTCCTAGATCCATATGATACATTCCTGGCCTGAGATGATACTAACTATCCAAAATAGCATGCCTATAGACAATAGTAGCCTTAGATACCTAAGTTGGATAATCCTAAGAACCTAATATGTTGACCTTGTCTTTCAGGTGTAATGACTTGTTTGAGGATGGATATCCAATATAGTTCTCTTATATCCCCTAGAACCACATGTTTGGATAGTCTATCCCTAAGAACCTAGACTAGTAAGTTTGGTGCTTACTAAGCAATCAAAGTGCACAGTGGAAGCATGATGGATCTTGTACATGGATTAGTTAGACTCACTCTTTTACCTCTTAATTAGTTTGTCTTGGTAGGTCAAACTTCTTAAGGGGTGGACATTAGTTGGTTTGATGATGTTTGGGTAGTTAGATTTCAAGGATGAAATCCTTTTTTAAGGGGATGGAGCCATGTAACATACTGAAATTTAGCTAAACTAAATCTAGAAACCCTAACTACATGATTGGGAGGATAGTTTTCTTGGATCCTCAATTTTGACCAAACAAGTCATAGTTATAACCTGACATGCTTGTTTTTGTACTAATGAACATATAATGGTCATATAATGAATAGTTCACATGTTTGAACCCTAATGAATATCTAATGCACATAATATGAGTAACTCACATATAATATTAATAGTGGGTACACATGAGGCTAAACATTTCTTGGACCAATTAACCCTAATGAAATGATGATCAAGATAATTGTAAGCTAATCTTGTATTTAATGCATACTAAAGATGTATAGATGAAGAATAATAATCATATTGACCTAAACCCTAAGTTGTAATCATCTAACCTTAACCTATACATAATTAATGAAATTCTTGATACATTAGTGACATTAGGTGTCATAATTAGATAACATACTTTAATAAACATAAATTATATACAATCTTCTAATTATAAATTAATAATGTCATTGATATGAAATGCATATCACCTTTTTATTTTTTGAAAATAGTTCAATATCATTAAAAGTAAGCCATACGACATCTAGAAGATAGACATCTCAGAACAAATAACCAAGCAGCAACTCCTATTGCAGAAAGACATATCACAAGGCTCAGATTGGGATGCGAAAGGTACACTTCTGCTCCGTCCACCTGTTGTAGTGGCTGTCTCAAACAGCTATCTGGGATGGAATTCGTCAATCTACAACAGCCTATGAGTATGTCGGGATAGGAGTTTGCATAGCCGTTGCAAGAGATTACCATCATGAAGACAACGAATGGTCACCTGAAAAAGAGCTTGACCACCAAGAACCAACACAAACACAACACCCCACAAACTGGATAAGAGACACAACTACCGACTAAGAAAACAAAAGGAAAAACAAGCACACAACAAACGTTGAGCACTAGGAGTGCACCAACCAGGAGACCCGAGAAGGAGGCCAAACCCCAACTGTGCATATACAAAGGAAGGATGGCTCATGCGGGTACAATGATGGGGGGTAGAGGGTGCCGGGAACCCCACCACCACTCCCGACCACCACTGCGAGCAGGGACCAGAAGACCCGCACGAAGCACAAATTCCAGCTTCCTCCTCCTTTGCCTAAAGCACTAAGGGGCTCCCGCTCCCCATCCGCCCATGAAGGAACCTGAGGCACGACGACACTGGACACCAACAACCTAGACAGGTGAAGACCGAAAGAAAAACAACACAAAAGCAAACGCAAAGAACAACCCCCCAAACCTATGACTACAACCAAACCGAACAGACCCACAAACAGAAAGCAAGAAGGGGAAGAAACAACACCCACACCCACGGAGAACAACATTCCAGAAAACCAGACAAAGCTACCTCCTCGCACTGAAGAATGATGCTGACGCCAGGAAACGAAGCCACGCTCTGGGACACCTCCTCGCACCCAAGAGACCACGAACCAGATCTGGATCTGGGACGCCGTCCAGTAAGGAGAAGGGAATGTGTGAAGGCGAGGAAGCTATGACCAACTAGATCCGATGACAGAGACCAGCAGGAGCAAGGTTGAAGACGGAAGCCCAGGGGGAGCGAGGTAGCCGCACGCCAGCCGCCGGCCTCCTCCCTCGAGCTTGAAGGGAGCGGAAGCCCTAGCCACACACAGATGCTCCTTCGGCCGGGACTCTTGTTCCATAAAGCAAACAACAATCGATTACTTCAACATGAAATGCATATCACCTTGTTCTCTAATACACACCTAATTAATCACCTAACCATTACTTAGTATGTGAATCAAATCATTAATATGTAATATGTCCCACCTTGATCACTAAAACACATATAATGACTTCAATATGAATAAGAAGTAATTGATTCACATTTGCTCAAAAAAAAGTAATTGATTCACATAAATGTGTATAATCAATAATTAGAAGTGAATAAATATGAAAAAATGATTAATGATGACATCAATGTAAAAAAAGGTAATGTGACAATTTTTAATATAGATATAAATAACTAATGTGACATTATTTGGATTAAGTATAACAAATTGGATAAAATGTCTTAGTTCGTGCAAAACAATCTGTTACAATACAATATGTTGATAACGAAGACTAAATTCAAATTATTAAGGATAATAATCAAGTATGTTGAGATAAATGAGTAAACCCTAAATGTGCTAAAACTCTTAATAAGATAAATAAGAAATATATATGACTTTGTGTATAATAATAAAATATAACTCTTTTGAAAACAAAGTATATATAACATGACACAATTAAAAGAATAATAAGGATGATATAATATCATAATGAATATAATATTAATAGGACTAAAATGTTAACTGTGTTATATCTAATAAAAAGAAATCTTAATAGTGGAACCCTTAGTGATCCATGAGAATATGACCTATGTGGAGTTTCTTGAGAAGATTATGAACTCCCAAGTTAAGCAGTTGAAAAACAAGGAGTTTGAGTTAGTAAAAGTTTTGGTGGAAGCTTTATGGAAACAACCCGGTACTTTAGTGTTGGGATGTTGCATACTCACCCTACACTTTTTGTTTGATATTTCGGGGGTGAAATCCTTTTTAAGGGGTGGAGTGACGTAACACACTGAATCTGAGATGTAATCTCCATATAATACTTTTTCCCAAGTTTCCCTTCCATTTCTTTCCCTTATGTCCTTGATGTTTAATTAGTGAAATTTCTAGTGGTTTGGTGAACATTTATTCACTATTTGTACCAATAAAAGGATTTATGCATAAATAACTCAGTGAAAATATATTTAAGGACCTTAGTTAGGTACTCTAAACCTTAATAAAACTTTTTATGGGTTTTTAAATCATAAAATGAGCCTAAGTTTCAAATTCGGTTCAATTTGGATATTGTTTGTGCAAGTTATGCAATTTTAGGTACATTCTGGACTTTTATGCAATTTACCAAATTGGGATGTTTTCTTTGTAAATTATCACATGCACTATAATCCTTAGATCTTTACTTACCATTGTAGATATTTTGAACAATGCAGAACAGAGTTGCATGTTGGTTTGAAGGTGTTTCTCTCCAAGGGCATTTTAGGGATTACCCTCTTTATAAATGAGCTTAACTTTATAAGCTATCAACCAATGGGGTTATTTATTTGATTGAAGGTCAATGGGGATGGACTAGAAGTCTCCATTGGATTTTAGAACAGACATTTGATATTCAAGAAGCCTCTATGAGTTGTTCTCTTGCATTTCCATGAAGCCCTAGGCTAAGGACACATGAAAAGTCCCATACACACCTCATGCTTGCCCCCTTCTTTATAAATCCATATCTACCCCTTCCCACCTCCCAATTCAAAAAATCTTTCTCTCCTTCTCTTTACTCCAGCTTAGAGCATCATTCGAACTCTGTATGGCCTCTAAGGTGTTGTCCCAAGGTAATAGAGGGTGCTTACCTTGGTGAAGAAGGCTCCTAGGGTTCCGACTCCTTGGTGATTTCGACCAAAACTAGTATGTTTCCTCCTTAGTTCCCTTTTTTCATATTTTTCATCTTCCTAACACCTTCTCCCAGGTCAGAACTATGGCCTTCCATAGTGAAACCCCACCTTGAGTCCTTAAACACCTCATCTCCATGTTCTTTTGCTAGGGTTTTTCACCTTTAAAGTGGAGAAGGTGTGTCTTGCTCGAGATAGGATCATTGTTGGAGTAACCACCCTCTCTAGCTCATGAATATTTCTTCTTGAACCTGTCCACCTTCCCTAGTGGTGATTTTTATAACCCCCTCATATATTGCTTACTACATGCTTAAAACTCATGCTTCTATGTTAAAATTGATGATCACCATCTCTATTTACCATGTTCTTCTAGGGTTTTGTTTTCTTGTTGTTTTACCTTATCTAGAAGAACTAGTTTGGTTGCCTATGCATATCCAACCCTGATCTTGGGTCAAATGGTGTTTTCTCCCACTCTCTCACTCTTCCTCTCTCTCTTGAAGATTTCTGAATTGTCATTTCCTAATTGGTTCAAAATGAAAATTTTTTATCTTTTAATCTGCTTATCCAAATTTGACAAATAAATATGTTTTGGAATTGGAAAATTTATCACAATATAATAAAAGTATTTTCAAGGTTTGATTTTTAGGGAGAAAGGGTGATTTTTGTAAAATGAATTTAATGCTTAAAATCCATAAAAATTACATCTTAATCATCATAACTCCAAAGTTAACATAAAAATATATTTTCTTGATCATGAGAACATGATAAGCTCATTGGTGAGATTTTTAGAGTCGAAATCTGATTTTTTCTAAAAAGGTGTAAAATTAGGGCTTCCGTACATAAATGTGTATTATGTACTCTAATACATGTTAATACATTGAAAATAGACAAAGAGGAACTTGGACTCAATTAAAGTGGTGAAAGTTAGTAATTAATATCACTAAGAGAGGTATGTGCATTCCTTACACCTTAAGTTGGGATATTTGCAAACCAAACCTTAAATATTCCTAATGAGGCTTAATTGAACCCTATTCCCTCTATTCCTGGTTATTTTGTTAAAATGCCTCAAAATTGGTAATGATATTCCTTTTCCCGGGTCTTGTACCCCAATGCCATATTCAAATTGATATGATGCTTTTACTTGCCATGAATTCTTTACTAGCATGTTGATTTTATGGACTATTTAGCTATAGTAGTTGTGACATCCTCAGATTTTCTAAAACTTAATCTAATGTGTGACGTCCAAATTGAAACCATCACCTCAACACACCCCACACTAGGCTACGAAGAATAAAATCAAGGGAGTTAGAAGGAAACAACCAAGAGCACATGCACATGAACAATAATAAAACCATACACATATGTTCACCATTCAACATATAATTATAACATGAATTGTTACATCATTTGATATTACATATTGAACAACAAACTTCTACATATACATGTATTACAACTAAACTACATGATCTTAAGACAACAAGTCCACCTGTACATCAGCTCTCCACACAACTCTCAACTATCCTGTATCTTCAAAAGCATAACCACGACCTAAACAAAAGATTACATGTGGTACACGTCAGCACAATATTCAAGAATATTGTACTGAGTATTCCTACAAGTATTTTATTTACCTCTCATCATATCTTGGCAATAAGATAAAACTAATACACTTGGCAGTAAAAGTAGAATATAAGAAAAGTATATACTTGCACAAAGATACTCATTAGCAAAATAGAACACATATATTGTAAACACATTTCCATCATATATCTTATACATCTTCCCCCAAGGGGCTTTGATGTTTTTTTAGGCCTTATGATCTACCACCAAGTGGTTTGTGATCATTATACAAACATCATATGATCTACCACCAAGTGGTTTGTGATCATTATGCATGTGCACTACCACCAAATGGTTTATGACCTATCTTATGATGGAACATCTATATTATGTTTGCAGGTGTTCATAGCCATAAGTATGGAAATTCAAGAAACATATCATACAAGACAATCATTTCAATCAATACCATATGCCAAGTCTTTACTACCATATAACACAAGCATAATGTATAATAAGCCAAGCAAGAGGTAATAGTGTACCTTGATCACATATATACTAATCACATACTCCTCATGTCATCTACATCCTTAGTCAACCCTGATTAAGACAAGATTACATATCACCATCATGTTCTCATCATCATACATCTCATATTAACCCTAAACGTGTTCATTTTAGGATTTAGCTTATTTCTTTAGTATATTTCCATATCACTTGCATTCTTGTCTTATATTTATCTTACTGACGTCATTTTCCAGATTATGGTTCATTATCTGAACATTAGGTGCCATATCCTTTTCACATATATTAACCCTAGGTTATATTCATTAATCCAATTAGGGTTTCCAACCATATTAAGAGAAATCATCATGTAACATGAATTTCGTGCACAACTACTGATATTAGAGTTACATATTATCTTACAATTACTGAAATAAGGGTGTTCTGTAAATTTCAACATTTATTGATCATAAATGTATTTTCTACATATTAATTAGGGTTATTAGCCCTAATTAGCCATATGGAGCAAATTACATGATTTTGTGCATCAACATCATAATCTCAGACCTTAAACGTATTATAAACATGGTATAGGTTTATTGATATTTTCTCATAATTTTAGGCCATCATTTACTATTTATTATACATCAAATAAGCATTTCACTACTTACATGATATCACTAATATTTAAGCATAAAAATACCGATATAAAGGTTCCATGTTGTTCTACTCATTTTCTGAGAATATCGGTACCTTGTTTGTATTTTTCTGATAAATCGGGTATTTATAATGAATTATTGAAGATCTGAACTTTTCTGAGGTTTTTACCTTTTTCGACCAATTGTGTGGTGCCACGTGGCTGGGTGGGACGCGGCTCCCCTTCGTTGGCTGGCCACCCAATATAGATCCTGGGTGGGATCCACGGATCTAGTGATTTGCCTACCCAGGTCGGGGCTCTGCCCTCTTTTCTTTCTCGCGCAACACGATCGTGCACTGAGCACCACGACTGTGGTGCCTAGATACCACGAACATCTTCTTCCCCTGCTTCTCGTGCACACCGCCACATGGCTCGGATCCAAGTGGCTCAGCTCCGGCGACCCGTTGGCCCTCCTCCAGAGCTCCTTCTCAGACCAAAGCACCTCCAAATTCTTCACCCACCACCTGCGGACCTCTACGGCTAGTAGGCTCCGGTGATTTGCCTCTGGAGCTCTGGATCGGTGGGAGCTCCGGTCATGGCCACAACCATGGAGCCAGGAAAGGGGGGAAAAACTAGTTTCCCACCACCATTCTGACATCTAGGGCTTCCAACAACTTCAGATTTCCTCCCTGGACTCGTCCTTCACCTTCAAAACCACCGTTGAGCCCTCTTGCTACACCCCCAACCTGGTGACCTTCTCCATTAAACTGACTTTGTCTTCCATGGAGGTCGAAGCCGGGGCAAGCTAGGTGGACATCTGGGTTCGTCCAACTATAGGGAGTAATTCCTCTCCATTCGTCCTTATTAACTCCCTCTGATAGATGCTCTAGCTCCCCTCCCTTCCTCTTAACCAGACCTGCTCATCTCAGTGGAGAGGTGGAGAGGAGCGGGATCTCTTTCTCCTTGTTCTCTTCATCATATGCCCCAAATGAGGGGTCAGTCCAATTGTTCTCACTGGAGGAACCTAACTCCTCGATTAATTCTTGCCCACAACCCACATTCTCGATGAGTGGTGGCTCAGAAGACCGCGGGGTCAACGGTCCCACGATCTTCATTGTGACAGGAGGTAGGAAGAGAGCTCTTGGTCGTCTGATCGTCATCCAAGGGCTCAACATAGCCCCTTCACAAGATCAATCCGTGGCTCTCCCTTCTCAAAGGCCACAATCATTGGGTTAGAGATCTAGGGCCATAAATTGGCTATACAAACACAGTCCAACATCCAGGGGCGTGACACATAATAAACCTTAGTACTTTGGTCATTAAATCATAAATTATGCCCAATATTTCACAACTTCAAACCATCATAACTTCTTCTAGGGTCCTCCAATTGCCACCAAATTTTAGCCATAGCTCTATCATCACTCAAGCTACATAATACGAAAATTTGGTGACAAAATTCACCTATATGACTTGCCAACTAAATTCCTCATAGGACATCTAATATAGGGACCTTAATCATGATATAAATATCGTTTGACATCCAACATTAGAAAACCACTTGGAACTCATGATATAACCCAACATATGAGTTATATATATTTGCAGATTTAAGGATTCCAAAAGTCCACTCCATCACATCCTACACACCTTAAAGGATATTTCATCCTCGAAATTAAGCCAGAATCCACTATATCACATCATATACATCTTAAAAGTACTTTTGTCCTCAAAAGTAAACCATACTCATACTTCTAAGGAAAACCTTATCTTTCCTTCATCCACATATAGGAACTATTCTATGTGTAACATATCCAAAAATAGAGCTCCATTATCATATCCAAACTACCATTAGGAGATTTTAAAACATCTAAGGTGAAACCTCACTTCATAGAAGGCTCAAACAAGGGTTTAGAAGCTTTGGTTATGTCATGACATATTTCATATCTTAGGGTTGCATCCTTATCTTTATCCATGCATTAGGGTTCCCACATCATATTACCATGTTCTAAAGGAGTTAACTAGAATTAGGCCATTATATCAAGGTATCATCACCATTTTATTAAGCTATTTGTTAGAACATGTTCAACATTAACATATGCCTTTTAGGAGGGTATTAACTATAGTTAACCCTCTTTATCCATCTAGATCATATCAAGGTGTCATAATCGTTATGTTATGCTAACTATCAATGCTATTTTTTTAGCACTAAGATTAACACATCAGGTAACATGTTTCATTTATATGATCTTATTTCATTTATCATAATAAACTGTAACATTTACTAATGATTTCATCACAAGATTAACCAAAAATATCACATTATCATCATTATTCATATATATGGTTAACCATCTATGCATTGATATCTATTGAACCATCTCTAGGGTTCCATCATATAATGTCTATATATCATGTCTCGAGATTAGATCACATCTTACATATATTATATTATGGTTGTGCTAAACAAACTTATACAAGTGGCTCGTGAAACATGTATCAAAACTTTATATAGTCCAATTGAGGTTCTCCTAACCCATACCACGAGGGTAGTGCCATGCTCAATCTCTCTGAGTTAACTCAACTCTATGAGTATCTCATATGTACAAACTATATCTTCCCTCTCGGTCTAGGGTTCTCAGATATACCTCATTGGTACTAGATATTGCCTTCCAAGCTCAAGCCACATAAGCACAAACCAAAACATTCTATGACATACTCTTATCAGCTCTATACCCATGAAAACTATTTCTCAACTCTCTTTCTCTTATATACACACCACTAGATTCCTATATGGGAACCACCAACCGGAGCACGAGGTTGTAAAAAAAAACTAACATAGCTACCTCCTCCAGGGTCTTGGGCTCTCTCCCTCACCCAGATGGCAGGCAATCATATAATGAGCCTCTCTCTATCTCTAGGGTTTGGTCCTCCCAAGGATATCTAGGGTTCAAGAAAACTATCAGAATCATACATAGATCGACTCAACTCAATCACTCAGGAGTAGTCTAGTTTAGGACATATCATATCACATATCTCATAATTCTCATATCTTGGAGTTTAGGTTCTCTGACATTCTCCCTGTGGGTCTCGCTCTCTCTTGAGCTAACCCCAAAACTGGTCCTAACACTAGAGGTCCTCCTTTGTAAAAGAGATTGAGGCTCTTGCAGATTCACATCCTTGTCTCATCTTAGCTTATCTCATAAAATCCTAGTTAGTTGAATCATAAAATCTTATCTCAAATCCTCAAAACTGAACTCATGTCCTCAAAGACAAACATAGATCATCATAACCATCTTATATCATCTATACAAGACCTACATCATATCATCAAAACTTATGTCATCTATTCCATCTATCATATATTCTAATAAGGCTCTAGACATCTAATCTAGAACTATTCTCTCTTCTAGACTGTTGTCATTCACTTTCACTTAGGTTGCATGATCACCTCCTATTCATACATGTGTGGGGACACATTTTTTTAATACTTACATATATAATAAAATATTATATAGTTTTTCTTCGATAAAAAAAGCATCAAAGAAAACTATCGAGGTTCGATCCGTTTGGAATAAAAAAACAAATCCTGAAAACGAGTGTCCCACACATAGTAGAGAGTACAATGTCATGAAAACTAGTAAAAAGGGTGAGAACAAGGGGTAGACTAGTGTAGCTACTCTAGACAACATGTGCAGTATGTCTAGGTTTTCTCTTCCCTTGATGCACGTCATTTCCAAGTAGTGCAACGTCCCATACCACTGCACCATAAGGAAAGAATGACATCTAAGGACTTTCTAATCAACAAGCACCAGTCTAGACCTAGTTCTCGGACATCTAGGTGCTAACCTAGAGGCTAGGTCAGATCTAATCTCTAAAATATGACTAATCTAACCCTAAAAGATTATTAAGGTTCAAGGTTCTTTAGTTTTGAGTTGCATAATGAGCAAATGTTAGGCTTTGCTATTGTTCATGCTCTGATACCACCTGTGACGTCCTCAGATTTTCTAAAACTTAATCTAATGTGTGACGTCCAAATTGAAACCCTCACCTAAGCGAGAATCCCAATTTAAACACCCCACACTAGGCTAAGAAGAAGAAAATCAAGGGAGTCAGAAGGAAACAACCAGTAGCACATGCACATGAACAATAATAAAACCATACACATATGTTCACCATTCAACATATAATTATAACATGAATTGTTACATCATTTGATATTACATATTGAACAGAAAACTTCTACATATACATGTACTACCACTAAACTACATGATCTTAAGATAACCGGTCCACCTGTACATCAACTCGTCACACAACTCTAAACTATCCTAGATCTTCAAAAGCATAACCACGACCTAAAAAAAAGATTACAGGCGGTACACGTCAGCACAATATTCAAGAATATTGTACTGAGTACGCCTACGTGTCTTTTATATACCTCTCATCATATCTTGCAATAAGATAAAACTAATATACTTGGCAGTAACCGCAGAATATAAGAAAAGCGTATACTTGCACAAAGATATTCATTAGCAAAAGAGAACACATATATGTTAAAAACATTTCCATCATATATCTCGTACATCTACCCCCAAGGGGCTTTGATGTTTTTTAGGCCTTATGATCTACCACCAAGTGGTTTGTGATCATTATACAAACATCATATGATCTACCACCAAGTGGTTTGTGATCATTATGCATGTGCTCTACCACCAAGTGGTTTATGAGCTATCTTATGATGGAACATCTATATTGTGTTTGCAGGTGTTCATAGCCATACGTATGGAAATTCAAGCAACATATCATACAAGACAATCATTTCAATCAATACCATATTCCAAGTCTTTACTACCATATAACACAATCATAATGTATAATAAGCCAAGCAAGAGGTAATGGCATACCTTGATCACATATATACTAATCACATACTCCTCATGTCATCTACATCCTTGGTCAACCCTAAATAAGACAAGATTACATATCACCATAAGGTTCTCATAATCATACATCTCATCTTAACCCTAAATGTGTTCATTTTAGGATTTAGCTTATTTCTTTAGTATATTTCCATATCACTTGCATTCTTGTCTTATATTTATCTTACAGATGTCATTTTCCAGATTATGGTTCATTATCTGAACATTAGGTTCCATATCCTTTTTGCATATATTAACCCTAGGTTATATTCATTAATCCAATTAGGGTTTCCAACCATATTAAGAGAAATCATCATGTAACATGAATTTTGTGCACGACTACTGATATTAGAGTTACATATTATCTTACAATTACTGAAATAAGCGTATTCTGTAAATTTTTACATTTATTGATCATAAATGTATTTTCTACATATTAATTTGGGTTATTAGCCCTAATTAGACATATGGAGAAAATTACATGATTTTATGCATTAACATCATAATCTCAGACCTTATATGTATTATAAACATGGTTATAAGTTTACTGATATTTTCTCATAGTTTTAGGCCATCGTTTACTATTTATTATACATCAAATAAGAATTTCACAACTTACATGATATCACTAATATTTAAGCATAAAAATACTGATATAAAGGTGTCATGTTGTTCTACTCATTTATCTGAGAATATCGGTACCTTGTTTGTATTTTTTTGATAAACCGGCTATTTATAATGAATTATTGAAGATCCGAACTTTTCTGAGGTTTTTACCATTTTCGACCAATTGCGTGGTGCCACGTGGCCCGGTGGGGGCACGACTCCCCTTCGTTGGCTGGCCACCCGATTCGGATCCTGGGTGGGATCCACGGATCGAGTGATTCACCTACCCGGGTTGGGGCTCTGCCCTCTTTTCTTTCTTGCGCAACACAATCATGCGCTGAGCACCACGACCGTGGTGCCTAGATACCGCAAAGATCTTCTTCCCGTACTTCCCGTGTGCGCCGCCACACGACTTGGCTCCGACAACCCATTGGCCCTCCTCCAGAGCTCCTTCTCAGACCAAAGAACCTCCAAAGTCTTCGTCCACCACCTACGGACCTCTGCGGCTAGTCGGCTCTGGTGATTTGCCTCTGGAGCTCTGGATCGGTGGGAGCTCTGGTAATGGAAGCCGCCATGGAGACAGGAAATGGTGGAAAAACTAGTTTCCCGCCACCATTCTGACATCTGGGGTTTCCAACAACTTCGGATTTCCTCCCTAGACTCATCCTTCACCTTCAAAACCACTGCTGAGCCCTCTTGCTACACCGCCCAACCTGGTGACCTTCTCCATTAAACTGACTTTGTCTTCCATGGAGGTTGAAGCCGGGGCAAGCTAGGTGGACCTCTGGGTTCGTCCAACCACAGGGAGTAATTCCTCTCCATTTGTCCTTATAAACTCCCTCTGATCGATGCTCTATCTCCCCTCCCTTCCTCTTGACCTGACATGCTCGTCTCAGTGGAGAGGTGGAGAGGATCGGGAGCTCTTTCTTCCTGTTCTCTTCATCGTATGCCTTAAATGAGGGGTCAGTCTGGTCGTGCTCACTAGAGGAACCCAACTCCTCGATTAGTTCTTTCCCACAACCCACGTTCTCGATGAGTGGTAGCTTAGAAGACCACAGGGTCAGCTGTCCCACGATCTCCATTGCGACAGGAGGTAGGAGGAGAGCTCTTGGTCGTCTGATCATCATCCAAGGGATCTGCATAGCCCCTTCACAAGATCAATCTATAGTTCTCCCTTATCAAAGGCCACAATCACTAGGTTAGAGATCTAGGGCCATAAATTGGCTACGCAAACACAGTCCAACATCCAGGGGCATGTGACACATAATAAACCTTAGTACTTTTGTCATTAAATCATCAATTATGCCCATTATTTTACAACTTCAAACCATCATAACTTCTTCTAGAGTCCTCCAATTGCCACCAAATTTTAACCATAGCTCTATCATCACTCAAGCTACATAATACACAAATTTAGTGAAAAAAATCACCTATATGACTTGCCAACTAAATTCCTCATAGGACATCAAATATAGGGACCTTAATCATGATATAAATATCGTTTGACATCGAACATTAGAAAACCACTTGGAACTCTTGATATAACCCAATATATGAGTTATGTATATTTGGAGATTAAAGGATTCCAAAGTCCACTCCATCACATCCTACACACCTTAAAGGATATTTCATCATCGAAATTAAGCCTAAATCCACTTTATCACATCATATACATCTTAAAAGAACTTTCATCCTTGAAAGTAAACCATACTCATACTTCTAAGGAAAACCTTATCTTGCCTTCATCCACATGTAGGCACTATTGTATGTGTAACATATCCTAAAACAAAGCTCCATAATCATATCCAAACTACCATTAGGAGGTTTTAAAACATCTAAGGTGAAACCTCACTTCATAGAAGGGTCAAACAAGGGTTTAGAAGCTTTGGTTATGTCATGACATATTTCATATCTTAGGGTTGCATCCTTATCTTTAACCATGCATTAGGGTTCGCACATCAGATTACCATGTTCTAAAGGAGTTAACTAGAATTAGACCATTATATCAAGGTGTCATCACCATTTTATTGAGCTAATTGTTAGAACAAGTTCAACATTAACATATGCCTTTTAGGAGAGTATTAACTATAGTTAACCCCATTTATCCATCTAGATCATATCAAGGTTTCATAATCATTATGTTGTGCTAACTATCAACACTATTTTTTAGCACTAAGATTAACACATCGGGTAACATGTTTCATTTATATGATCTTATTTCATTTATCATAATAAACTATAACATTTACTAATGATTTCATCACAATATTAACCAAAAATATCACATTATCATCAATATTCATGTATATGTTAACCATCTATGCATTGATATCTATTAAACCATCTCTAGGGTTCCATCATATAATGTCTATATATCACGTCTCGAGATTGGATCACATCTTACATATATTATATTATGGTTGTGCTAAACAAACTTATACAAGTGGCTCGTTAAACCTGTATCAAAACTTTATATAGTCCAATTGAGGTTTTCCTAACCCATACCACGAGGGTAGTTCCATGCCCAGTCTCTCTGAGTTAACTCAACTCTATGAGTATCTCATATGTACAAACTATATCTTCCCTCTCGGTCTAGGATTCTCATGTATACCTCATTGGTACTAGAGATAGCCTTACAAGCTCAAGACACATAAGCACAAACCAAAACATGCTATGACATATGCTTATCAGCTCTATACCCATGAAAACTATTTCTCAACTCTCTTTTTTCTTATATACACACCACTAGATTCCTATATGGGAACCACCAACCGGAGCATGAGGCTATAAAAAAAAACTAACATAGCTACCTCCTCCAGGGTCTTGGGCTCTCTCCCTCACCCAGATGGCAGACACTCATATAATGAGCCTCTCTCTATCTCTAGGGTTTGGTCCTCCCAAGGATATCTAGGTTTCAAGAAAACTATAAGAATCATACATAGATCGACTCAACTCAATCACTTAGGAGCACTCTAGTTTAGGACATATCATATCACATATCTCATAATTCTCATATCTTGGAGTTTAGGTTCTCTGACCTTCTGCCTGTGGGTATCTCTCTCTCTCTCTTGAGCTAACCCCAAAACTGGTCCTAACACTAGAGGTCCTCCTTTGTAAAGGAGATTGAGGCTCTTGTAGATTCACATCCTTGTCTCATCTTAGCTTATCTCATAAAAGCCTAGTTACTTGAATCATAAAATCTTATCTCAAATCCTCAAAACTGAACTCATGTCCTCAAAGACAAACATAGATCATCATAACCATCTTATATAATCTATACAAGACCTACATCATATCATCAAAACTTATGTCATCTATTCCATCTATCATATATTCTAATAACGCTCTAGACATCTAATCTAGAACTATTATCTCTTCTATACTACTGTCATTCACTTTCACTTAGGTTGCATGATCACCTCCTATTCATACATGTGTGGGGACACATTTTTGTAATACTTACATATATAATAAAATATTATATAGTTTTTCTCTGATAAAACAAGCGTCAAAGAAAACCATCGAGGTTCGATCCATTTGGAATAAAAAACCAAATCCTAAAAATGAGTGTCCCACACATAGTAGAGAGTACAGTGTCATGAAAACATGGTTATAGGTTTACTGATATTTTCTCATAATTTTAGGCCATCATTTACTATTTATCATACATCAAATAAGCATTTCACAACTTCCATGACATCAGTGATATTTAAGCATAAAAATACTAATATAAAGGTGCCATGTTGTTCTACTCATTTTTCTGAGAATATTGGTACCTTGTTTGTATTTTTATGATAAATCAGCTATTTATAATGAATTATTGAAGATATGAGCTTTTCTGAGGTTTTTACCTTTTTCGTCCAATTGTGTGGTGCCACGTGGCCCACTGGGGCGCAACTCCCCTTCGTTGGTTGTTCACCCGATCTGGATCTTGGGTGGGATCCATGGATCTAGTGATTCTCCTACCCAAGTCGGGGCTCTGCCCTCTTTTCTTTCTCGTGCAACACGACCGTGGTGCCTGGATACCACGAACATCTTCTTCCCCTGCTTCCTGTGTGCGCTGCCACACGGCTCGGCTTCGGCGACCTGTTGGCCCTCCTCCAGAGCTCCTTCTCAGACCAAAGCAACTCCAAAGTCTTTGTCCACCATCTACGGACCTCTACAGCTAGTCGGCTCCAGTGATTTGCCTCTGGAGTCTGGATCGGTGGGAGCTCCGGTCATGGCAGCCACCATGGAGCCATGAAAGGGGGGGAAAACTAGTTTCCCACCACCATTCTGACATCTGGGGCTTCCAACAACTTCAGATTTCCTCCCTGGACTCATCATTCACCTTCAAAACCACTGCTGAGCCCTCTTGCTACACCGCCCAACTTGGTGACTTTCTCCATTAAACTGACTTCGTCTTCCATGGAGGTCAAAGCCGGGGCAAGCTAGGTGGACCTCTGGGTTCATCCAACCACAAGGAGTAATTCCTCTCCATTCGTCCTTATTAACTCCCTCTGATCGATTCTCTAGCTCCCCTCCCTTCCTCTTGACTAGACATGCTCGTCTTAGTGGAGAGGTGGAGAAGAACGGGAGCTCTTTCTCCCTGTTCTCTTCATCAATGCCCCAAATGAGGGGTCAGTCCAGTCGTGCTCACTAGAGGAACCCAACTCCTCAATTAGTTCTTACCCAAAACCCACGTTCTCGATGAGTGGTGGCTCAAAAGACCGCGGGGTCATCTGACCCACGATCTCCATTGCGAAGGGAGGTAGGAGGAGAGCTCTTGGTTGTCTGATCGTCATCCAAGGGCTCAACATAGCCCCTTCACAAGATCAATCTATGGTTCTCCCTTCTCAAAGGCCACGATCACTAGGTTAGAGATATAGGGCCATAAATTGGCTACGCAAACACAATCCAACATCCAGGGGCATGTGACACATAATAAACCTTAGTACTTTGGTCATTAAATCATCAATTATGCCCATTATTTCACAACTTCAAACCATAATAACTTCTTATTGGGTCCTCCAATTGCCACCAAATTTTAACCATAGCTCTATCATCACTCAAGCTACATAATACTCAAATTTGGTGACAAAACTCACCTATATGAATTACCAACTAAATTCCTCATAGGACATCAAATATAGGGACCTTAATCATGATATAAACTCACCTGACTATGAAGTTACCATCTCCCAATGGCCACCATCTCTGTATGTTTGGCAGTAGTCTAGCACTGATTGGAATGGCAAGTATGCTTCTAGTGATGTTGTCAGGGAACACTGTGCTTATGAGTTCAGCATTCCACTCTCTTCCTGTGTCCCTCATAAGCTCTCTCACCGAGTTGTAGTGGCAGTTATCCCCCTCCTTGTATCTATCCAGAGCACTCTCCTAAAACAATATCCATTTATCCTCCCATATATTTATTGTTGTCCCGTTTCCCACCCTCCATGTTGTGCCTTCTAAGAGTAAAGCTTTTTCTCCCCACATGCTTCACCATGTGTAACTGGGATTGTATCCTCTCCCGGCCTCCATGATCGTTGTCCCGGGGAAGTATCGTGCCTTGAAGACCCTGGACACCATGGTTTCTGGCTTCGTGTAGACCCGCCAAATCTGCTTTGCTAGCAGCGCTTGGTTGAATACGTGGAGATTTTGGAAACCCATGCCACCTTGCCTTTTAGGTCTACATAAATTATCCCAACTCATCCACGCTAGCTTTCTTTCATTCCCTTTCGCACCCCACCACCACCTTGCCACCATGTTGTGGACTTTGTCAATTAATCATGGCGTCAACTGAAAAATGCTCATGACATACATGGGTATAGATTGTGCCACCACTTTAATGAGGACTTCCCTTCCAGGTTTTGACAACAATTTTTCCGCCCAACCTTTAAGCTTTCGCCATAACTTATCTTTGATGTAGTTGAACACCTGCTTCTTTGGCCTCCCCATCGCAGTAGGCAGACTGAGATAACGGGCATGTTTGTCCACCTCTTTGACATGTAAAAGTTGTTTAATTTCCTCCCTTCTCTGGTAGCTTGTCTCTTTGCTGAAAACAACCTCTATCTTAAAATAATTTATCTTTTAACTGGAGGCCTGTTCATATTGGCTGATAATTTCAACAACTTTCATGCACTCTCCGTTGGTTGCTCTTGCAAAGAGAATGATGTCATCTGCAAAAAAAAGGTGAGAAATACTCGGTGCTACTCTACTAACCTTAATCCCATGGATGAGATTATTGTTAGCCGTAGCTAAGAGGGAGGTAGAGAAAGCATCCGCACAAATTATGAAGAGATAGGGTGAGAGAGGGTCACCTTGCCTTAATCCACGGCTTGACTTGATTGTTTTGGTTCTGTCCCCATTGATAGCAAAGGCATGACTGACGGTGGAGATACATTTATAGACTCGGTCCCTCCGTTTCTCCCCAAAACCCATGATTTTCTTAACGTGGATCAGGAAATCCCATTCAACTCTATCATATGCCTTTGACATGTCAAGCTTCAGTGCAATACTACCTTTACCTTTTGAATTTTCCCCTTCATTTTATGAAAACATTTATACGCAATAAGGGCATTGTCGGTGATCATTCTTCCAGGAATAAAGGCACTTTGATTTTCTGAGATAATGGAGTTTGTGCGGTTTTAGCCTATTGGCTACAATTTTGGATGTGATTTTGTAAATAACATTGCACATGCTTGTGGGTCTGAACTCCCCCATTGTCATCGGCTTCTCTACCTTTGGAATCAAGACTACCAGTGTATTGTTTACTTCCCTTAGACTCCACTGCCCACACCACCACCCCTTTATGTAACTGGACACATCTGTCCCCACAATACGCCAGTACTTTTGAAAGAAGATTGCCTTCATCTCGTGTGGACCCGTCACTTTGTTTGGGTGCATTTGTCTTATAGCCAGTAGCACTTCAGCCTCTGTGATATCAACCTCAAGCTATGTAGCCACTTCACTGTCAATCCTTCTCGCCATACCTATAGTAGCCTCCTCAAAACTCCTTGGTTTACTAGATTTAAATAGATCATTGAAAAAATCCACAACCACTTTTTGGATGTTCTCTTCTTCCATTTTCCAGATGCCACTCATTTTTTAGCCCCTCTATTTTGTTCCTCCTTCTCCTATCGATTTCCTTTTGGTGAAAGTATGTTGTATTTTTATCTCCATCTCTCATCTCATTTACCTGTGCTCCGACATACCAGTAGGCCTCATCATATCTCAGTGAATATTGAAGCTCTTTTGCAATGTTTCCTACTCTTTCAATCATATTATTGTCTGGTGGAAGTGCTTGTACCTCAGTGAGTTTCGCCTCCAGCTCTCTAATTCTTTTCCTTCTTGCTTTGAATTTTTTATCTGCCCAATCTTTTAGTTCCACCCCGCATCGATTAAGTTTTTCAACAGGTCATCTGCTAGACTGTAATTCCACACCTTGTTTATTGTGTCTTGACATTCTTCCTCCACCATCCATGCTGGTTCAAAAGCAAAGAAATCATTCCATTTTTTCTTTCTTTTCAGTTGCCTTCTATTAGCTGTAATGATGAGTGGGGCATGATCTGACTCATAAATAGGGATATGAATCACCTTGCAGTAAGTGTATCGGTCCCTCCAGTCCAGACTCACCAATGCCCTGTCCAGCCTTTCCTGTACTAGAGTCTCCACTGAATGACCCCTGTGCCATGTGTAGATACTACCAGAATACCCCAAGTCAATAAGGGCACAGTCATCTATAGCATCCCTGAATCCCTGCATGACTCTTTCTTCTTTAGGGGGGGCCCAAATTTTTCAACATTTGACGTAATCTCATTGAAATCGCCAAAGAATAAAATTGATATCTCTGTCTCACTTTTTAGTTTTCAAATAAGCTCCCGCATCTTGTACTTGTTTGGTTGGTCTACCCACCTATATATGTCGATTTCTTTCCACTTTCTAGCTCTCCCTTCATCCACAATGCATTCTACGTTCCTCTGTGAGTAGCTCAGAATTTCCACCTCTGTGTCTTTCCACCAACATCCCAAGCCCCTTGCTCTGCCGTTGCTAGAGATACATATCCCATTAAGGAAACCACAACTTCTCTTCACCTCCTCCAACTTTGTATCCACCATCATAGTTTCCATGACAAAAACTATGTTTGGGCTCTCCCTCCAGCACCATGACCTGAGTGTTGGTGCTTTGTCAGGGCCTCCCATTCCCTGACAATTCTAGCTTATGATTTTCATTGTCCTTCATAGGGTTGGTCACCACCAACCTCTGCTACTTGGTCAACATTGATTTTGGTCTATCCTACATTATCTGACTCATGTTGTCTTGCCTTCTTTCCTGAGTCCGGTTGGACCCCTTGATCGTCCACATCCATGTCGCAACTCCCATGTTCTCTATCTCTCTTCCCTGTATGATTTTCCCACTCGACCTCCTCCTCTGGGATACCCAGCCTGTCTCCTTTTCTCATCTTGTAAACCCAAGGGACATGTATTTTCTCCTTATTCTGTGTTTTCTCCTTCTTTTTTCCCTACTATTTCTTCCTATCCATTTTCTGCTGCCTGCCTTGTGCTTGTGTACAAATCGGTTCCTTCCTTTGCCCTTTACGTACCTCAGTGTTCGTTCCCACCACAGTATCAGTGATCCTTTCAGCCTCTGCCTCATCTTCATCCCCATTACTCATTTCCTTGGCGACGCTGGTGCCTCCTCGGGTATACTGTCTCCTCCCCTCAGCGACAAAAGTTCCTCCATGGTGAATGTGTGTCTATCTTTCACCTTCCCCTCACCCACTTCGTCACAATTTTGCACTGCCCCTTTATTCCCCTTTCACCTCTCAGCTCCACTCTCCTGCGCCTTATTTCCCCCGCTCATGCTGTCTGCCTCCCTTGCCTGCCCCGTCCCTTCTATCGGTCCTCCATCCGCCTCATATCAGCCTCTCTCCATCCCGCCCTTCCCCATGTCCATGCCATGTGTACCACCCACTCTATCGGTTTTCCCCGACCCCCCATAGCTATCAGTGCCCCTAGCCACGCTCCCAGCCGAGGAGGCATCTACACTCCCGTATTCCATTCCCCCCTCCATCGCTGGTGGGCGTCGACAGAACTGTAGTTTCTTATTCGCCGAGCCTGCCCCATAAAGCTTGTCTTGAACTGAGATCCTCAGTTTGTGAGGTGAGGCCTTTAACCATGGCCCCCATTGTCCTGTGTCTGACTCACCCCAGTATGCATCTGGGCAGTCCTTATCGACATGCCCTAGTCTCCCGCAGTAGTAGCAAAGCATCGAAAACCACTCGTACTTGACCTCCATCGTCACAATGTCGCCCGCTCATGTTTTGATTTGCAGTGCTCTCTTTAATGGTTTACTGATGTCCACGATGATCTAGACTCTTGTAGATCTCTCCCACCCCAGTTCGTCACGGTCTAAGGTTAGCACCTCCCCCAGTCTGGACACTATCTCATAGACCGTCCTCTCTCCTCGATACCCTAGTGGTAGGCCATATAGCCTGACCCAAAAAGGGCTAGTTGTGGGGGCTATGTTCGCCGGTTGTGCGTTATGCACGTTCTCCTTCAACAACAACAATCGATTATCGAAGTTCCATGGTGCACCCTCGAGCACTTTCCGCTTGTCCTTCCAGTCAAAAAACTGAACAACAAAAGTCTCTCCTTCCAGTTGCTTGAACAGATGCTTCTCCTTTAGCCCCCACAATTGGCTAAGAGTCTTTTGCATCACCCAGAAATTGTATGCCCTGCTCGTCAGAATCCGTCCCACCAGCACAAGTTCCATGTGCGCCACTGCCTCCTCATCCTCTTCCACTTCAATTTTGATCGGTGTTGCTTCCTCCTCAGTTAACCTAAGTCATGAATATCTCTCTACTAATTCCTTTGCCATCTTGGGACCCGACCAGAACAATTAGCACACCTTGGACCTACAAGAGCAAGACATGACAAATGCAATGTAAAAGATGATTATCGCTGAATGGAATCAAAGATGACTATGTGCATGCATTTCACCTCTCTCCTCTCCTGCTTTCACAAACCAATCATGAAAAGAGCACAAAGCATATGAACTTCAAATATAGCACATAGAATACACAAGTTATCCATATTTGTTCCATAAAGTTCCAGGTAAACCGTTTCATGGTGGCGTTAATCAAGAATGACTAGGAGTGTTGTTTCACATTCATGCATTCAATCTTATATTTCAAGTCACACCAAATGACCCACGTGGCTGCAGAAAAGGGAAAAATGAGCTAAGTTTGATACTTCTTAGCTCAATAGGTATGAAAGTGGAAGAAAGGGTTGCGGTAAGATTTTTGGAGTGTTTTTACACACTCATCTTTTCTTTGTTTGAATGCTCTTAAACAGGAGCATCCTTTTATTTTCTTTTTGCATTTTGCATTTTTTTTCTTTCTTGCCCTTGGTGTAGATAGGGCATATGGTGGATAGAATGAAGTGGGGAGGTAGAGATGTGGCCACCCCAAACTTTTGGAGGTGACCAAGGCTGATTATGTGCACTAGGGCATCTTTTTATGAGGCGGATGGGTATGAAGATGGTGGAAGAAGAGTCGGGTCAAAGAGGGGACATTGGTATGATTCTCCACATAAGACATCATGCATGAAAATTAATCCAATACTTCATCCCAGATATCACACCACATGAATGAACAATATGAAATTGATATATCAATCAAGTAATTCTACAAGCACTAAGCGTTCAAAGCTTGCTCAACTTCACAATTTAGCCAAATCAATCACAACCATAAGAGAGGTGATGCACATGTAAAAAGTCAAACCTTGATACCACTTAGCAATAAATATTGATAAGCCACTTGCATTTTTTAAAGGTCATCATTTTTACTCAAAACAGTAGAGATTGGGTCAAAACACACTTTTTAGACAAGAAATCTCAAATTTGGGCAAAACTGGCCAAAACGGTGCCAAGTTGCTTCCAATCACATCTAAACCTATATTATTGAACTTAAAATAGTAAACAAGCAAATCCTAACTAAAGCATGCAAAAATTAAAAAAATCTACATGATATGCAATGCATGGCGAAAGAGAAAAATTTTGGAAAATTACGCAAAAAAATGACAAGATGGTAAACTACATGACATGCAGGTACGCAAAAAATGACAAGATGGTAAACTGCATGTTACGACCCCATCTGAGCTTAATTGGTAAACTAGGGTTTACCTAGACAATTTCAAAGATTAATTGGAATAATCATTCTTGAGATCTAATTAATGACGATAACACAATTAGGATGTTTTAACTATGATAAGAAGTTTAAGTGTTCGTTTGCCTTGAGAATTAGGGTTTGAGAAACATAAACCCTAATCGGCCCAAAATAGGGTTTTGATGATACATGAACACAAAATTTGATAAGTATAGTGTTTCAGTAAATGATTTTTAGTATTTTATGTGTAACTCTGATTTACTTAAAATTTGTATATAATTTGGATGTATAAAATGTGAACAACATTGGTAAATATCAGAATTTTTGAAGAATGTTCTGACCTATTTATCGGTCGAGTTTCAAACTCGACCGATCATATTTCCAGATTTATATAGCAGTGTGGTAATTGAATTTTATCTTTTTATTGGTATATATAATTGATCTAAAATTTTTACTGTATTTGAAAAACACAGTTTTAGACACTCTGTTAAATTGGCGTAATTTTTGGATGACTTTTGATCTCTACAGTGAGGGTGTCGGTCGAGTTCTGTGCAGGACAAACTCGACCGAATCTGCTGCAGACTGCAATATAGCAGTGCACTGTTCTATTTTTGGTTATTTATTGGTAACTCCAAATGATCTCAATATTTAACTGAAGCTTTATAGATCAATTATAAACAAATTTCTAAATTCCCATAATTTTTGGAGAAGGTTTCATCTCTGAAATAAACGAATTACAGTAACTTTTGTATAACTCAATATTCAGCCAATATAATTAAAGTTGAGTGTTGGGTCAATATGCAATTGACCCAAGCAGCTCAAATTGACTTATATGATCGACCACACACACACACATCTCTCATTCTTCGTCATCCATCCCAGAGAAACAAAAATCTAGAGAGAGAGGGAGAGTTAGGGCTTGAGTGGAGAAAGAGGAGGAATTGCTGACCTAGGGTTTTGCGGTCCGAGGAATGGTGAAATCAAGTAAGTTTGGATCCTTTGCATAGACTTTTATGGTGAATCTTCTCTCTCATGTCAAGATTCCATCCATGCTCTGATTTGATCCAAGATGATGTCGAAATTCCCTCTTTTCTCACCCTTTCTTCATAATCCCTCATTTTCAAGGTTTCCGAGTTGAATGGAAGAAGAATTGGGAGTTTTGCTAGGGATTTGATATGAGTTCGAGATCCCCTGAGTTGAGCTGCAATTTTGAGGTGTTTTCACACCTTTGGGTGAGTGGGTTCTTCCTTTAAACAGTATAATGCACGAAATTTGATTATAGCATCCAAATCCCTAATTGCTTGGTGATGCGATGATTTTGAGTCGCATTTATAGACCTTTTTCATATGTGTTTTGTGCCTTAATTACTCATTTTCATGGATAATATTGCATAATTCACTTTATTTGGTCTTTGCCATCATTTTATATCAAATCCCCTTTATTTCATTATTTTAAGCATTATTGATCATCTTATCATAAATCGTGTGGATTTATTTGGTCTTGTTGTACAATTTCAGGAAAAACAAGTATCTACATCCGTCGATACCATCGACGGGTGTCGATACCATCGACCAAGCCACAGGTTGTCAGCCGAGAAGAGCAATACAGAGTCGATACCATCGACGCCCAAGTCGATGGCATCGAGATGTCTCCAGGCTGCTAGCGAGGATTAAGTCGATACCATCGACGGATGTCGATGCCATCGACACAAGGAGAGCTACAGCGTCGCTAAACGACAACAACCGACGCTAAAGGAGTCGATACCATCGACACCCAAGTCGATGGTATCGAGATCACCACAGGCGCTCAGAATAAAAGAAAGGAAAGCTGCCGCTAATCCGCTGGGTCGATACCATCGACCCGCGTCGATGGTATCGACGCCGGCAGATATGCGTTGGATCTGTTTTGATATCAATCGGACGGCTGTCATTATTTGACGACCTAATTAGGGACTTATACCTAATGACGGCCGCCCAGAAAAAAAGGGGGATCTCATATTTGGATTGCACGAGTGCCGAGGAGGAGAGAAAGGAGAACGGAGGCCGAGAAGCTCATACCGGGTGATTCGGACGCTGCCGAAGACAATTTCCACCACCGACAGGCGGGGGAAGCTGTGTTCTACGCCAAGGATCCACCGGTTCTTCTCCGTTCAGGGGTTTTCCCATCTATTTCACGTTTTTCTTATGAATTCCCCAATTTCTACCATGTATTTGTGTAAGATGAACATGAGAGGCTAAAACCCTCAATCTTTAGGACCGGGAGTAGCCCGGGGATACATTGTATGATGATCTTATATTGATAATTCATATTTTTCTCTCATATCCGTGGTATAAATTCGTTTTCTCTATTGCTATTGTTATGCTTGATCACCATAATAGTAAATTAATGCCCTTAATCACTTCGACAGAAGGATTAACGGTTGAAAAGAAACGAATTCTACATTAATTAATAAAACCCTTGACAAAGGAGTTGTAAAATTAATGGTGGGAACTGAGGGACCGATCCTAATGCGCTTAGTTTAGGGGAATGATTACTACGACGGTGGAATCAACCTAAACCTAAGTAGTGAATTACACCACGACAGTGGGTAATTCTCATTTCAGGCCACTACCCGGATAGAGAGAGAAGTGTGAGGAATTATATGAAATCTAATACAATGTTGACCCGCGGTGAAACCGCCATCCTAAAGATATCCTTTTAATTGATTAAATTAACCTTTAATCGATTATTTTCTTTGTTTCATTTTTATTTTCTTTTAATTTCAACAACAAATTCTACTTTGTTAATCGGTCTAGCTGATTGCGATTAGTTAGTAGAAGTCTCCAATAATTCACGTATCCCTGAGTTCGACTCGGGCCTCACAAGGCCTATATTACTCGACGCGTATACTTGCGTTTAAGCGCGTAGTAAAATACACGTCAAGTTTTTGGCGCCGTTGCCGGGGACACGGCGAATTATTGGCACTTTGAGTGCTAAGAGCGGCCACTCTAGGCCACAATTTTTTTTTATTTATTTTAAAACAATTTCAAAAATTCCTTTATTTCTCTATATTTGTGTTGACTCGACTAAAGCATTGTACTGAACCCCTATTTCCATATTTCAGGTGCTTTGCATGGTGCACACGCGTAGTCGAGACTACGTGAATCGCACACCTGAGGTTCCATCTGCGGGACCAGAGGACGAGGACAACTACGAGGAGGAACACCACAGTGATATACATTCTGAATCTGAGCCGGAACAAGAAGAAGTAATGGCTGAAGCACAGACAATATGGGAGAAGATCAAGGCGTCTTCTTCCTCGGCATCAAAGGGGCCTATAAAGAAACAAGGGCTAAACATACCTACATACAAGATCGACCCAGCACTGATTAACTTGGTCAAATCCAATGCATTTCACGGACTGAAAAATGAAGATCCAGTGGCACACATTAGTCAGTTTGTGGAGAACTGCGATATGGTGAAGATAGATCGCTTTCCGCAAGATGTGCTTTATCTCAAGTTATTCCCCAGTTCCTTGGCGGGAGTAGCAAGAGAGTGGCTCCACAACCTCGACGACGAGTTTGTTGAGTCATGGGATCACATGGTGGAGGTTTTCTTCGAGAGGTTCTTCCCTCCTGAGAAGACCAATGATATGATCCGAAAGATCCACAATTTCACCCAACAGGCGGGTGAAACCTATTCTGAGACTTGGGAGCGATTTCAAGTCATGTTGAGGAGATGTCCACATCATGGATTGGACAAGGAAACCCAAGTGAAGATCTTCTACTTTGCTCTCTCCGAGCATGATAGAAGCAACTTGGACTCGGCCGGTTCTGGATTCTTTCTAAATAACACTGATACAAGATGCTGGGAAATACTGAAGAATATGGCACGAAAGCAGTCTTGGGGAGAAAGAGAAAGAGGCCCAGTTGAGCAAGCAAGAGTTGCCAGTGAGTCAAAGGCAATGAGAGAGCTGAATGAGAAAATGGATCTTCTCGCAAAGAAGTTGCTGCAGAAGGAAGACAATGAGTCCGAGGATGAGGCTCAGGTCAAGTATATGAGGCAACAACAAGGGTACAGGAACAATGATTATTCATGGCGGAAGGACAAGAAATTTTCATGGAAAGATCCAAACAACTTCCTGCAAGATCCGGACGCCAAACCTGCACCGGTCACGGAGGACAAGAGCACGGAGTTGCTAAATCAAGTCATAAAGCAGAATCAAGAGTTGATGAACACTTTTGGGCAGCAAATAAAGCAGCAGGGTGAATTCATGAACCAGTTCGGGCAGACGTTGCAGAGCCACGGGGCTCAGATGCGGACTATAGAGACTTCAATGGCACAGATGGCAGCGGAGATTGCAAGCTTGAAAAAGCCGGCACATCCGGGTTTTCCGGGGAACACCAATGTTCCCGGGGGAAACCAACAGGCCAAGGCCATATTGTTGAGGAGCGGTAAGAAGGTGCTTAATCCAAGGGCGGATGACACAAGCACACCGCAGAACACAGTAGAAGAAGCAACCGCTAAGGAGCAGCGTGCACCAGTCATAGAGCAAATTGATGACACAACCGAAGATGGTAAGGAAGGACAAGCCAATGAGGTGGAGCCACAGAAATTAACCCCCTATGTGCCACCTCATCAAAGAGCACATACTGTTCCGGTCCCCTACCCCAATAGTGCAAAAGCAAGAAAGGTGGATGCACAGTTTAAAAAATTTCTGGACAGCTTTAGAAAGTTATCTGTGAATATTCCCTTGTTAAAGGCAATTGAACAAATTCCGTCTTATGGAAAGTTTCTCAAAGATGTAATCACCAAGAAGAGGAAGATACCCGACACTGAGGTTGTGGTGTTAAAGGAGCAAGTGAGTGCTTTTATTATGGGCACTTTGCCGCCAAAGCGACAGGATCCTGGCTGTTTCAATATTTCATGCTTTATCGGGAAGTTCAAATTTGGCGAGGCGCTTTGTGATTCCGGGGCAAGCATCAATCTGATGCCCCTTTCTACATTCAAGAAACTTGGATTGAAGGAGTCAAGGCCAAGCAATATGACTATCCAATTGGCCGATAATTCTGTGGTGAAACCATATGGAATCTGTGAAGATGTTTTGGTAAAGGTAGACCGCTTTGTTTTTCCCGCTGATTTTGTTGTGATGGAGATGCAGGACGAACACGGTAATGAGTTACTTCTTGGTCGCCCATTTCAAGCTACAGCTGACATGATCTTGGAGATGGGGAGAGGTCGCTTGACCTTAGGCATTGTGGATGATCGCTTTGAGATGGTCATGCCCAACAGCAATACATCTACTAAAGCAAAGGCACAGTGCAACATGGTGAAGCATGTGGAAAGCAATATCTCACTTTGTCTTGGGAAGCCATTTTTAGATATGGCCCATGTGATGAGCAGGATAGACAATGGGACCTTGGCGGTAGACCTTATGGAGCAAACGAAAGCTGTCTCTTTATGCAAGGCTGTCGGGTTTCCAAATGATGAGAATGAGGACATTCCACCTTCGTGGGAGGATGATGTGATAATAACTTCTGTCGGTGATGCATATCTGGAATTGCCTCTAGAGGCGTGTTTGTGTAATGTCACTTATGATTGGATGCGGAGTACTTCACTCAAGGAGTGCGCCAAAATGCTTCAAATGCTTCCATGTTTCTACACGAGGCACTATGAAGATTTGGGTACACTGCCCCCACCGCTACAATCATCCCTTATCTGCCCACCTGATCTAGAGTTAAAGCCATTGCCCCCGCACTTGAAGTACGTCTTTCTAGCCGAGGAGGACAAGTTGCCAGTGATTGTTTCTGCATACTTGAGTGCGGATGAAGAGGAGCAGCTACTGATAGTGCTCAAGAACCACCGTGGAGCCTTTGGGTGGTCAGTGGCGGACATCAAGGGGATCTCCCCTACACTTTGTCAACATAAGATTCGGCTTGAGGAAGGAGCTAAGTCAGTCATACAGCCTCAAAGACGTCTAAATCCAAGCATGATGGAGGTTGTCAAAAAGGAAGTCATCAAGTTGCTTGCTGCCGGGATCATTTATGCAATCTCTGATTCGACGTGGGTGAGCCCCACGCAGGTAGTCCCTAAGAAGGGGGGAATCACTGTCACTACCAATCTTTTAAATGAACCTGTCACCACCCGACTGGTAACCGGGTGGCGTGTATGCATTGATTACCGCCGATTGAACGCCGCCACTCTGAAAGATCATTTTCCATTGCCATTCATTGATCAGATTTTGGAACGCTTAGCCGGTCGGTCGCATTTTTGTTTCTTAGATGGTTATTCGGGGTATA
This sequence comes from Alisma plantago-aquatica, assembly GCA_963693085.1. Taxonomy (NCBI): domain Eukaryota; kingdom Viridiplantae; phylum Streptophyta; class Magnoliopsida; order Alismatales; family Alismataceae; genus Alisma; species Alisma plantago-aquatica. Next base: position 1,277,906,238 of record OY856410.1, on the reverse strand, counting down.
ACCAGATTTCTATTGATCCGTTGGATCAAGAGAAGTCTACGTTTACATGTCCTTATGGGACCTTCGCCTACCACCGTATGCCGTTTGGTTTATGCAATGCGCCGGCGACTTTTCAACGCTGCATGCTCGCCATATTCTCTGACATGGTGGAGCGGTGTCTTGAAGTCTTCATGGATGACTTCTCAGTCTATGGAGCATCTTTTGATGAATGCCTTTATAATTTAGATAAGGTGTTGCAGCGGTGCGAGGACACACACTTGGTCCTCAATTGGGAGAAATGTCACATGATGGTGACAGAAGGAATTGTGCTAGGACACAAGGTGTCTAGCAAGGGTCTAGAGGTAGACCCCGTAAAAATTGAGGTGATTTCTAAGCTACCCCCACCAAATTCTGTAAAAGGGGTGAGAAGCTTTTTAGGACACGCTGGGTTTTATCGGCGTTTTATCAAGGATTTTTCAAAAATCGCAAAGCCATTATCGGAATTGTTGGAAAAAGACGCAGTTTTTGATTTCAATGAGAAATGTCTTCACGCATTCGAGGTTTTGAAGGAAAAGCTGATTTCGGCTCCGGTTGTGCAAACGCCGGATTGGACAAAGCCTTTCGAGTTGATGTGTGATGCGTCTGACTATGCTGTGGGGGCTGTTTTGGGGCAAAGGGTAGATAACAAGCCTGCGGTGATTTTCTACGCCTCAAAAACACTTAATGATGCTCAATTAAATTACACAACCACGGAAAAAGAGTTACTTGCTGTTGTTTTTGCCTTTGAGAAATTTCGGCAATACTTAGTGGGTTCTAAGGTGGTTGTGTGGACGGATCACGCCGCAATAAAATATTTGATGGAGAAGAAGGATGCCAAGCCGAGACTAATTAGGTGGATTTTGCTCCTACAAGAATTTGATATTGAAATTAAGGACAAGTCGGGAATTGAAAATGTGGTGGCTGACCACTTGTCTAGGTTAGAGAGGGTGGATGAGCAAGGTGTGCATATACCCATTACCGAGACCTTTCCCGACGAACAACTTTTGAAAATTGATTCGAAAGAACCATGGTTTGCATATATTATAAATTATCTAGCTTGCGGAATCATCCCGGAAGATTGGTCATATCAAGAGAAGAAGAAATTCTTCCACTCATTGAGATACTATTTTTGGGATGACCCAATATTGTTGAAGCAATGCAGGGATGGAATTCTTCGCAGGTGCGTGCCGGAGGTAGAGTACGAAAGTGTTCTACATCATTGTCACGCGTCACCTACGGGAGGACATCATGCTAGCTCACGGACAGCAGCTAAGGTTTTGGAGAGCGGCCTTTATTGGCCCACTTTGTTCCGGGATGCCTATGATTTTGTTAGGCAGTGTGACCCGTGCCAGCGTGCAGGTAATATCTCAAGGAGACAAGAAATGCCCCTGAATGTGTTTCAGGAAGTCGAGGTATTTGATCTTTGGGGCATTGACTTCATGGGACCCTTTGTGTCCTCAAATTCAAATCTTTATATTTTGCTTGCCGTGGATTATGTGTCGAAGTGGGTGGAGGCAATCCCCACAAGGACTAATGATTCGAATGTAGTCTGCAGGTTCGTAAAGGAGAATATTTTCTGCAGGTTCGGGATTCCTCGGATGATTATTAGTGACGGAGGCACACACTTCCGAAATCAAAAATTTGCGTCACTTTTGAAGAAATATGGGGTCAAACACAACATTGGCACCCCATATCACCCACAAACGCAAGGACAGGTGGAGGTATCAAACCGAGAAATCAAAAAGATCTTAGAAAGGACCGTAGCATCTACACGGAAGAATTGGAGTACATTGTTACCGGATGCACTTTGGGCTTATCGAACGGCGTACAAAACACCTATAGGCACTACGCCTTTTAGGTTGGTGTATGGCCGGGCGTGTCATCTTCCGGTAGAATTGGAGCACAAGGCCCATTGGGCGCTAAGAAGGCTGAATTTGCGCTATGACGAGGCCGGGAGGAAAAGAATGCTAGAATTGAATGAATTGGATGAGCTACGCATGACGGCGTATGAGAATGCCCGTATCTACAAAGAGCGCACAAAGCTGATCCACGATCGCCACATAGAGATACGCACGTTTAAGAAAGGAGACAGTGTCTTATTGTTCAATTCTCGTCTCAAGTTGCATCCCGGGAAACTGAAATCCCGATGGAGTGGACCCTTTGAGGTGGAAGAAGTGAGACCGCACGGAGCGATTCTCGTGCGAGATGGAGAGACCACGTTCTTGGTGAACGGGCAGCGCTTGAAGCTATACTTTGGTGAGAATTACAAGAGGAAAGTGAATGAGGTTAAACTCATTTCACTTATACTTGAATGAGAAGAAGGACTGACGTCTAGCCTAAGACGCTAAACAAGGGCGCTTGTTGGGAGGCAACCCAACCAACGGTACATTAGGCTAGTTTCATTTTAGTGATAGATTGTTTTTAATTCGTTTAGATTTTAGTTTAAAAATGATACCTTGATCCGTTTGTTAATTGTGCAGGATTAGGCAGAGTCGATACCATCGACACATCAGTCGATGGCATCGACTTGGGCACAGGTTGCAACCAGCAAAAATCGCACTGTGTCGATGCCATCGACGGCCTCGTCGATGGTATCGACATGGTCACAGGTTGATCTCCAGGATAAAGTCGATGGTATCGACACCCCTGTCGATACCATCGAGATCTCTGGAGATATTCAGACAAGTTTTGCTCAGTCAACTCGATACCATCGACGGCCTCGTCGATGGTATCGACATCATCACAGGTCGAGAGCCAGAAACGGAGGTGTTGCAACAAATGCAGGTCGATACCATCGACGACCATCGACACTCGTCGATGGTATCGACGGACATGTCACCAATCCGAATGAAGACATCGGCGACGACCGCGACAGCCACGTCAGCGATCCGGGGGCTGCGTCGATACCATCGACATCCGTCGATGGCATCGACTCGTCAGCGATCCGGGTTTCGCGATCCAGCAAACGTCAGCCGTCGATGCCAGCGACAGAGACGGCTACCCGCGAGACGTGTCGATACCATCGACCCGCGTCGATGGTATCGACGGGTTAACAGGGGCGCCGATCAAGTCTATTTAAGGGGACTTGCAACGTCATATGACATCACACCCTCAGAGCAAGTACCCCCCATTGCGTCGAGCACTCCCCCGAGCCCTCTACACCTGCGGAGAAGCGTCACCGAGCAAAGATCTTCATCGAGCGGAGATTTTCTCTCCATCTTCACCGAGCTCTTTTCTCTTAATCTCTTCTTCTCGCAAACATGGTGCATACGGGCGGAGCATCTTCATCGAGCGCGCATCCAATGGTGATCGAGGAGTTTGTTCCTCCTCCAACAGCTTCTATCTCTCGTCCACGCCTTATTCACGCCAACATGGACACGAGGAAAGTGTACGAGGAGATCATGAAGAGGAAGTTCGAGGCCACCCGGTATGTGGACCGGGGCATGATCAGGGACTTGGGATTCGAGGCCAACTTGGCCTATGTGTTGGCCGGGCAAGCGCGGCACACCGGTCGCTTCTATGAGATGGACTGTCATGCGGATGGGCAGCCGTTCTTTGGCGAATGGCCCACATACAAGGAACTGGTGGCCGAGTTCATGGCGTCCCTTGATATCTGCGTCGTACCAAACGACGTGGTACCATCGGACCAGACGTGGATCCAGGGGAGGGTGACCTTCCGTCTATTCAACAACAATTACAACTTCACGTTGAAGCAGTTCAACGACATCTTCAACTGGAACCACAGCCGCCACGATCACCGACGTCCCGACGCCCGCACCGACTACGACAAGATCTTCTCCGAGCTTTGTACGGTACCGGCAGGGAAGACTGTGAGCTACCACAACGCCGCGGTAGCTGATTTTGAACACCCGTTCGTCCGGGTATTGCATAGGATGCTTAGCTTGACCTTCTTCGGGCGGAGCGATCTTGCTTTGAGCAAGTTTCAGGAGAGCGACTTGTTCTTTCTGTACGCCCTCCTGAAGCGTCAAGAGTGCAACTGGGGAGCATTCTGGTTACAGCGCGTCATGGCGGTGAAGCGGAGCACAAGGAAGGCTCCAATACACTTTGGTGGTCTTGTCACCAAGTTGGCGCTTTACTTGGGGCTGAACTTTCAGTCCATGACTCCGATTTCTACGCGGAGTAAGGTGAACGTGCAACACTTGCACCGTTCAAACCTCATTCTTCTCTGGGACGGGTTGGCGTACGCTCATTGCCACGTCAACCAAGCTTACCAGGAGGCATCCCTGCCGGACGACGTCTTCCACATCGAGGGCAAGCAGCATTTCCGATGGCCCATCATAGCCATCGAGTCCTCGGAAGAAGAAGGCGGAGGTGACGACCAAGAAGGCGAGGCGGAGGAAGACGAGGAGGCTTTCACACCTCTTCGAGCACGCGTGGCACCACGGAAGCGTCCTAGGATGCATCCGGGTGCATCTTCATCATCCCAGCCCCCGCCGCCATCACCACAGCAAGAACAGCCAGCTGCGGATCCCTACTCCATGCAAGGGATGTATACCATGCTGCAGGACATCCAGCAGACGCAACACCAGCATATGACTTTGTATACCGGCATCCATGAGACAACGGGCCGGTTGCTTGATAATCAAAGGGCTATGTTCGAGAACGAGCGGCTCATCCTCGCCAACCAAGAACAAATGCACAACCGGTTGCAGCGGATAGAGACGCAGCAGGAGCCCTTCTTCGACCACTACTGGAGTCGAGACTACTTTGGAGGTTATCCACAGCCTCCGCCGAGGACCCACTATGATCCAAGCTTCCAGGGGGAGTACCCGTCTTGGGATCCTACGGCACCACATTACCCACCACCGCCTTCACAAGATTGATCAGGGTATCACTGTTCCACCCTTAAGTTGGTTTTTGACTATGAGGCCATAGTCGGATTCAAGCTTAGGGGGGTGGCTGGAACAGCTCTATCTTTTATCTTTTCTTTAGTTGTTTTAGTTTCTGCTTTGTTATTTGTTTTTGCAATTTTAAGTTTTTATTTAGGATCCACATCTATCTAGTGTAATCGTGGATGTCTTAAAATTTGTCATCTTGCTGTTTTCATGGGAAATTAAGGGAATTTAAAAATTTTCTGTGTCATTTGGATAGCTTTACTTGGTTGTCCTTGGGGAACTTTTTCTATGAAAATGATTGATTATGTCAACTTTGAACCAATATGTCATACCCACACCCTTTGACTCATGGAAAGTGGATAGTAACGGTTGTTTGAGCCTAACCTAATCAAATGGTAATGAGACCTTAATCAGATGTAAGAGAAAGCACCCTTTTTACTACTACACATGTCAATAAGGAGGGACACATAATTTTCTTTTAAGGTTCAGTCACTTAATCTTGTGATCATTCCACCCCATTTCCTATAATCCACCAAGAATTGGAAGTAAAGTGCAGTTTCAATTTCTTTTGCGTGCATGGCATGTAGATAGGTTTTGCATTGTTATTTTCATGTTTTTGCATAGAATAATAAAAAAAAATATATAGTGATACATGCACATTACCTTTAGGTGCATGTCATGTAGTTGCACTCACAATTTCATGATTTTCATGCATAGGCACACCATGTATCTCAGTTTTCCTAAATAGGTGATCTAATTTGTTCCATACCCTCGAAATAAAGCAAGGATCTCCAATTGGAAAGAAAAAAAAAACAGAAGAAAAAAAAATTCTGGAAATATGAACAAATGTTAAAAAAAAAAAAAAAGAAGAGAATTTAGAAGGAAATGGAATAAGAGGGAGAAAGGAATGATATCACTTGTATAACAGGGGAATTGAGTACATGATGTGGCTTGAGTAGATTTCTATCTCATTTTGAGGTAGAAGGTTAGGGCATGCATCATTCCACCCGCTTTTAGGCGGTAGGGCATTCTTAATGTGCATTTGCATCATTTAGGGCATTTTGTTATATGCATTTTGAAACTGTGTAATACTTCCAAATTCTCCCATGAACCACCCATTCCATCCACCCGTTGCTCGGATTGGTAGGCCACCGTGATTTTCTCCTCACTCATGTTTATCAGGAGAACTGCTTCCATGTAGATGGTAGTTAGGGCGAGCAACGTAGAGTAGGTGATCACAAGATGCACCATGGCTGAATCGGCGAACTTTATTATGATAACTGCCTTATGTGATAGTGTTCATCAGTTTGAAGGATAATTTCTTTTATTGATGGTTATTGTCGCCTATAGGGTAATTACTGTTCTGTGATTAGGGTAGGCCGGTTTGAGAACGTCCAGTGGGAGTCATTTGTGAGGTGGGTTGGTGTTTTGATTGTTAGTTGACATTCGCAATTTTATTCTAAGGATTAGTTGCTCGAGGGCGAGCAATGTTTAAGCTTAGGGGAGTTTGATGCGATGATTTTGAGTCGCATTTATAGACCTTTTTCATATGTGTTTTGTGCCTTAATTACTCATTTTCATGGATAATATTGCATAATTCACTTTATTTGGTCTTTGCCATCATTTTATATCAAATCCCCTTTATTTCATTATTTTAAGCATTATTGATCATCTTATCATAAATCGTGTGGATTTATTTGGTCTTGTTGTACAATTTCAGGAAAAACAAGTATCTACATCCGTCGATACCATCGACGGGTGTCGATACCATCGACCAAGCCACAGGTTGTCAGCCGAGAAGAGCAATACAGAGTCGATACCATCGACGCCCAAGTCGATGGCATCGAGATGTCTCCAGGCTGCTAGCGAGGATTAAGTCGATACCATCGACGGATGTCGATGCCATCGACACAAGGAGAGCTACAGCGTCGCTAAACGACAACAACCGACGCTAAAGGAGTCGATACCATCGACACCCAAGTCGATGGTATCGAGATCACCACAGGCGCTCAGAATAAAAGAAAGGAAAGCTGCCGCTAATCCGCTGGGTCGATACCATCGACCCGCGTCGATGGTATCGACGCCGGCAGATATGCGTTGGATCTGTTTTGATATCAATCGGACGGCTGTCATTATTTGACGACCTAATTAGGGACTTATACCTAATGACGGCCGCCCAGAAAAAAAGGGGGATCTCATATTTGGATTGCACGAGTGCCGAGGAGGAGAGAAAGGAGAACGGAGGCCGAGAAGCTCATACCGGGTGATTCGGACGCTGCCGAAGACAATTTCCACCACCGACAGGCGGGGGAAGCTGTGTTCTACGCCAAGGATCCACCGGTTCTTCTCCGTTCAGGGGTTTTCCCATCTATTTCACGTTTTTCTTATGAATTCCCCAATTTCTACCATGTATTTGTGTAAGATGAACATGAGAGGCTAAAACCCTCAATCTTTAGGACCGGGAGTAGCCCGGGGATACATTGTATGATGATCTTATATTGATAATTCATATTTTTCTCTCATATCCGTGGTATAAATTCGTTTTCTCTATTGCTATTGTTATGCTTGATCACCATAATAGTAAATTAATGCCCTTAATCACTTCGACAGAAGGATTAACGGTTGAAAAGAAACAAATTCTACATTAATTAATAAAACCCTTGACAAAGGAGTTGTAAAATTAATGGTGGGAACTGAGGGACCGATCCTAATGCGCTTAGTTTAGGGGAATGATTACTACGACGGTGGAATCAACCTAAACCTAAGTAGTGAATTACACCACGACAGTGGGTAATTCTCATTTCAGGCCACTACCCGGATAGAGAGAGAAGTGTGAGGAATTATATGAAATCTAATACAATGTTGACCCGCGGTGAAACCGCCATCCTAAAGATATCCTTTTAATTGATTAAATTAACCTTTAATCGATTATTTTCTTTGTTTCATTTTTATTTTCTTTTAATTTCAACAACAAATTCTACTTTGTTAATCGGTCTAGCTGATTGCGATTAGTTAGTAGAAGTCTCCAATAATTCACGTATCCCTGAGTTCGACTCGGGCCTCACAAGGCCTATATTACTCGACGCGTATACTTGCGTTTAAGCGCGTAGTAAAATACACGTCACTTAGTATGTGATTCTAAACCCTGAAATGTCCGTTTAATTTAAGTTGTTGCAATTTGATATGATATGGATTCCTTCTCTGTTTGAATGACTCCTTGATGGTAGATTCACATCAGAAATGTATACAACACATCCTAGAAAGAATGCTTTTCATATTTATACCATATGATGTAATTAGGGTTTAACCTAATTGAGATATCTCTAGAGTTTCAACCTTATTGAAAAGGACTAGTAAACTTATAAGTGGTTAGGATGTACCTCATGGATTACCTTATTTGAATTTTATCCTTGGTGCATGATATCTCAGTGAATAACATGGAAACCTAAATTTAGTTCAATTTCCATGGTTTCATACATATATCGATTGTATATGATTTGTTGAAAACAATCTTTATTTAGTGAATGCTTATATCCTATGAAATCCTTATGAGAGCCATGTGATAAGTGAATGAGGTAAATGAAAAGGTGAATGAGGCGAATGAAACCCTAAGAGTAGGGTGTTGGCATGTGATGAATGAATAAGTCAAATGAAACCCTAAGGATAGGGTGTTCAATGAATCATGTTATGGTGACATGAAAGGTCTCGATATGAGATGTGGTGATACTTAACTGTTGAATTGTATGTTTCTAGTGCATTTAACTTTATATGCTTGTTCTCTCTGAGTTGATATCTACATACTTCAGGGCTTCTTATATTTCATTACATATCTCGTAAATTACAGGTGATGAGATATGACATGCCCTAGAAAGGGATGTTACTGAGACATGGTATATGTTGAATACATGAGCTATGATGTTTTATATGATATGATATGGCAGGCCGTGTGAGCCTTGTGAGAAATGTAAAATGAGTATGATTTCTGTTTTACATGTATCTATAATATTAATGTTAGACTTAGGTGCCCTGAACACCGTAGAACCCCTTCGAGAGATCTGCTTCTTAGGGGTGAAACTCGTGTTGCAACATTAACCGTGTGGAGTCATGGTGGCACGAGGACAGAGAGACAGTGTTCAACAATAATCCGTGCGGAGTCACGGTGGCACTGGAGAAAATAGGGGTTATTGCAACAAGATCCGTGCGGAGTCATGGAGGTAACCCCGTGAGACTCTCCGCCTATGTGCTCAGGTTAGAGGAGGAGTCTAGAGCACTCGAAGTAGTGCATTGAGGCCGGAGAGCCTGTGGTCCTGTGGCAGAACAGGGCTGGAGTCAGACTTAGCATTTCCCGGGTGTGTCGCTAAGTCTTGTACGGTGTGGTCGTAGTGCACTGCGAGTCTCTATGCAGAGTACACTGCATAGATCAGGGCATAAGCTAAAATATGATCATATAGGTTCACAGAGTTCCTTATAAATGAAAGAGTTAAGGAAGACTAGAGCATAGTCTTCTAGTAGTTATTCTTTGGATGCAATATTTACATTCTTTGTTATTTCAAATATATTGTTTTAGAACTGTTCAGTGTAGTATTTATTGTTGTTAAATTTCATAACGTTTACTCAAAGTTATATCTGTAATCACATTAGTGCCTTATACTGTTTCCTTGAAGTACTCATTCATTGAGTGAGTAGGCTCACCCCTCTACTCAAATCTTTTAGGGTTAACCGCGTGGACTTGAAGATGGTCAGAGCATCAATGTAGATCTGCTACAAGAGTTAAGTACAAGATTAGTTGAGTCAGTCAGTCCTTGTCACTCTAGGTCCTCAGTAAGAAATAAGAGAGAGTTGTAATTACGATGTGTAATATTGTTCCTCTTTTGATATGTATGCTAATTAGCAAGTTTTATGTGCATAAGGTGTGAGAGACATCATGAATGTTTATACATGTATCTTTACTATTGAAGTCTGATTATTAAAAGAAATGTTCAGATTCCTTTGTTAAGATGTTATGTGGTTCAATGCGGGGAAACAAGAGTTTTAAAGAGAAGAAAATACAAAAAATTTAAGGGTGTTCTTTGTGTTACATATAAGTCCTATCTTATGCCCTAATCTCATGATTTGAGGAAATTGTGAGAACGGGGTGTAACAGCTTGGTATCAGAGCTTAGGGTGAGTTGTCAAGGACCATTAAGTTAGTAAGTTAGAGTCCTATGTGTGGCAGATAGGAGATGTTTGATGTTAGCTTTGGGGATTTGAGTATTTGGATATCCTGGCCCGATATCTGAGTACTTGGATCAACCAGTACAAGCTACTCTGTCTATTCTTTCACGTATACCCTGGCCAGGTATACAGTGGAAGAATGGGCTAGAGAGGAACCCTAGAAATGTCAAGGTTAGAAAACGAGAAAAGAAACAAGAATTAAGAGCATAAATGTAAAAGGAGATAGAACTTACATTTCATAATGTTGTTTTTGTTGGAAATGTATAGAAATGCTCTTATATGTTTGAATTGAAATATTCAATACTTTGAAATATGGGTCTTTAATATCTGTTGTACACTATGCAGTTGTAGCATTTATTGATTTCATCCTTTGTAACAAGTAGACTAGAATTGACCTTTGAATGAGCTTTTGTTAGTGGATAAGTTTTCTTCCACACTTTTGAGATGAATAGGAGTTGAGTAATCCTTTGTAGTTCTTGGCTTCAGGACTTCAGGTTTGGCCTGGTCCGGCTGGCAGGATGCGTTACTAGGATCTAATGAATCCTATCAATAGTATAATAAGAATAGAATTTGAATAATTAGACCCACATCAGAGTAAGAATGTACATACAGTAAGATGTTGAAACATATGGGCAATATTAGAACAACTAAGAATTAGTTGAAACTGATATCTGAGGTTCAATTTTGGGGCCTCATATGAGAAACCCTTAATTGGGAATAAAGGAACATGATATGAAGTTCATAATCAGTTTATTGATTAATATTATATGAACTATACATATGAAATATAGAAAAGATATGTGAAATGTATGTATGGTTCAAGATATCAAGAATCAATCATGAAGAATGAATCATAGAATAAAGTATAATGCTTTTATGAACTCTAAAGCAAAGGCTAAGTAGAGAATAGGGTTGAGCATTCAATAGGTCCATAGAAGTAAAGAGTCTTCAAAAGAGTAAAAGTGAAGAGGATCGTATGAACATGTAATTCATAAGACTAGAACAACAAACTAGTTTCTAAGCAAAGAACATAGGTGTTGTTTAACGAATGAATAAGTCATACAAAGGTAGACTGTATTCAGGAGAGAAAAACTTGATTGAAAGAGAAACTATGTTTGACCCATGCATGATCCACTTGATTTAAAAATGAAGAATATGTAATGTATTCAACATGAGGAAAAACTAATAGAAGGACTATTAATTTAGAACGTTAACTTCACAATAGTATAAAGATAAAGGAGGAAATATGTGCAACATGGTATACATGACCATACATATGAATAAGCAACATGGTCATAAGAGAAAACAAAATTAGAATTAAAGATGACGGGTTAAAGAGTAGTATGTGGTAAGAGGACTATGAAACATAAGAAAGGGTTTGAGATATGATGGAGAAGTTATAAAATAAAGAGGTTGTGAGATTCAAGCAAGTGCTAATTAATCAAATATCTCTGTTGATAACTAAGTAAATCTACATACGAGAATGTATTAAGGGAATGTTTGAATACAAGTATTCCAAGTCTTAAAACTATCTTCTCTTTCATATATTCCTTAATGAGAGCAAGGTGGGAATGAAATGATAAGAGAAAATTAATCATATATGGTGCATAACTACCTTGGTGGGGTCATCTAGTGAATGTAATAGTGACATACTATATGATGAAGTGCGATAAGAAATAAATTCTTGTGTGATAGCAAGAATGATGAATAAGCTATTCCTATCTTAAATACTTCAATGTTAATGATGTTTATTGTATATAATCATATGAAAAGGATAGGTAGCAAAAAGTAAAGAAGTAATGAATGAGCAGAGAGATATGGGAAAACACTAGCTTTGCGTAATATGTGAATTTGTTTTTACATGTATGATTTGTTGAAGGCATATTAAGGTATGAAAGTTGGTTCTACATATCATTTCAGGGTATTTGTGTAAGCTATATGTTAAATTAAAGGCGTATGATAGTTGTAGTAATTCATACCTGATATGCATCTTACTATTGTGTATTTGTGATATGGTGATACAGTTTGGATGATGTCAGAACACATGGAGAGATACCCTGAACAAGGTAGTCATACTTATCCACTCATATTAATAGAAAGGGATGATAATCATATTGTCTGGACAAATAACCCTAATGAGGTGTAGCTTGTTATACCTAGCTATAATATAACTGAGTGATGGTAATTGAGTATGATTAATGCTTGAATGACTGATACAATTGTGGATTACTTTATTACTGTGGTTGAAACCCTAAAATGATATAATACGATGGTTACACTTTGAATTGTGTGTGGGCCCATAACCCACAGGTCCCAAGATCGAAATAGGATAGTATGGAATGAGGTGGTAATGCTTCACCTCATGCATCCATGACCCAATGGGGATGCCAAGAGTAGTATTGTGCAATTGATTGTTGAATCTAGTCTTTTAATTCAAGACTGTTTTGCTATTTGAATAACACTTTATTAAAGTTTAAAATAGCATGGTGAACTCGCTTTTGTCACTTAAAGGTGATACAGAACAATAGAACTTTCTGAGCCGCATAAGTTGAAATAGTTGTATCAGAGTATCAGAGTTGCACAGCGAAAGCATGGTGGTTTATCTTTGCATTCTATGTTTGACTGTGGCATAAAGAATTTGCTTGATATCATTAAGAACTATTTGAAATATGTTGTGATTTAGTAAAGAATTAAAAGATCTAATGTTGAAAACTACATTCAGGTATGAAATACAAGAATATAATGACATGGAAGGCTTTATAAGCTTAGACTAACCTTGAATGTATCTTTCTTGTGGGTTTATGTTTCGAGGACGAAACATTCTAAGGGGTGGAGAGTTGTTACGACCCCATCTGAGCTTAATTGGTAAACTAGGGTTTACCTAGACAATTTCAAAGATTAATTGGAATAATCATTCTTGAGATCTAATTAATGACGATAACACAAGTAGGATGTTTTAACTATGATAAGAAGTTTAAGTGTTCGTTTGCCTTGAGAATTAGGGTTTGAGAAACATAAACCCTAATCGGCCCAAAATAGGGTTTTGATGATACATGAACACAAAATTTGATAAGTATAGTGTCTCAGTAAATGATTTTTAGTATTTTATGTGTAATTCTGATTTACTTCAAATTTGGATATGATTTGGATATATAAAATGTGAATAACATTGGTAAATATCAGAATTTTTGAAGAATGTTCTAACCTGTTTATCGGTCGAGTTTCAAACTCGACTGATCATATTTAATTGAATTTTATCTTTTTATTGGTATATCCAATTGATCTAAAATTTTTACTGTGCTTGAAAAACACAGTTTTAGACACTCTGTTAAATTGGCGTAATTTTTGGATGACTTTTGATCTCTACAGTGAGGGTGTCGGTCGAGTTCTGTGCAGGACAAACTCGACCGAATCTGCTGCAGACTGCAATATAGCAGTGCATTGTTCTATTTTTAATTATTTATTGGTAACTCAAAATGATCTCAAATTTTAACTGAAGCTTTATAGATCAATTATAAACAACGTGCTAAATTCCCATAATTGTTGGAGAAGGTTTGATCTCTTAAATAAACGAATTACAGTAACTTTTGTATAACTGAATATTCAGCCAATATAATTAAAGTTGAGTGTTGGGTCAATATGCAATTGACCCAAGCAGCTCAAATTGACTTATATGATCGACCACACACACACACAGCTCTCATTCTTCGTCATCCATCCCAGAGAAACAAAAATCTAGAGAGAGAGGGAGAGTTAGGGCTTGAGTGGAGAAAGACGAGGAATTGCTGACCTAGGGTTTTGCGGTCCGAGGAATGGTGAAATCAAGTAAGTTTGGATCCTTTGCATAGACTTTTATGGTGAATCTTCTCTCTCATGTCAAGATTCTGTCCATGCTCTGATTTGATCCAAGATGATGTCGAAATTCCCTCTTTTCTCACCCTTTCTTCATAATCCCTCATTTTCAATGTTTCCGAGTTGAATGGAAGAAGAATTGGGAGTTTTGCTAGGGATTTGATATGAGTTCGAGATCCCCTGAGTTGAGCTGCAATTTTGAGGTGTTTTCACACCTTGGGGTGAGTGGGTTCTTCCTTTAAACAGTATAATGCACGAAATTTGATTATAGCATCCAAATCCCTAATTGCTTGGTATGTGATTCTAAACCCTGAAATGTCCGTTTAATTTAAGTTGTTGCAATTTGATATGATATGGATTCCTTCTCTGTTTGAATGACTCCTTGATGGTAGATTCACATCAGAAACGTATACAACACATCCTAGAAAGAATGCTTTTCAGATTTATACCATATGATGTAATTAGGGTTTAACCTAATTGAGATATCTCTATAGTTTCAACCTTATTAAAAAGGACTAGTAAACTTATAAGTGGTTAGGATGTACCTCATGGATTACCTTATTTGAATTTTATCCTTGGTGCATGATATCTCAGTGAATAGCATGGAAACCTAAATTTAGTTCAATTTCCGTGGTTTCATACATATATCGATTTTATATGATTTGTTGAAAACAATCTTTATTTAGTGAATGCTTATATCCTATGAAATCCTTATGAGAGCCGTGTGATAAGTGAATGAGGTAAATGAAAAGGTGAATGAGGCGAATGAAACCCTAAGAGTAGGGTGTTGGCATGTGATGAATGAATAAGGCAAATGAAACCCTAAGGATAGGGTGTTCAATGAATCATGTTATGGTGACATGAAAGGTCTCAATATGAGATGTGGTGATACTTAACTGTTGAATTGTATGTTTCTAGTGCATTTAACTTTATATGCTTGTTCTCTCTGAGTTGATATCTACATACTGCAGGGCTTCTTATATTTCAATACATATCTCGTAAATTGCAGGTGATGAGATATGACATGCCCTAGAAAGGGATGTTACTGAGACATGGTATATGTTGAATACATGAGCTATGATGTTTTATATGATATGATATGGCAGGACGTGTCAGCCTTGTGAGAAATGTAAAATGAGTATGATTTCTGTTTTACATGTATCTATAATATTAATGTTAGACTTAGGTGCCCTGAACATCGTAGAACCCCTTCGAGAGATCTGCTTCTTAGGGGTGAAACTCGTGTTGCAACATTAACCGTGCGGAGTCATGGTGGCACGAGGACAGAGAGACAGTGTTCAACAATAATCCGTGCGGAGTCACGGTGGCACTGGAGATAATAGGGGTTATCGCAACAAGATCCGTGCAGAGTCATGGAGGTAACCCCGTGAGACTCTCCGCCTGTGTGCTCAGGTTAGAGGAGGAGTCTAGAGCACTCAGAGTAGTACATTGAGGTCGGAGATCCTGTGGTCCTGTGGAAGAATAGGGCTGGCGTCAGACTTAGCATTTCCCGGGTGTGTCGCTAAGTCTTGTACGGTGTGGTCGTAGTGCACTGTGAGTATCTATGCAGAGTACACTGCATAGATCAGGGCATAAGCTAAAATATGATCATATAGGTTCACATAGTTCCTTATAAATGAAAGAGTTAAGGAAGACTAGAGCATAGTCTTCTAGTAGTTATTCTTTGGATGCAATATTTACATTCTTTGTTATTTCAATTATATTGTTTTAGAACTGTTCAGTGTAATATTTATTGTTGTTAAATTTCATAACTTTTACTCAAAGTTATATCTGTAATCACATTAGTGCCTTATACTGTTTCCTTGAAGTACTCATTCACTGAGCGAGTAGGCTCACCCCTCTACTCAAACATTTTAGGGTTAACCGCGTGGATTTGAAGATGGTTAGAGCATCAGTGTAGATCTGCTACAAGAGTTAAGTACAAGATTAGTTGAGTCAGTCGGTCCTTGTCACTCTAGGTCCTCAGTAAGAGATAAGAGAGAGAGTTGTAATTACGATGTGTAATATTGTTCCTCTTTTGATATGTATGCTAATTAGCAAGTTTTATGTGCATAAGGTGTGAGAGACATCATGAATGTTTATACATGTATCTTTACTATTGAAGTCTGATTAGTAAAAGAAATGTTCATATTCCTTTGTTAAGATGTTATGTGGTTCAATGCGGGGAAACAAGAGTTTTAAAGAGAAGAAAATACAAAAAAATTAAGGGTGTTCTTTGTGTTACATATAAGTCCTATCTTATGCCCTAATCTCATGATTTGAGGAAATTGTGAGATCGGGGTGTAACACTACATGACATGCAGGTATGCAAAGCAGTAAAGATGACTAAGATAGATAGAAAAAACAAGAAAACAAAAGTGGATGTGGTAGGTGAAATGCAAAGTGAAACTAGGGCATACCTGCCCTACCACCCCAAACTTTTGAATCATGTTGTCCTCAACATGATCCTAGAGTTTAGGATGATAGGGTAGACGATCATGGCTCTCTCAAGGCTCTGGCGGCGTTCCTCCCTGTGGTGGAGGATATGCATAGTAGCTGCCCCACTAATTTGCCTTGAGTGGCTAAAATTGGTCTGCTGCACGGCCGTGCTGCGTAGCACGGTCGTGGTGGCTTCAGGTTGCACAGCTGTGCTACCTGGCACGGCCATGGTGCAGTCCTTTGGCAACTTTTCTCAATTTTGCTTCTGAATCCAAGGACTTGGTGTGTTTTTCATGCAAATGACCATGGTCATATTGATGTGCCATGGCCGTGGTGGTCCCTGTAGCTAGTACTCTCAAAATGAGGAACATCAAACACTCAAAAACTTGACTCAAAGTGATTTTTCTTGGAATCCTTCTCTCAATTGTACTCAAATTTCCTTCATTTCACCCTGTTATCACCTGCACATCTTAAAACTAGACAAAAACTATTAAACACAAGTGTGTGTGTGTGTTCTTGGAAAATGTAAAAACAAAGCAATTATATCAAAAAGTGAAGGTTGGGTCAGAATTTCCCAAACCTATGTGGGTTGCCTCCCACAAGCGCTAAGTTTCATGCCTTCAGCCAGGCTTGTTGTTCTTTCACCATCAACCATGGTCCAAAAACAAAATGTTTGCACCCCCATCATAAGCAATCCTCTCAAATGCTTTCCTTGATTGATCTTCCTCCCAAGGGTCATGTGAGCTTCGTATGTCTTTTTCAGCAATTCTCTCTCCTTGGGGATCATCATCATAGATCTTAATAAGCCTTAATACCCTCAGAAATCTCATGCCATAGGTTTTCTCTCTCTTAAGGAATAGGTCTTCATAGGCACCAAAGAGAGGGGTCTCAATCATATCCATTTTCTCATCGGAAGTAGGGGGCATGTGATAGTTGTGGTGGTGGCATCGGTGTTGATGGCCCTTGGACTTTAGGTGGAGGAGGGCATTGAGGTTGGAAGGTGAATTGGTGGGAGGGTTGTGGTGATGGAGGTGGTAGAATGAATTGAGGTTGGAAGGTGAATTGGTGGGAGGGTTGTGGCAATGGAGGTGGTGGTGGTGTGTAAGGCTTAGGATAGCCTTGGAGGTAGGGTAGTGGAGAAAATGGATGGGTTTGTGCATCTTGGCCTTCCATCTTGTCTTCCTCGAATGGCTTGTCACATGCACAAAGCACAACCAAACAAAAGAGAACAAGTTAGTAAACCAATACACACAAAGAATGCAAAGAATGATGAATAAAGAATAGCAATGATGAGGGCAGTAGGAAACTCAAAGCAAAACTAACTAGCTAGGCCAACCGCCTCTAATCCCCGACAATGGCGCTAGAAAGCTTGGTGCGCTCCCGCCAATGGTGTTACACGCCAGCCGATTTGACCCGACTAGGTGCAACCCCGCAGATGGAAGCACACGGTGGAATGGGTTTTTGCTTTAAAAATTTATAAACCTAAACTAGCTACCTACGTCTACTAAAACACTACACCCGCAAGCGCACGGGGTGGTGTCGTAGTATAGGAAGGTGCCAAGTAAAGTTTCGATCCACAGGGAAAAGAGGTGGCACTAGAGCTAGGTTAGTTTTGCTAGGTTCCTACTACAGAGACTAGGGTTAAGGGTTTAAAGGTTGATTTGATTGTTAACTAAGGATGAACAAGAAAGCAGTTAAAGGTAGGAATGAAATCTATGTTAGCCCTAGACTAGATTAAGACTAAACAAGCAAGAAAGGATTAAGATAGGTATGAAAAGCTAGATTACACTAAAGCAAGAAAGAAAAGCAAAAGAGCAATTAAAGAGCTAAGCTAGAATGAACAAGGCAAGAGCAAGTAAAGAAGCTAACTAAGCTAGAAAAGAACTAATCAAGCTAAGCAAGCACAAAACTATGGTTTTAAGCAATAAAGGGATGTGTGGGCTGTTTAGGGGTATGAACTTATCACTTAAGTTGGGGGGTGACATGTGAACATTATGATTCCATTTATATTATCCAAACCAAACAACAAGTTAGAGTCTAATGAATTAACCTAAGCTACTAACTGGCCATGGATATGCTAGGTTGTGTATAGGGGAACTAGTCCCTAACACCACCCACTACCCTTACGAGGCTCAATTGGGTTAGGGGTTAGGTTCAATTCAATTAGCGTCTAATCAAGTCTAGGTTTCTAGATTAGGCATTCCTAGGGAAATTAGGGGCCGAGGGTAGTAATGGGGAGGTGAGATTAGGGTTTTAGACCCCAATTCCCCCACATTCTAGCCTTGAGAAGGCTCCATGCTAATTGCACTAGAATTATCCAATCTAGCTACTTAGATCTCTCACTTAGGTTTAGGGAGATTGATTAGGATGTAGGAAGATGGGAGGTAGCCTAGGGATCCAAGAATTGGACCTAGGGGAAAATCCCAAAATTCACATATACAAGCAATTTGCCTAAATTCCTAGGTGATTTCACACACAAACCAACAAGTAATCCATGGAGAATGGGATAGAAATAGAATATAATCATTAACAAATGAAATTACAAAGTTTACATGTCATTTTCCCCCAACATGGTATCAAAGTAACATATTTTCCCCCAAACAGCCCACCCAAGGGGCCTAACTACTCATAGAAATGGAAAATACAAAAAAAGAGAAGAAAGAGGTAGAAGAAGCCATGGAGCTCGGTGTAGATGAAGCGATCTTCCTCGGCAGCAGCTGCAGGGTCATCCTCCTCCTTCTTCTTGGATGGAAAGGTGTAGAATGGTGGTGGGAAGTGGATGGAAGGCTTAGATATGGGGGGTTATGTGGTGGAAATGGTGAAATGGAGTGGATTTGAGGTGGAGGTGAAGTGGAATGGAGTGGAGGTGACAAGAGGGTGAAAATGAGGTTCTTAGCATCCCACCCCGTGCCCCAGCCACCACCTAGGTATATATAGGTGTCTAGGGGGTCTAGGGTTAAGTTAGGGGTAAAATGGGGAAAACTGTGGAAAAATCGGGTAACATTATGTGTAGCACGGCCGTGCTGGGCTGCACGGCCGTGTTGGGCAATGGGTAGCACGGCCGTGGTGGATGGGAACGGCCGTGGTGAGAAAATGGATTGAACAGGGGAATTTTGAGTTTCTGGGGATGGTGGCATGGTCGTGCTGGGAACTGCCAAAACGGCCATTCTTGGTAACACGGTCGTTCTGGCCAACTGGCTCATCAGAAAGCTTGGTGCGCTCCCGCCAATGGTGTTACACGCCAGCCGATTTGACCCGACTAAGTGCAACCCCGCGGACGGAAGCACACGGTGGAATGGGTTTTTGCTTTCAAAATTTATAAACCTAAACTAGCTACCTACGTATACTAAAACATTACACCCACAAGTGCACGGGGTCATGTCGTAGTATAGGAAGGTGGCAAGTAAAGGGTCGATCCATAGGGAAAAGAGGGGGCGCTAGAGCTAGGTTAGTTTTGCTAGGTTCCTACTGCAGAAACTAGGGTTAAGGGTTTAAAGGTTGATTTGATTGTTAACTAAGGATGAACAAGAAAGCAGTTAAAGGCAGGAATGAAATCTACATTAGCCCTAGCCTAGATTAAGACTAAGCAAGCAAGAAAGGATTAAGCTAGGTATGAAAAGCCAAATTACACTAAAGCAAGAAAGAAAAGCAAAAGAGAAATTAAAGAGCTAAGCTAGAATGAACAAGGCAAGAGCAAGTAAAGAAGCTAACTAAGCAAGAAAAGAACTAATCAAGCTAAGCAAGCACAAAACTATGGTTTTAAGCAATAAAGGGATGTGTGGGCTGTTTAGGGGTATGAACTTATCACTTAAGTTGGGGGGTGACATGTGAAAATTATGATTCCATTTAGATTATCCAAACCAAACAACAAGTTAATTAGAGTCTAATGAATTAACCTAAGCTACTAACTGGCCATGGATATGCTAGGTTGTGTATAGGGGAACTAGTCCCTAACACCACCCACTACCCTTACGAGGCTCAATTGGGTTAGGGGTTAGGTTCAATTCAATTAGAGTCTAATCAAGTCTAGGTTTCTAGATTAGGAATTCCTAGGGCAATTAGGGGCCGAGGGTAGTAATGGGGAGGTGAGATTAGGGTTTTAGACCCCAATTCCCCCACATTCTAGCCTTGAGAAGGCTCCATGCTAATTGTACTAGAATTATCCAATCTAGCTACTTAGATCTCTCACTTAGGTTTAGGGAGATTGATTAGGATGTAGAAAGGTGGGAGGCAGCCTAGGGATCCAAGAATTAGATCTAGGGGCAAATCCCAAAATTCACACATACAAGCAATTTGCCTAAATTCCTAGGTGATTTCACACACAAACCAACAAGTAATCCATGGAGAATGAGATAGAAATAGAATATAACCATTAACAAATGAAATTACAAAGTTTACATGTCATTTTCCCCCAACATGGTATCAAAGTAACATATTTTCCCCCAAACAGCCCACCCAAGGGGCCTAACTACTCACAGAAATGGAAAATACAAAAAGAGAGAAGAAAGAGGTAGAAGAAGCCATGGAGCTCGGTGTAGATGAAGCGATCTTCCTCTCCAGCAGCTGTAGGGTCGTCCTCCTCCTTCTTCTTGGATGGAAAGGTGTAGAATGGTGGTGGGAAGTGGATGGAAGGCTTAGATATGGGGGTTATGTGGTGGAAATGGTGAAATGGTGTGGATTTGAGGTGGAGGTGAAGTGGAATGGAGTGGAGGTGACAAGAGGGCGAAAATGAGGTTCTAAGCAGCCCACCCCGTGCCCCAGCCACCACATAGGTATATGTAGGTGTCTAGGGGTCTAGGGTTAAGTTAGGGGTAAAATGGGAAAAAACAGTGGAAACATCAGGTAAAAGTATGTGTAGCACGGCCGTGCTGGGCTGCACGGCCGTGTTGGGCAATGGGTAGCACGGCCGTGGTGGATGGGAACAGCCGTGGTGAGAAAATGGATTGAATAGGGGAATTTTGAGTTTCTGGGGTTGGTGGCACGGCCGTGTTGGGAACTGCCAAAACGGCCATTCTTGGTAACATGGCCGTTCTGGCCAACTGGCTCATCAGAAAGCTTGGTGCGCTCCCGCCAATGGTGTTACACGCCATCCGATTTGACCCGACTAGGTGCAACCCCGTGGACGGAAGCACACGGTGGAATGGGTTTTTGCTTTCAAAATTTATAAACCTAAACTAGCTACCTACGTATACTAAAACACTACACTCGCAAGCGCACGGAGTCGTGTCATAGTATAGGAATGTGGCAAGTAAAGGGTCGATCCACAGGGAAAAGAGGGGGCGCTAGAGCTAGGTTAGTTTTGCTAGGTTTCTACTACAGAAACTAGGGTTAAGGGTTTAAAGGTTGATTTGATTGTTAACTAAGGATGAACAAGAAAGCAGTTAAAGGCGGGAATGAAATCTATGTTAGCCCTAGACTAGATTAAGACTAAGCAAGCAAGAAAGGATTAAGCTAGGTATGAAAAGCCAGATTACACTAAAGCAAGAAAGAAAAGCAAAAGAGCAATTAAAGAGCTAAGCTAGCATGAACAAGGCAAGAGAAAGTAAAGAAGCTAACTAAGCAAGAAAAGAACTAATCAAGCTAAGCAAGCACAAAACTATGGTTTAAGCAATAAAGGGATGTGTGGGTTGTTTAGGGGTATGAACTTATCACTTAAGTTGGGGGGTGACATGTGAACATTATGATTCCATTTAGATTATCCAAACCAAACAACAAGTTAGAGTCTAATGAATTAACCTAAGCTACTAACTGGCCATGTATATGCTAGGTTGTATATAGGGGAACTAGTCCCTAACACCACCCACTACCCTTACGAGGCTCAATTGGGTTAGGGGTTAGGTTCAATTCAATTAGAGTCTAATCAAGTCTAGGTTTCTAGATTAGGCATTCCTAGGACAATTAGGGGCCGAGGGTAGTAATGGGGAGGTGAGATTTGGGTTTTAGACCCCAATTCCCCCACATTCTAGCCTTGAGAAGGCTCCATGCTAATTGCACTAGAATTATCCAATCTAGTTACTTAGATCTCTCACTTAGGTTTAGGGAGATTGATTAGGATGTAGGAAGGTGGGAGGCAGCCTAGGGATCCAAGAATTGGACCTAGGGGCAAATCCCAAAATTCACACATACAAGCAATTTGCTTAAATTCCTAGGTGATTTCACACACAAACCAATAAGTAATCCATGGAGAATGAGATAGAAATATAATATAATCATTAACAAATGAAATTACAAAGTTTACATGTCATTTTCCCCCTACATGGTATCAAAGTAACATATTTTCCCCCAAACAGCCCACCCAAGGGGTCTAGCTACTCATAGAAATGGAAAATACAAAAAGAGAGAAGAAAGAGGTAGAAGAAGCCATGGAGCTCGGTGTAGATGAAGCGATCTTCCTCTCCAGCAGCTGTAGGGTCGTCCTCCTCCTTCTTCTTGGATGGAAAGGTGTAGAATGGTGGTGGGAAGTGGATGGAAGGCTTAGATATGGGGGGTTATGTGGTGGAAATGGTGAAATGAAGTGGATTTGAGGTGGAGGTGAAGTGGAATGGAGTGGAGGTGACAAGAGGGCAAAAATGAGGTTCTAAGCAGCCCACCCCGTGCCCCAGCCACCACCTAGGTATATATAGGTGTCTAGGGGGTCTAGGGTTAAGTTAGGGGTAAAATGGGGAAAGCAGTGGAAAAATCGGGTAAAATTATGTGTAGCACGGCTGTGCTGGACTGCACGGTGGTGTTGGGCAATGGGTAGCACGGCCATGGTGTATGGGAACGGCCGTGGTGAGAAAATGGATTGAACAGGGGAATTTTGTGTTTTTGGGGCTGGTGGCACGGCCGTGCTGGGAACTGCCAAAATGGCCATTCTATGGAACACGGCCGTTCTGGCCAACTGGGTCAAATTTTGATGATTCTGCTGCTTGGGGCATGTCCCAGCACGGCCATTCCATGGTAGCACGGCCATGTTGGGGTCCTTCCCCTGCATTTGAGTGTTGAACTTTGCCATCCATGGAGGGTATTTCTTCAAAACCTTCTTTGACCACTTGGGGTAGGTTGGGCATGGTTTTGGCCTCATTTTGGGCTCCTCCAAGCCTAGGGAAACCCTAAATTCAACCATCTTCTTTCCAATCCATCAAGTAGTGGCCAAAGTACCTATAAAACATGCAAAAACCATCCATAAGTGATTTTGACAATAAAACACATATTGAGGGAAATAACATGTAATCTAACACGTATAGATGTGGCTGAAATGCAAAATGACACAAGATAAAGCCCTAAAAAAGGGATGAATCAGTGCGCCACTGCCTCCTCATCCTCTTCCACTTCGATTTTGATTGGTGTTGCTTCCTCCTCGGTTAACCTAAGTCTTGAATATCTCTCTGCTAATTCCTTTTCCATCTTGGGACTCGACCAGAACAATTAGCACGCCTTGGACCTACAAGAGCAAGAGTACCTATGGGTAGATCATCGCTCATGACACGAAACCCTAATCGCCAAAAGATGATCATGGTTACGCACAAAGCAGGGCATCTCAAATATAGCGACCTTAATCATGATATAAATATCGTTTGACATCCAACATTAGAAAACCACTTGGAACTCTTGATATAACCCAACATATGAGTTATGTATATTTGGAGATTTAAGGATTCCAAAAGTCCACTCCATTACAGTAGTGGTACTTATATACAACCACCCATAGATAGGGAATGCATTAATTCACCCTGGGGAATGTCTTATTCTCCCCCATAAAAATATGTGTAGGTGACTGGAAATGTATTAATTCTCTCCTCACCTATAGGTTGAGGTCCGGTAGGTGCCTTAATCCTAATTAGTTAATGTAGTCAATATTAATCATGCATGTAAATATTTTATTATTTTTCTTGATATGGCAAGCATCTATCTGATTATGCCTAATACTCTTGTTATCTTCATCTTATGATGAAATCTTAGCCTGTACTTTCATTTTATTTCCTTATCTTTTGTTCTTGTTCATTATTTGACACATACCTTGTTTTTATCTCTCTTGCTGGGTGATTTCCCTACCACCCATGTTTAGATCGAGGTGTTGAACATGATCAAGGAGAACATAGCTTCCAACATGGACCTAGCTCTTGAAGATGTTGCTTGGAGACTGATTTGAAGTAGTTTGAACTTCCCTCTACTTAGATCCTTATGTGGTATTATACATGTAAACCCTTATGGGAGATTATGATGTACTTTTGTAATCTTTTGTGAAAATTGAATATAGTCATTTGTTTAATTCTACTGCTACACTTTGGTTGTTTTGAATACCATTTATTCAAATTTCAAAAACTTATACCTATTACAACATACCTTTGAGTGTGTTCGGAATGGGTGTTTTATTATTCAAATTTTTAGTAGGGAGTGGATACCCTCTACGGTCCTACTCCTTACAATTGATCCTCATAAGGTTGGATGGAGTACGGTTTAGGACTAGTTTCTCTAAACATACTCTATGGAACTCATGGTAAACTAGTAGGATAGGGATCCTAGCCTCATATTCCCATTTTTTTGGTTTGGTAGTATTTCCATAGGATGCATTATTAGATATCACCCTAATGCATGGTTAATAGTCTCATATCCCCCCAAAGTCCCTCCCCCTCTATTGATTTTTAAAATCCTTAATTTCTTGTGTTTACTATCTTATCTTACTATCTTTCTCATAGTTGTAATTGTTTATTTGATGGTAAATTTCCTTGGCTAGGATTAATCAATTCTTAATTGTGGTTACTCTAGTTGGTTGCTTTGTCCATTTCTCATCTTAATCTTAGAGTTAGTTAGTCTAGTGTAGACAAGTTCTTGCCTGGGTACTAATTGATCTTTAGTTAAATAGATAAGCCTAATTGTTGGTGATAATTTTAGTTCAAATCTTCCTTTTCTCCTTTTCGTTCTCCCTTTATGTAACCATCAAGCCAAATTTCAACCTTTGAAACACTAAACTGTACACTAGAAACATAGAGAAACACATTAGTTGTAGTGTCTACTACTTCCATGTTGACTCAACCCTAAACTAGCCACTCTTCTTCTACAATCCTAAGGTCATTCTAATAGTATGTAATATTTGGGCACATCTTATTAGGTTGAAGCATCAATTGGTCAAGGGGTCTTGACAATGAACCTAGAACAACGGAAGTGGGGTCCAAAATGGTCTTTCTAGCTGTAAAGAATTATGGTGCTAAGAATCAAGAATTTGAGGCCCCACCACTTAAGTAATGATATGAGAGGGGGATCACCATGAACCACCCCCCTCATTTGCAATGCATGCCACAAATGTTCTTTAACTGTTGAGTGTCACTGTTGACTCCTTGTTGAACTCGAGTGTGGATCATGCCTCTCTAACCCTCGATCACATATACTTGAGCCTCCTTAAACTCCATTCAACCTCCATAATGAAAATTTTACCTTCCTTCACTCCTATTTCAACCCATTTATTCATGAAAATGCCAACCTAGAGTAACCCTCCCAAAACAACCTTTATATCCTTACCCTAAGTTTAGGGATATAAGGAAGAAGCTTGAAGAAAACATCAAATAATGACCCACAATGTCACATCTCTTCACCTACAATATATATAACACCCCTCCTCCACAAATCTGTTCTACCCATGATTTATCTTCCTACAACATGAAATTACATCGGATCCTAACTATAGTTCATAGGAGAAGAGCAGTCAAAAGTAGAGCTAGAAAATGTGGTGGACTCAGTTGATGAGAATTAGGGTGAGATTCTCCCTCTTCATCCCACATTGTGTCGCAATTACAGCCACATCCTACACCAATTCAAGCAATGAGACGAATTATAGTGTATGGACAAGAAGCAGAGTAGGAAATTCAACAAGTACATCTCCTTTCAACCTCACCAATATCTCCAAATATAAAAAGCATGAAGATGAAAAGGAATAAAAAATGATGAGGAGGAGAAAATGGAGAGTGAGGAACTAGACATGGTGCCAAAATTGGAGATTCACTCCATGTAGTACAAGGGAAAGGACACAAAGGGTACACTTCATGGATGAGGTTAAAGGAGAGTAAACATGGGTAATGAAAGAAGTATTTGGGGATCCTCCACCTTCAAACATGCCAATTAATGTCATTAAAATACAATTTTCTTGCTTTCCTATAATGCAAGCCATGGGGATACAATTTCCTTTCAAGCAGTTTCTCACACCATGTGGAGTAAAAAAGATAGGCTTTAAGGAAGAACAGTCTTATGTTGAGTCTAGCTAGGATATTTTCAGTGCACTTAAGGAGGTAAAGCACAAAGGGGATAAATCCATATGGTTCCATATTATTGTTAACATACACATCTTGAGAGGCTCCCAATTAAACAAGAAGTTTGCACTGACGTGGCAAATATCGCACTAACAAATTCACTCGGGGTTGAAATCCTCGAGCGTTCACCAAAACCTCATGCAATAATATCACCCGCAAGTGGACGGGTCTTATCACAGTATAGTTAAGGATCGAATCCCAAAGGACAACGTTTTTAAGAATCTTTGTCAGTCGAATCTAGCTCAAGTGAGACTAATATTTAGAATGATTGATTTGGATGAGGTTAATTAAACTAATTGTAGGAAAGTAAACGAGCAGAATGAAAGTTTGTTTTAGATTAGATGATATGGAATCATGGGGGTGGTATCGGGTTTCACCACCACTGTACATGCAAACACATCCAAACACATAACATCCAGGAAAGCATCTAACTATCCAAATGGAACTACTGCGAACCCTCCCAGAGGGATGTTTAGGCCCGCGTAAGCATCCCCTTAGGAATCAGATTTCTCATCGCCATCCGGATCATGCACTTATGGTTCAGAAGATACAACATCAAACTAAGGTTTTGGTCCTCCCTGAGGGATGTTTAGACCATAGAAGCGTCACCGTGGGCTAGATGGCTCGTCCCCTCATAGATCATACACTTACGACCTCAAGGAACCCCATTCTATTTCTAGTCCGGGAGTCAACTGTGCTAATCGACATGCATGTAGGAAATTAGTCTGCAAGCAAACATTGACGATTAACAAGAAGGTATAACATCCAACTAAGGTTGTGGTCCTCCCTGCGGGATGTTTAGACCATAGAAGCATCACCGTAGGCTAGATGGCTCGTCCCCTCACGGATCATACACTTACAACCTCAAGGAATCCCATTCTATTTCTAGTCTGAGAGTCTACCTCAGTAATCGACATTCTACACTACAAAGATAAGAACAAGATGAAAGAAAGCAGGTAATCAACAACAAGCATATCAATTAAAAATGAAATGAAAAGTTATATACATTACCTTGTAATGTTAAATGAAAAGACATAAATGTATGGGAAGCAGGGCTAGTCGCCGCACCCCAATGAAAAGGAACTACTCGCTCATGATGCGGGAAATAAGAAGAGGAAAGAGAGAGGATTCCGCCATGAGCATGATGTATAAGGTAGTCACAGCTCAGTGAAGATGATGCGGTCTTCTACGTCGTATCAGAGCAGATCTAGAAGAACGAGGGACTCCAATATAGTCTAGGTAGTCTTTCTCACTCCTCCTTCCTTCTCTTCTCAGTCTCCTTAAGTTGCAGTAGGAACGACATGTGAAGTGGAAGTGGCAGGATCAGACAGATCTTGATCAAACCTGTGCTCGGGAAGCCTGGCGGCATCCCAGATTCGATGCCCAAATGAGGACCCTGCTGGTCCTATTTATAGGCACATGCCTAGCCCTCATGCTTTTGGTGTGAGTCCAAATAGTTTGGTAGTTTTCTTATCTCCAAATTGTCTTAGTGGTTAAACCCAAATGGTTTTTCTTTTATTATCTCCAAACAGTTTGCTTTATAAGTGATGATACGATCTTCAATATCCTTTATCAAACAGTTTGGGAAACTGATTGCCTTCATTCAGTCTATTCCCTTTTGCTTTTCCAAATAGTTTTGAGTATGGGCCTCCATACGGCTTCAGTTCTATTGGTTTGGGGAAACAATACTAATCAAAACGGTCTTCAGTGTATATGCTATCAAATTGTCTTGACGACCAACACTCCAAATGGTTTGCTCAAAATTTCCTGATCCTATCGGTCTCAAAGACTGATCGTAGCCAAACGGTTTGGCCTCTGATTGGTTTCGCTACTTCTCTCGATCTTGGAGTTCTCAACGATCAAACGAACTTGGATCAATCAGTCTACTATCTCTACTTCTAACAGTCTCGAAGTCCTATACGGTCTTGGACTCTAATCTATCGGTCTTGGTCATTACCTTGCTTACACGGTCTGGCCTCATGATTTGGAAACTGTGAGGCACTTCACAGTTTCTGCCTTCGGCCTCACGATCTCGGCGCTGCTCGATCCTTGGCGGCCAAACGTTCTTTGTGACCTCTATCGATCAAACGGTCCTTGACTCCGATCTTCCATGCGATCGATCATTGATGGAACGGTCTTGAGACTGGTGGCGAGTATCCTAAACGTGCACCGTGGCTGGTGCGGGGCTACGTTGTCGGGTGCAGAGCTGAGGCAGAGGGTGTGGTCGTCATTAGTTACATTTTGAATGGTGAAGGTGACAGTGGTGGAGGCGTTAGGTGGCGGTGTTGTTGCTGCTGGACGCGACGGAGATGTAGGTGCTAGGGTTTGCTGGTAGGAACCGGAAGGAAGAAGATGATGGCATTGGTGAGCATGTTGCAGTGGTCGGTGGTGGCACGGTGGTTTCCAGTGCTATGGAGCTAGGGTTCCGGCGGGAGGAAGAAGAAGCAAGAGGAAGGGAATCATGCCCAATGCTCCAAAAGGTTTGGAAATCTTGCTCAAACGATCTTCTTGCTTCCACTTTATCATATGGTTTTGCTTTGCATGCGGTCCTCATGCACATAGCTATCGAACGGTCTCTCACAACCTGCCTTTTCCAATCGGTCTCAGTTATCGGTTTGGAGTGCTTAGCAAACAGTCTGTGTTATCTTTCATTCAATAAGTCTTTAGTTAATATCTCCAAACGGTCTCACGGTGAGTATGTCCATATGTTCTTGAGACCGTATGGATGAAACTGTATGGGCGAGACCATATGGTCAAGACCGCATGGTCAGGACTGACGATGAGTGAGGGTAGATCAAGGGCAGATAAAGGTAGGTCCCAGCTGATTGTTCAACATCATCAAGACCTGCATAAAATCGACATAAACTTAGTTAAGAACCTTAATAATTGAACCAATTAGGAAATTTTGCACATTTTGATATTTAGTAACTGGAATTGGATATATTGACTCAAAAAGATCATGAGAAGGAGAATGAAAATCATGATTAATATGCATTCATCACAATACCCTGAACTTAAACGTTTCTCGTCCTCGAGTAACACAAAATCTGAAACAGTCGCCAAATGAATACTTTCAACTCATGTGATTGCCTCATCTTCACATCATGATTATTTTCTTTCTGCTCAGTATGACTTAGTATCTCAACCTCCTGAGACCACTAAAAACATCTTACCATATCTTTATTCCTGAGTTTGCTTTCCAATATTACTTCTTCCTCACTTTCTCCATCAATAAGCATGTCAAAGAGTTTTGTAAGAGTCCAGAGATACCCATAGAATGACAAGTGTGCATCTGAACTGACACTGGTGTATTTTAGGGTGGTGGAGGCATTTATTTGTGCCTTTAGGTAGAAAAGGGAGCGAAGGGAGGTATGGAAGGAAGAAATAAATCTCTCCTCTATTAGACTCGAGATTTTATTATTTTATTTGCAATTTCATTTATTGCATTTTTTGTGTGCGAATCTCTCCTCTATTCGACTCGAGATTGCATTTCTTTTTGTGTGCGCTTTGACATCTTTTCTTGGTGGTACGCCCCTATTTATTTGTGAGGGGTATGGAAGAAGTAGATATAGAGGGAAGTGGTGTGCCACCCCAAACTTAGGGTTTGGCACTATTTTGGCTATTTTTGTTTCTTTTTGATGGATGGAGGGGTACCAAGATGATAGAAGAAGTGTAAAAGAGAGTTCAGATCAGAATGTGACTTGATTTACAATTACGTGCACCGAGTTGTTCTCTTTATCATACTCTGCTCAAATAATGACTTGATGAGGATCCGGTGGGAATTCCATTTAATTGTTCCACTAGTCAGTTAGGAAGCATGATGTGTTTGATCCCTATCAGTTCGACATACACTAGCCTCTTTTGCATAAAGATCATGATGTTAGGATTCATAAGCTTCACAAGATGATTTCAATCAAAAGGCTAGTTTTCAGAAGAAGGTCCTTTTGAGGATCTGCTCTGAATAAGGAGGGTATAATGATTCAAAATGAATAGAGATATAAAAATTGTCAAAACTTCATCCAATATTTGTTCACATTTCTTTTGAAAACTTTAAAATTCAATAATTTTGTTTGAAAATTTTGAAAATTTAGGTCAAAAATGCGACGATGAAATCTTATGTCTGATTTAAATGGGTGAAGGTGGAAAGTAAGATACGTACCACCCACCCTCCACCCCGAACATAGAAATTTTATCGTCCCGAGCAAACTCTAAATCTGAGATGGAGGGGCAAGTTCATGCCATTTGGACCACTAAATGTGGTTGTGTTCCAATCTGCACATTTCCTCTATCTGGAAATCTCAAACATAAAGACCATTCAGAACTCAAAATAGCATCTCGCAATGCATTTTTATTTGGTGTAAAATTGTCTAAAAAGTAAAAAAAAAATTAAAAAAATCCTAATTCGAAATTAAAACTAAATATAAATTTATTTATCGGGTTGCCTCCCGACAAGCGCCTTTGTTTTATGTTGATGGATCAACTTGGTTTCTTCAACTTTCACGGTGGATATGTTGGATTGGTGAGTTTCGGTATTGCTTTGGTTCCTGTGTTGGCTGAGGTGAAATATCTTTTCAAACAATGACCATTTGCCACAAATTCACTTGACTTTTCGCTCCAAAAAGAGAAGGCACCATGTGGGGAGATACTCTTGACGATGTAAGGTCCTGACCAACGCGAATGCAGTTTTCCTAGGAATAGCCTTAACCTTGAGTTGAACAGAAGAACTTGATCTCCCACTTGTATGTCCTTTCTTTTCTTATGGTCGTCGTGCCACAACTTTGTGCATTCTTTATAGATTCTAGCATTCTCGTAAGCTGTCATTCGAAGTTCTTCCAGCTATTGGAGATGCAGAATCCTGGCCTGGCCCACTTTCTTCATATCAAAATTTACTTGTTTAATTGCTCACCGTGCCTTGTGTTTGAGTTCAACTGTCAGGTGGCAGGACTTTCCATATATTAAATGAAATTTTGTAATCCCAAGGGGAGTTTTAAAAGCAATTCGGTAGGCCCACAATGCATCATTGATTTTCATTGACCAATCTTTTTTATTGTGGCCTACTATCTTTTCCAAAATAGCCTTGAGTTGGTGGTTAGAAACCTCTACCTATCCACTTGTTTGTGGATGGTAGGGTGAGGTTACCTTGTGAGTTACACCATATTTTCTTAGTAAAGCTTCAAATCTTCTTTCAAGGAAATGAGACCCTCCATCAGATATCACAGTTCGTGGTACTCCAAAATGGGGGAAAATAATATCTTTGAATAATTTGATGACGGGTTTGGAATCAGTAGTGACAGTTAGTATAGCTTCAAACCATTTCGAGATGTAGTCCACCGCCACTAGGATGTATGAAAATCCATGAGAAGATGGGAATGGACCCATGTAGTCCACCCCCAAACATTGAATATCTCTACTTCTTGCCACGTATTCAGTGGAATCTCATCATTCTTTTTTATATTGTCAGATCTTTGACATTTGTCACATGATAGGACAAAGCCATAGGAATCTTTGGATATGGTTGGCCAGAAGAATCCACATTGCAAAACCTTCAAGGAAGACTTTTTAGAGCTCATATGTCCTCCAACTGGGCCTGAGTGACACTGCTCCAAAATAAGTTGAGCTTCTTCTTTAGCAATACATCGTCTGTATAGACCATCATCACATAGTTTGAAAAGGTACGGCTCATCACAGTAGTATTGTTTCACATCATGCTTAAATTTCTTCAGTGCATTTTCGGTGCATTGAGGATGGATAACCCCAACAGCAAGATAGTTTACATAATCAGAATACCATAGTGTAACTTCTGAGACCTTCATTAGTTGGTCGTCTGGAAGGGAGTCATTAATTGGAATCTTCTCAATATCCAGAGTGTGGATGCGACTGAGGTGGTCTGCTACCACATTCTTTGTACCCTTTTTTTCTCTTATCTCTAGATCAAATTCTTACAATAGGAGAATCCATCTAATTAGCCTGGGTTTTGCATCTTTCTTTGTCAGAAGGTAACAGATAACAACATGATCCATGTAGATAATGACTTTTGAACCAATTAGCTAGGATTTGAATTTGTCAAAGGTATACACGACTTCCAGGAGTTCTTTCTCGGTAGTTGTGTAATTCCTCTAAGCTTCGTCAAGTGTCTTCGATGCATAGTAGATCACATAGTGTTTCTTTTCTATACATTGGACCAAGACAACACCCACATCATAATTGCTTGCATCACACATGATTTCAAAAGGGTGGTCCCAATTGGGAGCTCTGATGATGGGTGTGGATGTAAGGGCATTCTTTAGTTTGTTGAAACTTTTAACACATTCTTTGTCATATTTGAATTCAGCATTCTTTAGTAACAAATTTATCATTGGTTTGGTTATCTTTGAGAAGTCCTTTCTAAATCGTTTGTAGAAGCCTACATGACCTAGGAATGCTCAAACTTCTTTTACATTGATAGGGATATAGAGCTTGGAAATCACTTCAATATTGGCCTTATCTACTTCAATTCCCCAATTACTGACCCTATGGCCAAGGACAATGCCTTCCTTTACCATAAAGTGACACTTCTCCCAGTTGAGCACAAGATGTGCTTCTTCACATCGTTTGAGAACAAGGGAGGGGTGTTTTAGACATGAATCGAATGAATCTCCATATATAGAAAAATCATCCATGAAAACTCTCATAATTGTTTCAGTGAGACCGACGAATATGGCAGCCATGCAACGCTGGAAAGTTGTAGGTGTGTTACAGAGGCCAAACGACATTCTTCTAAATGTGTATGTTTCGAATGGGTAGGTGAAAGTAGTTTTCTCCTGGTCATATGGATGTATGGGTATTTGATAGAATCCAGAGTAACCATCGAGGTAACAAAAGTATTATTGATGATCCAGCCGCTCTAAAACTTGATCAAGAAAAGGAATTGGGAAACGATCCTTTCGAGTTTCCTTGTTTAACTTCCTATAATCAATGCACATCCTCCACCTTGTCACTATTCAAGTGGGGATGAGTTCATTGTTTTCATTTTATATCACAATTGTTCCACCTTTCTTTGGGACTACATGCACTGGGTTCACCCATGGTGAGTCTGATATCAGATAGATTATTCCATCGGTGAGCAGTTTAATGACTTTGCGATGGACTAATTCCTTCATATTTGGATTCAATTTCTTTTGATGTTCAATAGTTGGCTTGTGATCTTCCATCATGGGGATTTTATTCATGCAAAGTGCTTGACTGACCTCGGTGAGGTCACTCATATTGTAGCCAATGGCTTTCTTTCTTTCCTTTAGTTCTTTCAGGAGTTGATCTTCTTGTTCGGTCGTTAGATTGGAATTTATAATAACTAGACAAACCTTGAGATCATCCAAAAACACTACTTCAGTCCCTTGGGCAGGGGATTCATTTCGGGGGCCTCTGGGTTTTCACATGTTTCTTCAGTAGCTTCCACAGCCTTGAGTTCTTCGATCTTGGTTTCTGGATCTTCTTTGACAGTGTCAAGGTCAAGAACACTCTCTTTAACTTGTTCATTGATGGAATTATCAGCAAATGGGTTTGTCAGAGTCACTTCTAAAGGATCGTCTTGTTCATATTCCTCTTGTGTGAGGAGTGACATTTGCTCAATACAGTCAATCAGATAGACTTCTTCATGCATGCTTGGTCTTCGCATGCTTTCAAAAACTTTGAATTCGAGAGTTTCTTTACCAAGTCTGAGCAGTAATGTTCCTACTTCAACATCAATTATAACTCTTGCAGTGGTGAGGAATGGACATCCAAAGATGAGAGGATATCTGGTGTCTTCTTTTATATCCATGAAGATGAAGTCACATGGAAGATAGGAATCTTTTCCTACTTTGACAGGTACATCCTCAATAATTCCTAATGGGTGTTTTATCGAATAGTCTGTGAGTTGTATAGTCATGATAGTTGGGAGAAGTTCAGCAAACCCTAGCCTTTTGCAAAGGCTGAGTGGCATGATGGAGATGCTAGCACCAAGGTCTGCCAGTCCTTTCTTGCATGAAGAATCACTGATATGGCAGGAAATCCCAAAAGATCATGGATCTTTATACTTCTTTGGCATCTTACTCTAGATGATATTTGAAGTAGTTTTAGCTAACTTGATTGTCTCATATTCTTGAGTTATATATTTCCTTGTGAGGAGAGACTTTAAGTACTTTGTCCATGCTGGTATTTCAGCCAACGCATCCAAAAAGGGTATATCAACATGAAGTTTCTTCGTAGCTTCTTTAAACTTATTGAACTGAGTATCAAGCTTAGTTTCCCTTAGACGAGATGGAAAAGGTATACGAGGTTTGTAAATAGGGATATCAGGTTCCGATGTTGCTTCTTCCTCTTCTTGAGTAGCCTCCTCATAATTTTCGTTGCCCGACTTACCATTAGTTACTGGTTCTTTTAGTTGAGTTTCAGGAGTTGTGGAGTCTTGTAAAATCACAGGTTCATCCTTATCTGTAACAACCATAGGTGGCTTGTCAGGAGGATTAGAATAGTCTTTTCCTGACCTGCTGGTAACCGCCTTCAGTTGTTCTAGGTGTTTAGGATTGTTTTCCAGTTGGCCACCAAAGACTCCAGTAGGTGGCTTTATGCTAGTTGCGAGTTGAGCTAGTTGAGATTCAATAGCCTTCTGTTGGGTTTGGTGGTTAGCTATCATAGTTTGCTGAGTTTGCAACATCTTTTCAATGGCTATTAACTTGTCATTAGGAGATATGGGACCTGCTTGTTGTCCTTGTTGTTGATAAGTAACTTGGTTAAGACTCTAGTACTAGGAATTGTTTTGATAATTATTGAAGTTCCTATTCTGAAAGTTTCCCTTAAAAATTCCTTGATTTCCAAAATTTTGTTGTTGATTATACTGACATCCTGGTGGGCCTCGTGGTTGATTGTTCAAACCAAATTGATGTGAGTTCACTACTCTAGAGGGGTTTCCATATTGAAAACCATGATGGTTCCTATTCTGATTCAGATTGTAATATCCTTGACCAGGAATGGTGTTGACAGCATTAAGATTTTCCATTACACCATTATCTCCTTGACTACAAATGTTGCTTAGAACAACATCATACAGGACATTGCATGCTAAAGTGGAATGATCAGTACCTTTACATGCTTCATAGAACAGTGAGGCAGACTTGATCTGTTCT
The DNA here is from genome assembly GCA_963693085.1 of Alisma plantago-aquatica. NCBI lineage: Eukaryota > Viridiplantae > Streptophyta > Magnoliopsida > Alismatales > Alismataceae > Alisma > Alisma plantago-aquatica. The sequence continues at coordinate 1,277,870,434 of OY856410.1, read as the reverse complement.
TGTTGTTTGAGGGGGTGAAAATCCTCTTGCAACTACAGCAAGGGATGATTCAATGGCTACTAAGAGCTTGAGGGTTTCAGCGATAGTCTTGTATTCTAGAATAACTTTAGCCATAGCAACCTCCAATACTCCTTTACCTACAGACCTACCCCAATTAGCTTGATTTTCAGCTCCAAGGGTGATGACTCTCCATGTGCTATCATAACTTTGACGCATGAAATTTCCTCCATATGAGGAATCTAAAAACCTTTTGATATCATCATCCACACCCCTATAGAAAATTTATATGAGTTTATTCTTAGGAATTCCATGGTGTGGGCACTTGCGTAGAAGCTCTTTTTATCTATCCCATGCTTCTGCAAGGGTTTCTCTAGGGACTTGAGTGAAATTTGTTATCCATCCCCTAATTTCATAGGTGAGAGAGGGAGGGTAGAACTTTTCCAGAAATACATTTTGAAGTTGTTCCCAAGTGGTGATGTGTTCACTTTGCAATGAATTGTACCAACTTATTGCTCTATCAGCAAGTGAATACTTGAAGAGACAGAGATGAAGGGCATCGTCAGATACTCCATTTTTCTTTGTCATAGCACATATATCAATAAACCTCAAAAGATGCTCCTGACTATCCTCTCCTTGTTTTCCATAGAATGGACTATTTTGAGTCAATGTGATCCAATGTGCCCTAATCTCAAAATTGGCAGCATTGATGGGAGGAGGTTGTACTGGATGATGAACATTCACAACTTTGGGGATTGAGAATTCTCTAAGATCATTTTGTAGTTCTGCTGCTTGTGCCACTGCTTGCGCTGCTTGGATTTCTTCTTGAACCGCAGCTCTGGCTTCTTGCATGAGCCTTTCTCTCTATGCATTAAGGGCTTGAGCTACCCTTTCGGCTATTTCCTCCTCTTGAGCCATTCTTGCTTGGTTTTCTCTATTTTGACGATGAAAGGTTCTATCAATCTCGGGATCAAATCTGGCAGTGAGTTCGGGACTATTCAAATGGTGCATGCACTAGTCCTTCTTGAAGTACCTGAAATAAAAAGATTTGAAGTAAGATTGATGGAGTAGAGTGAAATTCAAGTTGATGATCAATGGTTTCAAAAAGAAAAAGTAAAATCCTAGATTAGCCTTAAAAGAACTAGATTTGACTAACTGATTCTGTTGTCCCTGGCAACGGCGCCAGAATTTGACGTAGCAAATATTGCACTAACAAATTCACTCGGGGTTGAAATCCCCGAGCTTTTACCAAAACCTCGTGCAATAATACCACCCGCAAGCGGATGGGTCTTATCGCAGTATAGTTAAGGATCAAATCCCAAAGGACAATATTTTTAAGAATCTTTGTCAGTCGAATCTAGCTCAAGTGAGACTAATATTTAGAACGATTGATTTAGTTGAGGTTAATTAAACTAATTGCAAGAAAGTAAAGGAGCGAAATGAAAGTATGATTTAGATTAGATGATATGGAATCACCGGGGTGGTATCGGGTTTCACCACCATTGCACATGCAAACACATCCAAACACATACCATCCAGGCTAGCATCTAACTATCCAAATGAAACTACTGCGAACCCTCCTGGAGGGATGTTTATGCCCGCGTAAGCATCCCCTTAGGCATCAAATTTCTTGTCACCATCCAGATCATGCACTTATGGTTCCCAAGATACAACATCCAACTAAGGCTATGGTCCTCCATGAGGGATGTTTAGACCACAAAAGCGTCACCGTGGGCTAGATGGCTCGTCCCCTCACAGATCATACACTTACGACCTCAAGGAACCCCATTCTATTTCTATTCCAGGAGTCAACCATGCTAATCGACACACATGTAGGAAATTAGTCTGCAAACAAACATCGATGATTAACAAGGAGATACAACATACAACTAAGGTTGTGGTCCTCCCTGAGGGATGTTTAGACCACATAAGTGTCACCGTAGGCTAGATGGCTCGTCCCCTCAAGGATCATACATTTACGACCTCAAGGAACCCCATTCTATTTCTAGTCTGGGAGTCTACCTCATTAATTGACATTCTACACTTCAAAGATAAGAGAAAGATGAAAGCAAGCAGGTAATCAACTACAAGCATATCAATTAACAACGAAATGAAAAGTTATATACATTGCCTTGGAATGTTAAATGAAAAGACATGAATGTATGGGAAGTGGGGCTAGTCCCCACACCCCAGTGAAAAGGAACTACTCGCTCATGATGTGAGAAACAAGAAGAATAGGAAAGAGAGAGGATTCCTCCATGAACATGATGCAGAAGGTAGTCGCAACTCGGTGAAGATGATGCGGTCTTCTACATCATGTCAGAGCATATTTGGAAGAACGAGGGATGCCAAGATAGTCCGGGCAGTCTTTCTCACTCCTCCTTACTTCTCTTCTTAGTCTCCTTGAGTTGCAGTAGGAACAAAAGGTGAAGTGGCAGTGGCAGGATCAGACAAATCTGGATCGAATCCTGTGCTCAGGCAGCCTGGCGGCGTCTCAGATCCGATGCCCAAATGAGGACCCTACTGGTCCTATTTATAGGCACAAGCCTAGCCCTCATGCTTTTGGTGTGAGTCCAAATAGTTTGGTAGCTTTCTTATCTCCAAAAGCTCCTGAGTGGTTAAATCCAAACGGTTTTTCTTTTATTAGCTCCAAACAGTTTGCTTTATAAGTGATCATACGGTCTTCATTATCCTTTATCAAATGGTTTGGGAAACGGATTGCCTTCATTCGGTCTACTCCCCTTTGCTTTTCCAAATAGTTTTGAGTATGGGCCTCCATACGGTTTTAGTTCTATCGGTTCGGGTAAACGATACTAATCCAAATGGTCTTTAGTGTATATGCTATCAAACGGTCTTGACGAACAACACTCCAAACAATTTGCTCAAAATTTCCTGATCCTATCGATCTCAAAGACTGATCATAGCCAAACATTTTGGCCTCTGATCAGTTTCACTGCTTCTCTCGGTCTTGGAGTGCTCAGCGATCAAACGATCTTGGATCAATCAGTCTACTATCTATGCTGCTGACGGTCTCATAGCCCTATATGGTCTTGGACTCTGATCTATCGGTCTTGGGCAGTACCTTGCTTACACGGTCTGGCCTCACAATTTGGAAATCGTGAGGCACTTCACGGTTTCTGCCTTCAGCCTCACGATCTCGGTGCTGCTTGATCCCTCACGGCTAAACAGTCTTTGTGACCTCCAGTGATCAAAAGGTCCTCGACTCCTGTCTTCCATGCGACTGATCACTGATGGAACGGTATTAAGACCAGTAGCGAGCAGCCTGAGTGGGAATCATGGCTGATACGGGGCTGCGCCGTCGGGTGTTGGGCTGAGGCAGAGGGTGTGGTCGTCGTTGGTTACACATTGAATGGTTAAGGTGATAGTGGCGGCGGCGCTAGGCGGCGGAGATGCAGGTGCTAGGGTTTGCAGATAGGAATCGGAAGGAAGAAGATGATGGCATTGGTGAGCAGGCAGCAATGGTCGGTGGTGGCGCAGTGGTTGCCGGTGTGATGGAGCTAGGGTTCCGGCGGGAGGAAGAAGAAGCAAGAGAAAGAGAAGCATGCCCAATGCTCCAAACAGTTTGGAAATCTTGCTCAAACGGTCTGCTTGCTTCCACTTTATCATACGCTTTTGCTTTGCATGTGGTCCTCATGCACATAGCTACCAAATGGTCTCTCGCAACATGCCTTTTCCAATCGGTCTTGGCTATCGGTTTGGAGTGCTTAGCAAACAGTCTGCATTATCTTTCCTTCAATCGGTCTTTATCTAATATCTCCAAATGGTCTCACAGTGAGTATGTCAATACGGTCTTGAGACCGTATGGGCGAGACTGTATGGTCAAGACCACATGGTCAGGACCGAGGATGAGTGAGGGTAGATCAAGGGCAGATAAAGGTAGGTCCCAGCTAATTGTTCAACCTCATCAAGACCTGCAAAAAATCAACATAAACTCAATTAAGAACCTTGATAATTGAACCAATTAGGAAATTTTGCACATTTTGATATTTAGTAACTGGAATTGGATGTATTGACTCAAAAAAAGCACAAGAAGGTGACTGAAATCATGATGAATATGCATTCATCATGAACCAAGCCATGTGCATCCAAATTTGACAATGTGTACTTTGAAAAGAATAGTAAGTATGAGCACTCCTCTTTCAGGAAGAAATACTTGTTAATGATACATATGTGGATAGAAAATCAAAGACTAGTAAGGTACACAATCCTATAGTTAGGTACATTCAATTATTATTACCAGTACTATCTTTGACATGTACAACTATAAAGGTTGATGCTTGCAACAAGAATTTTTTTTAGTTAGAAGTTCAATGGGAGGTGCATGACTCCTGGACACATGATGATTAGAAACTAGAAGTCAAACCATATAAATATCACTAAACCCTTTGTCATGTGAGGTATCCTATCCTCAATTTCTATAGTGCTTTATTCTGATTTGAGAAACCTCATAAATCCACTATTTGTAATTTTTCTGATCTAATATACCAAGCTTGGTCACATATGAATTATGTACCTGAAGTAGTATAGTCTCACTCTGGTGATTCCATATCACATAGGTTCCCTATTAGATTAAGAACTTTGGGAGTAATACCACCCTAGGGTGAGCTTTATGACACCAATAGTGACCCTAATTGAGGTTCATAGATATACAAATGTAACTAAGAAGAAACAAAATCACAGTAGTACACTCCACATGAGAATAAGCTTAGAGATAGAGGAGGTGTGTCACCACCTCCAACCAATTCTTACAACATGTATTCTATCCATAGTTGGAGTATAAATAGAGAATAGAATAATAGATGTGCCTAAACCAATAGAAAATACATTACCAAATCAACCACATCTTCTCATATATGCATGTTCAAGCACAACATTATCCACAACGTGGAGAGAATTACTAGAATAGTCTATAGTGATACCATAATATGGGCCCACCTCCACAAGTGGAGTATTGGGATCATCACTACTAATAACCATGACCACATACTCACATAGGTGTCAAGGAAGACCATCCACAACCCTAATGACCCATTATCCTATCATCCTAAGTTTTATCTCATGATGATGATAGCGTGGTTCAAAAGCTTGAGATGGTGGAGTTGAACACCATTGATTTTTTATTCCCTTGTTTTGGTAGTACCATTTTGTTATTGATTTATTAAACCACTTATCAATTTTTTTTACTTCATATTCTATCCATTTACATTTCATGAACATTAATATCTTGCATTTTTGCATAATTTTGCAATATTTTGCAATTTTCTTACCATGTCAGCTCATGTTAGATTGCATGTAGAATTTTGATTAATTTTACTAGTTAAGATTTTTATTGTTTTTTATACTTGATAGGTCGATATTGATGTTCTTATGAGCTCTTTGGAAAAATGTTTCCAAAAATACACTTTGAACTAATTTCCTAAATGGTGTTTCGACTTAATCTCTATCTGTTTGAAGTGAATTGTTGACCATTTACAATTTCATCCACAAAAGTGTATGTTTATTACATTCTAAGCTCATTATTTGACTCTATACATGTTTTCACCTCACTTTTGGAAAGTTTAATTGTTATCTAAAATGAAATCATGCCAAGCCAAAAAATCTTTAGTGTCTTAGTCAACTTATCTAGAGAAGTTTGTTTAATCATATTTGCTATTTGATAATGGTTTTATCCTTCTTTGCTTAAGAATTTTTTATTAATTTTCATGTAGGAAAACGTATGTGGAGATCCACATAACTTGAACCCTTTATCCATCCACCTTCTTCTATAATTTCTTACCCATTCACCTCACAGAAAGATGTGAAAAGTCACAAAAAGAGTAAGATGTGGCCACCGTCCAAAAGATTGGGGTGGCCAATCCTTCCTTCCCTCTATTTTTTTATATGAACCAAGCTACCCAAATGGCATTGAAAAAGTAAAATACAAAATCAAAATAAAGGACCTAATATGGAGTAGCACCAGAAAAAAGAAAAAGAAATGAATATTGCTCTTATGTATAGAACTCCAAATTATTCCTTCTACAACCTCCTTCTTCTATTTGGATACCTATTTGAGCTAAGGAAAATCAACACTAGTTACTTATGCTACCACATATATCCTTATGTGACAAGTAGGATGGATTGACAAATACACTTGAATGCTTATAGATGAAATGATATTCCTAACTACTTTGGTTGATCCTAGTATGAAATGGCTTTACCCAAAGATTTATGAATGCTACATTTTTTGGATGAGTGTATGATTCCATATGTGAGATTATGGATTTTGTGTTTTTACTTCTCTAAGATTTTGAACGTAGAGAGTAAAGAAGCGTGTTATATGTATAAAATCACATGTGAGTTTATCTAGTTAATAATGTCTTCTTGGATGCAAGAATTTTTCATTTCTTAATTACTAAAACTGAAAAACAGAACAATTATGCGTACTTGAAAAAAAAAATTAAGGTTAGGGTGGTTAATAAGCCCTATTCTGGATCTTAATCTTCTATCTTTTGTTATAGCAAGATACTTACAATGCAAGCAATATCCCCAATAAGTCATGTTTTATGTCAAAAGAACTTATCAATGATTTTTGCATGTTTTGTAGGTACTTGAACACTAGTTAACATAAGGGAAAGAAGGATGTGTAACAAGAATTAACCTAGTCTAGGAGGACTAAAAAGAGGTTTCAACATCACGTCCAACCAACTTAAGGTGATCAATAATCAAATTAATGCAAAAAACTCCATTGATGATCAAATAAACTACACAAGTGCAAATCAAAACCCTCAAAATGCCCATTCTAGCAACCAAATGGTTGTGTTATGCATTTAAGGTCATTAGAATTCTATGTAGAAATCTATGGCCCTTAGAATAACAATCTATGGATCATAATGACCATGGTGAGTGGTAGGAATATGTCAGTGAAAGCTTGTAATGAAAGGATGTTGCTTAATAATATTGTTGAATGTTGAGATATTGTTGGTGCCTTTATCTTATTACTTGTTCATGTATGCTAAGAATTTCACACTTCCACATGTTGTCTTTGGTATTTGTTTGGTTCATGGGACTGGGGTTCTGGTTCTATGACATCAGTGAATGTCCATAACCACTTCATGACATCACAAGAAATGACCCCTATCTAGAAACACATCACTACTACCCATGTAATTGGAATGTTTGAGAACAACTTCAACCTACATTCCATGATAAGTGTTATTGTGATCGTATAGTGCCTTTGTCTCTGATAACCATATTGAAATTGAGTCATGGAATCATCATCCCCTCGACGTTCAATCTATGTTTCTAGAACTAGAGCAGACTATTGAGATACATGTGAGCTCACATATTACATATAGAGTCATGTGAGTATTTGGATACATTTCTCAATCTCACTTATCAAGTGGCCTGGATATCAATCTCCTACAGGAGGGATAAATCCCATCTACATCACTCACACTCAGTCCCCATATGTCACAACATACCCAAGCACCACCCTAATGAAAACCCTTATTCAAGGTCACGTTGGTTGATGTCAAAACACATTGAACGACATGTGATGAGTGTAGTGACTTTAGGTCTAAGAACCATAATCACCACTACAACTATTAAAGCCGATTATGACTACCATTACATTGTCTCCATGTATCACTCTCAAGATGGGAATGTGTGATACACTATTCTCTAACATGTATCTATGTGCTTGGTTTGATATCACATATCATGACTATGAGATCTATCATCAACCAACCCACACTCTAGTCTTTTGTATTAATGTTGTCTATTTTTCTTCCTTAGTAATATCCAACTAGGGACATAACAATAATTTATTTACTCTTATCATTCATATGATCTAATTGTTTAGGTCCTCAACCTGAAGAAATATGTCATTGAGCAACATCATTCTTTAGACATCTACTGTTACAACCCCAATTTTCTAGTTCTTTTTGGTGGAAATGCAATTTCCCCAATAAATGTATGATTATGTAATTTCTATGATTTATGTGCCTTGAATAGATTCCTTTGATAAATAGCCCGGTGTGTTTGCTTTCGTGGGCCTTGTTGGCTATTGGGCCCAATAACAGAAATAAATGTAAAAGAAATCAATTAATGAAAGAATAACTAAGATAATGAAAAAGAAAGATGTGGAAGCATTTAGAAGGCTAAGAATTATCCTTCAAGGAAGGATTTCATATCTTTAGGATTTCTTGGGTTCCAAGGAGTCCAATTTCAAAGATAATAGGAGAAGAAAGAGGCAAAATCAAATAAAGCATTATTAAGAAGGAAAGTTGAGATAATGATTAAACTATAAGAAATATGTGGAAATATGGATAATGGAATCATTATAAATGAGATTTCGACTCCACATGGTTTCTAATGGTAAAAGGAATCAAAATAAGTAATATAAAAGAATCAGAGAGAGAAAATATGTATAAAATGTCTTTTTAAGTAATAACTTTCCTATGAAGAAATGTCTCCCATACTTTTGAATTTGAGTCCGAAACTTGGTACACAAGTAGATCACGTCATCAAGGACTTTCCTTTAAAATTTGGGATCAATTGGATAAGTTTTTTGCGAGATATGATTTTTATAAGATTCCTTAAAGAAGAAGGATTTCTATTAAATGTGACAATTTTCGGATTTGGAGTAGCTTGGCCTTTTGATGCATGTGGCATCCTGGCTGTCAATCTCTAGATCAACGATTGATGACTTATCTCCTACCACAAACTTTTTTAGGCAACTAGTGCTACAGTACCAGCAATCCTCCTCCCTCTGATTCTCTCTCAATAAGAGATGTTCTCATTATACAATTGGGAATTTCCCCAATTCAAATGGAGGAGCAGACTCCACCACCATCGGTCTCTACCTATATAAGGCTTGGGACCTCGTGTGAGAGTCACCCAGTGGTTCGGAAAGGATGCATGCCAATCTGGGGCATCGTTGTGCCTGGGAGAGGCATCGCCCTAGGAGCATAATTCTGCTTTGTTTCTGGCAGGAGGTCTCTTTCATGGACATCTAGTCGGGGATACTAGTGGAGGTGGAGAAGTAGGTTGGAAAGTTTACCATCAGCTGGCAGAGCTAAAGGCATAATCTCCTAGGCCGTGGCTGCAGTGGAGGTGAGAGTCAACCCTCCTGTTGATCGGCGTCGAGCTTGGCTCGCAAACAGGAGGCAAGTGCGAGCTTGAAGATGAGTTATGGGGGGAATAGACCTTCTTACCCCTGACCCTAACAAAGAGAAGAAGGGGTAGAAATGTCCAATCGTAACCCTCATCTCATAGTACGTGAAGCAACATGGTGACATTCCATTGGCCCAAAGGTAACCATTTTGCAAAATTCATAGAAGCTAATTGGTAACTCAGTTTGGGACATATAAATATGACTTTTGATCAAGAAAATGCAAGGAATCCATTAAAAATATAACTGAATCCCAATTCTACGTTCAATTCGAAAAGTACTTAAAGATATCACTTTTAATGGTGTTATTAATGGAAAACCCTAAGTTTTGACGATTAGTGGATTTAATGATGTTCTTTAGATACTTTGAGCCAATATTATCTTGTTTTTCATAAAAGAGAGATTTAGATCTAAAAAGATGATCTTTTGCATGATTGTCTCAATTTTGGGTTCCATGTACATAAATAAGCTCAGAAACCCTAATTTAGGTGATGATGACTTTTAATGGTTTTTATTGTTCAAATCCATGAATAAAAAGAGATATGATGATCCTAAGTCAATTGAAGTATAAAAGATCCTTAATGTGGATAGTTTGAGCAATTAGGGTTTTTATGAGTAGTGAAGGTATTTTAGGGTTTGTTGTCCTAAAAAGGATAAAGTTTGAGAAATTGATCTAAGGAACCCTAATGCATCCTAATGAGGCTTAGAAACCCTAGAACGGTATCCCAAGTCAATAAATAGTTGTTTGGACGTGATGGTAACGACTAGGTGATATACTTGTTTTCAGGATCAATGTTTAATTAGCTTGCTTGATTATACATGTAGTTGGATTTGAACATATTACTTCTATGAGATCTTTAAGACAAGTATGTGGTTATGATTATGGTTAAATCACTCTAGTTTCCCAGTGATTCCAGAGGTTTTAACGAATGCTTGGAAATAATTGCTTGGTTGACTTTTATTTCATGCAACTATAAAGTGACTATGACTATCACCATAATTATATGTGCATGACTAGCTCAGATCTTGGTCCTCCTCTACAGCTTTGATGATGATGAGATGACCTAGTATATGGTCTACCCACGAGGTAGGATCATCAGGTGGTCATGAGTTGATGCCATGGTCTACCCTTGGGTAGGGCCATGCAACTCTTCGACCCTATGTGTTGATCTACCTGTTAGGTAGGATCATGGGGGTTAGTTGAGATCTACCATATGAGAGGTATCATCCATGTCCATTGTAGGGACAACACAAAGGCTAGGGTATGTAAGGATTGAGTAGTCATGTTTAAAGTGTAAAGTTGTTTTTGTTAAATCATAACTGCTTGCAATATGTTGTTACAATTAAATGCACGATTATTGGTTCACCCACATACTAGTATAATTCGTTATACTGACTGCCGTTTTGTTTGTCGGCATTTTAGGTTTATCAAGAAAATGGATATTCCTTTAATGTGACAATGATGGCATAAAGCTTACTAAAGATTGGAGGATTTAGATAGATAGATGTTATATGGGGTAAAGTCCCTCAGCTCCTATATTTTGCAAGGTATGAGAAAAGAACATTTTTATTCCATTTTAAAAGCTTAGTTTTTGTAGAATTTATTAATTATTGTTGATTATTTGCAAAACCACTGATCCTATTTTGGGATAATGCCTCTGACCTCTTGGTCTCTCTTAATTGGGGGTTATCAGGAAGCGGGGTCATTACATCTACCCTATTTATATCATGATTGAGACAAACATAATCGATCTAATTACCTTTATAATTATCAAATCAACTATATTATCCCCCATTACAATCATTATATGATTGGCCCTATGCGAACAAATACCAATAGACTCACACATTCACATAGAGCCAATCGCTTATGAAGCTTATTCCATGTGATCTTAACATGTCCATCATGTTTATGATGTGCAAGCTCTTCAATAGAGAGTTAGGAAAATTTTCTTATAGTCGGTATTTTGCAAGTCATCAAATCTCCTCATTGTACAAATTCTCACATGAGATGGAATTGTTGTAGACTACTATCTGAGATTCCTTCCCTATCCGGTCGCTCCATTGTTGTCACATTATTACTATTGTATCATCAATGATTGGAACCTCCCACAAGTTCATCTACATTAACTTCTTGATTCATACATTATACTCTGCTATTTCTCGAAATAGCAAGGTACACAACTTCTATTGTAAAATTTAAAATACTTTTACTTGCTTGGAACTCTTCCAACTTACAGTTCTCATTTTAAGGTCAAACACAAATTTAGATTGTAATCATTATTTTTCTCTGTCATTTTGGAATTTTGCATCAGTGTAACCATTTACATCCAACTCTTCCTTATTACCATAATCAAGGAAATGATCCCTTTACTACGTTTCAACTAATTAAGGATGTTCTTTATGGAAGTCCAATGACTCTCACTGGGATCTAACATATATCCCCTATCCATGTCCAATACATGTGAGACAACAGGATGAGTACAAAACATTGCATACATGATAGATCCAATTGTTAATGTATATAGCATCTTACACATGTTTTCTTGTTCTTCACAAGAACTAGGATACTGGCCTCTTCATAGAGAAGGTACTTCGTTGCCAGGTTTTAACAATTTTAGGATAAGGAAGCCATTCCCCCATCATTATGAGGAATATAAATATTCTCCCACTATACTTTTGTAATCACATATTTCATCTTCATTTCAACTAAAGTCTAACTATTTGACTATCTTGTCAAATCAAAAATTGCAGCTCTAAGATCCTTGCTTCAATCCAAAGAGTGATCTTTGTAGCTTACATACTTTATTTGCAATAATTGGATTTATAAAACCTTTTAGGTTGTGTCACACACACATCCTCCACAATATTATTGTTAAGAAATGCAGTCTTAACATCCTTTTTCCAAATCTCATAGTCATACTAAGTTGCAACGACAAGCATTATCCTCATAGATTTAACCATGGAAATTGGTGAAAAGGCTTCATCATGTTCAACAATTTGAACTTGTTTAAAATACTTTGCAACCATTCTACCCTTATAGGTTTGTACATTACCATCCATGTTGGTCTTCTTTTAAAGACCCAATTTCACACTATGGGTATTACCCCTTTAGATGGACCCATCATGGTCATACCATGTTGGTGTACATGGAATCCATGTTGGAATTCATGGCCTCGAGCCATTTCCCAGACTATGACCCCTCAATAGCTTCTAGGTAGATCATTGTATCATCAACTATGACCAACCCACCACCTTCTTGAGTTATAAGATATCATAATCCTTCAAACTCAAGGTATGATCTAATAGATCTATGAGGTTCTATGTTATATAACAAACTTGAAATTTCAAAAAAAATTGTGATTCTACTTGTTCCTATATACTATGACAAAAACTTTTGTTGTCAGGTGGAATGCAGAAGTAGTGTTCAACAAAATAAGATTTATGTGATTAGTCAACAAAGATTTTCAAGAAACTATTTTCTTATATAATATTTCAATCTTATTCATATAAAGACATATGAGGACATCTCCCATTCTATATCTCATATGGTATCTTTTGAACCATTTTAGACAGTACATTGTTTTAGTGTAAAACATGTGCCTAGAAAGAAATTGGAATATTACCTAGATTTATTGATAATCATGTCATGACTTAAAAAGGTGTGATTCATTCCTCCTGATACATCATTATGTTTCAGGTGAAGTTTATTTCAATACACTATCACAAACACCTAAGAGGTCCTCAAACCCTTGGTTTAAAATATTTTCCACATCGATTATATCAAAGTGTTTTAATACTTTTACCAAGCTGGTTATGTACTTCATTCATGATCTCCTTGATCACTTCAAGAGTTTTAGAATTGTATTTCATTAAATACAATCTACAATATCTATAGAGATCATCAATAAATATAATGAGGTACTATTAATCACCTCTAGGATTTATTTTATAAGGGTCTATTTGCATCAGTACGTATGAGTCCTAAAAGAATACTCGCTCTCCCACTACTTGTAATGAAAGGTTCTTTTGTAAGGGTCTACTTGCATGTATCTATTGGTTTAATAACCAAAAGAGTCTAGATGACCATCATTATGGATTCTAGAAAGCATTTCTGAATCGTGTGCTTCAGTTGAAAATGCCATAGGAATTCATTGTTTGAGTAGTTGAGTCATTCAATATATGTATAACTATCTCTAGTACTATCACATACAAACTATGAGATATTGGGGTCAGTACCATAAAAGATCTTATATTTGGATGAAAAACATCAAATATATTCATAATATTCTTGTCCATACAAGATACATGATGTTTTCCATTAATGGAAGGTACATAATAGCAATTCACTAATTTTATTACATGCCAATCAATTGAATGAAAAATTCCAATTGTAGTGGCAACAAATCTTGCTCGGCACAACTCTAGCTTACTTCTTCTCGGGTCTTGAAGTGAAAATCTCTATATCCTTCTTATTCCTGAGTTCCTCTATATAAAGGGGGAAGTTCTATTTCCAATGTCTAGGCTGGTGATAGTGGTGGCACTTTCCTTCCTTATTCACTCCTCCCTTAGCTTTCAGTGTAGAAGTCTTTAGTTTCTAGCTAGCTTTAGAACCTTTTTTAGCTTTGCCTTTACCCTTGGACTTCCCTTTGTTGATCATCATCACATATTTGGATTTGTCCTTCTTCATATGTGCTTCATTTGTCCTCAACATGCTAAGAAATTCTGACAACAACTTGTCAAAAGCATTCATGTTGTAGTTCATGACAAACTGGATATATGATTCTGATAGTGTCTGTAGAATTAGATACGTGGCCAAATCTTGACCCAAATGAAATCCTAGTGTAGTAAGGTTCTACACATACCCAATCAACTTGAGTACATGGGGACCTATTAGATCTCCTTCTGTCATGTTACTCTTGAACAACTCCTTGGAGACATAATTTCTCTCTTGTCTTTCCTAATCTTGTTACATGTTCTTAAGATTTGTAACCATCTCAATAGAATCCATGTTCTCATGTTGTCTCTACAATTCATAGTTCATTGAGCACAATATCAGACACCTGACATCCAAAACATCTTTATAGTGCTTCAAATAAGCATCCCTGTCAGCCTTAGGAACATTGGGAGCAGCTTCATCTAGCTCTAGTGTATCTAGTACATAACGATTATACTCTTGAGTGAGAATAATTGTCAAAGTCCATAACCAGTCACGAAAGTTATTCCTGTTCAGCTTGTCCTTCTCAAGGACTGATTATAATGAAAATGTGTTTGTATTTTCCATTAGATTCTACAAAAGAAAATTTGCAATGTTTTGTCAAAACATTGTCATTTTGATTTGATTTGATAAGTATGGTGATATTAATAAGGATTTAATTAGTTATCGCTCCCACCATTTTGTTCAAATCAATGTCCCTAACTACCAATTCGAAATATTACAACATACAATCTTCTAGTGAGCCAAGATCCATATTTCATCAAATCATGAGGTAGCTTTGGCTGATAGCCCACAACTTGACTATTTAGGTAGGCAACTTTTTCCAATTGCATCTCATGCAACTCTTAGATATACGGTATTCACAACTACTTGACATATTCCATCTCTATACTTCTAGGCACTTAATCTCATTAAGGCCACCTAGTTAAACCTGACCCAAAAGCGAACATGATAGAATATGCACCCTGCTTTGGAAGATTTACATATCTACCATCACACTTCCACGAGATAAAAGGTGCACCATGATTTGGCATAACCTACACTTGGTGAAACAAGCTTTTCATGTGTGTCTCTTATGGAAATCATCTAAGGCTGAATATTTATTGAGGGATTTTATTTATAAATACATATGCATATCCAATCGCCACATACTTATAGTATGTATCATATACATGCGATATCCACAAATGAAACATGCAATCAGAAGCATACAAGTGATGGTTGTTGCCATACTAATACAATTCCTTAGAGCCACAAACAATTGCTACCACCAAAGGTCCACATCATATGTAACAACATGTATTGTATAACATGCATTGGCTTGGTCGGTCATCTGAACCCCTTCAATCGATTGGTTGGCCTTCCGGTCAATGGATTAGTTCCCCTTGTCTCTTGGAATGCTTGGTCATACAGTCGATCAACTCGAATCATGTATAACATCTTCTCTTTCCAAAATAGAAATGAAAACCATCATATTCCATATTACATTGTAAAAGGAAAAACCTCAAGTTACATTTCATCGAAATATAGGAAGAAGAGCATTAATTTACATTTGGAAAGGAGGACAGAGGCTCGGTATGCAACCCGAATAACAACAAGAAATAAACCAAACAACCATGAACACAATCCATAGGGGTTTGGGCCATAACAACACATGCATCCACCATATTTCTCTTAGGGTCACAGTATAGATTTCGTATGTATGTATATATATATATATATATATATATATATATATATATATATATATATAATGCATTTAATGACCATGAAAGAAAATGTTTTTTCTAAAGCATGATTCATGGAGAAAAGCATATTGCATTTAATGATCATGACATGATTCGAAGGCTTCTTATAAGCATTCCTTTCCACCTGATGCACATTTAGGGATGGTTCATTTGGTACTGATGTATCCAATACATAGATCTTACACTCATGTTTCGGAACAATTGTTAGTGTCCTAAACTATCCATTGAGGTTGTTTCCATTTAGTTTCTATTTCTCAAAGATTTATTGCATTGAAAAAGGGTCGTTGCTTATGTTTTCCATTTGATCTAGAAGAAGTATTTTTAGTAGTTAATAATTGATTTGAAAAAGGTTTCATCGATATTAATTTTGACTTCAACAAAATATAGCTCCCAATATTTTGTTCATATTGATACCCCTCACTGAGAATTCAGGAGATTTGCATTATACAATGTTCTCATAAGACAACATTAGTATTTCACCATAACATGAGTCAATTGTGGCTGATCAACTGCAACATTACTATTTCATAAGCAATATTTTCCAACTGCATATATATATGTATGTATGTATATATATATGTATATACTTATATATATACTTATATATATGTATATATATATGTATATATATAATTATATATATACATATATATAATGCATTGAATGACCATGAAAGTAAAATTTGGTTCTAAACCTCATGACTCATGGAGAAAAATATAATGCATTTAATGATCATGACATTATTCAAATGCTTCTTATAAGCATCCCTTTCCACTAGATGCACATTTGGGGTTGGTTCATTTGGTGTTGATGTATCCAAGACGTAGAGCTTACACTCATGTTTCAGAACAATTGTTAGTGTCCTAAACTAGACATTGAAGTTCTTTCCATTTAGTTTCTATTTCTAAAAGTTTGATTGCACTGAAAAGGGATTGTTTCTTGTGTTTTCGATTTGATCTAGAAGAAATATTTGCAATAGTTAATAATTGATTTGAAAAAGGTGTCATTGATATCAATTTGAACTTCAAATAAATATGGCTCCTGAAATTTTGTTCAAACTATTCCCCTCACTATGAATTTAGTAAATTTGCATTGTATAATATTCTAGTAAGACAACATTAGTATTTCACCAAATCATGAGTCATCTTTGGTTGATCGGCCACAACATTACTATTTTGTAAGCAACACTTGCCAACTGCATTTAATGCAACTCCTGATAGATGGATGGAAAATCTTTTTTCATAATCATCTTTATAACTCTATGTACTTAATCCTATTAAGATCACCTAGTTACGTCTGCCCTAAAGGTAATACAATAGAATATGCATCCTTCTTTGGTAGACCTGCATATGTAATCTTAGACTTCTATGAGATAGACACTGTGTTGGGGAATAGGGGTGATAGAGAAGGCAGTAGAAACAAAATAATTTGTCCTTATTACTTAATTAGCGAATATAGGAAAGAAGGTGGAAAGATATATACCCGCCCCTAGAGAAAGTCCAGCAGAAACACTTATACGTTATTATGCACTCTTTACTTGACTCTTGCAAACAATCGACAATGACCACATAATGTAGCAAAACTAATAGAGGTGGTTGTTGTTCTCCTAGCATGGTGGAAGCGGCCTCCAAGCCTCTCCATAGTCCACGTGGACCATCGAGAACTCCAAGTTGCGCTACCAAAGAAATGAGAAGGAGTCGCCCCTTCAAACATCAACTACTAGGATTAATTTACTCTCCCATTTTGTCTTTCTCTCTCTATCTCTCCCTTTTATGAGTAAGACTTGCTTGGGATCTCACATTACCACAACTATGAGATGAAAACAATTGTCATAGCTTATTGTTGTAACTTCAAAAATCCTTGCATGCCCCCTATTTGTAGGATGTCCAGGATTAGGGTTTCCAGATCATCTGGGTGTTGAACTGGAAAAATTTCGTGACTTTTCTTGAAGCTACAAATCCTGAACTGGTCGGCTCACATGTGAAACAATAGGTTCATAATTTTAACTGGTATGTTAACTATTTTATTATTTGCATACATATTGCCTTTCCATGGGACGATTAATGCACAACATGACATCAACATCAATCCTTGATCCAATCTCATTGATCTTTGAATCAGGTGATTCAAAAATTGAACCGGTCATTTTATACCTTCAACCAGTTGGTTCACTAACTGAATCGGTTGATTCATGTCCCAGTGCAGGAAATGTTCCACCTAAGCAGTTTAAATTGACCTTACACTTGAATCAAGCGGTTCAACACTTGAACTAGTTGGTTCACAGTCCAGTCAGCCAATTCTCAACCATTATTGTTTAAATTGAATTCCTAAGCACTTTAGTAATCAAGTTAAACCATATTTATGAGTAAACTCCTATTCTAGGTGCATCCTATGCGTGTGACCCGATAGGTTCCAAATTACAATTGTAGTGAAAGTACATAACCAATTTATGACATCACAAGCACTGAGTCATATCTAGCAACACACAACTTCTACCCAAGTAATTGGGAAGTTGGAGATCAACTTCAACCTAAAATTAGTGATCAAGGTTATTGTGATCATATAGCTCCTTTGTCTCTGATATCCAGATTGAACTTGAGGCATGTAATCATCATCCTCTCAACGTTTCATCTATGTTTCTTGAACTAGAGCATATTGCTGAGATACATGTTAGTTCACATATCACATACTGAGTCAGGTGAGTATGACCATACATTTCTCAGTCTCTCTTATCAAGTGGCATGTATATCAATCTCCTATAGGTGGTAAAATTCCCATCTACATTACTCACACACAATCCCCATTTGTCACAACATACCTAAGAACCACCTTTATGGAAACCCTTATTGAAGGTCGCATTGGATGATGCCGAAATACATTGAGTAGCATGTGATGAGTGTATTGACTTTGAGTCTCAGAAACACACTCACCGCTATCACTATGAGAGTTTATTATGACTATCATTCTATGGTCTCCATGTATCCTTCTCAAGGTGGGTCTATCTAATACATTGTTCTCTAACATGTATTTATGTGCTTGGTTTAATATCACATATCATCACTAATGAGATTTTGTCATCAACCAACACACACTTTAGTCTTGTGTATTACTTTTGTCTATTTTACTTCCAAAGTAACATCTGAGTAGGGACAAAATAAGAATGTATGTACTCTTATCATACATATGATCTCATTATTTAAGTCCTCAACCTGAATACATATGCCATCAAGCAACATCATTCTTTAGACATCTACCATGTTTGTGCCATCATATTATGATTGAAACAAACATAATAGATGGAATTACCTTTATAATTATCAAATCTAGTATGTGATGCCCCATTACAATCATCATATGATTGGCTCTATGGGAACAAATACCAACAAAATCCCACTTGCACTTATAAACAATCACTTACAAATCTTATTCCATGTGATTTTAACATGTCCATCATGTTTGTGATGTGCAAGTGCTTAAATAGTGAGTTAGAAACATTCGCTTATAGTCGATATTTTGCTATTCTTCACATATCCTCATTGTACGACTTATCGCATTAGATGGAATTGATGTAGTATGATATTTGAGATACCTTGCCTATCTAGTTGTTCCATTGTTTTTGGATTATTTCTACTATGTAAACAATGACTGGAATCTCCCACAAGTTCTTTAGGGATAAATGACATCAGATAGGCAACAGAAATAAAAAATTCATTAACATATTTCCTATTAACTAATGGATCACGTCAATAACTATACAATGGAAAGGATGTTTGATAAAGATAAACCGAGTCCTGGAGCAAGTCTAAAGACAATCCTCATCGATGTAAATATGCATCTTTTCTTGGATGGTGTTTGTGTGGCTCCTAGTTGCATTGAGACTCGTTTGACTGCCCCTCCACAGACAATAGAGTCTAATGTTGTCATCTATAGCAGCTTCTCTCATCACAGACTACTGGCTGACATCGTCCTCCTGAGCAATAGGAAAAGGCCACCTATACTCTAGAGAAGTCCACATGAACCAACTAGAACTCCTGTCATCTTGCTATAACAGAGAGGAAGGAGTTGTCTCTCCTATTGGTTTACTAGTCACCAACCTACTCTCTGACGACAATGATCCTCAATTGCTTCTCTCCCTTACTATCCCTACCAAGTTGGCCAGGACTTTCTTGGGCTCTCTTAGTTACCACAACTAGAGAGGACAACAATTGTCAGATAAACTAATTCTCAATTGTCTATGTTGTGCTCTAGGAAGCCCCTAATACTCCTTTGTTTATAGGTAGGGTTAGGGACATGGTTCCCAGTCTATGCGGGAGTGGAAGGGACCAGAAGATCTCAAATTTTTGCAACAACTCTAGAAACTTTGCTTCCCGCGATAGATGAAACAATCTTCTAGTTAACCTAAATGGTCGTCTACCATGTGAGGTGATCATCTCACACTGTGAGATAGCCATTTTGTAGTTTCTTGATTTTGTACATATGTCGGCAATTCGATTCCAATTAATGCACATCATGTCATCAACATCAATCCTTGATGCAATCGAATTGCAAATCTAAAATAGCCTTTTAGTGCAGATGAGATGGGCATCTCATACCATTCTAGATGGGCATCTCGTACCATTATAGATGGTCATCTCACATAAGTGAGACGACATCTTACAGCCTGAGTCAGGCTGAATTCCAACCAATGTACAATACAATCAACCTGACACTCCAAATGACTATCTCAACAATTGAATTGATCGTTTGGCTGTCCAGTCAGCTGATTTGTTGTATGAAATGAATGCCTAAATGATTTAGTAATCAATACAATCACCATTCAAGATCAAACTCCTCTTCTAGATGAGTTCCTATGTGTGTGACCGTATTGGTCCCATATTATGTTGGCAACGAATGTCCATAACAACTTATGACATCACAAACAATGAGCGGTGTCTAGTGACACATCATTGCTATCCAAGTAAATGAAAAGTTGGAGAACAACTTCAATGTACAATCTCTGTATGGTGTTACAGTGTTTTTATAGTTCCTTTGTCACTGATATCAAGATTGAACTCGAGGCATGGATCGGTCATCCTCTTCAACATTCAATATATGTTTCTTGTTAAATTAGTCTATATGTGATATATGTAAGATAAATATCATATATTGACTCACATGCATGTGGCCTTGTATTTCTTAGTCTCACTAACTCAAGTGGCCTTGGATATCATACTCCCATAGTAGGAAAAAATCCCATCTCTATCACTCACAGTCAGTCCCCATGTGTCACAGTCACCCAATCATCACCTTTATAACAACCAATGTTTCAGGATTGCATTTGACAATGTCAAAGCATACTGAATGACATGTGATGGGTGCAGTGATTTTAGGTATAATAACCACAAACACCACCATCACTACAAGATGTGATTTTGACTTAGGTAATTAAGGTTTTCATGTATCACTCTTATGGTGGGTTTGTCTGATACACTATTCTCTAACATGTATCTGTGTTCTTGGTTTTGATATTGCCATATCATGACTAATGAGATTTTGTCATCAACCAACTCACACTCTGATCTTATGTGTTATTGCTATGTATTTACCTTCCATAATAACAACTGATAGGAACATAAGAAGAATGCATATACTCTTAACATCAATATGATCTAATTTTTCATGTCCTCAACCTGAAGACATACATCATTGAGTAATATCATTCTCTATAAATTTATTATGTTATTTCATTATCTCAAAAATTGAATAAAAAGAATAAATTAGAAGATTTCCTTCATTGATAATCAAATCATTTACAAGTTATGCCATTACAATCATCATATGATTGGCTCTCTAGGCATACATACCAACAGACTCCCACTTGCACTTAGAGCCAATCACCCATGAATCTTATTCTAAGTGACCTAGCATGACCACCATGCTTCTTCTATGAAAGTACCTTTGTCAAGGAGTTGAAAACATTATTCTAAGTTGATATTTGCAAATCTTTACATCTTCTTATTGTACGATCTCTCGTATGAGATGATACCACCTTTTTATATGCTTTGAGCGTGGATGCGATCTGGGTTCCTTAGCTTGTGCAATAGCTCCATTGATGTCAAAATATAGCTTGATTGTGTCATTGATGCTTGGAATAATCCCAAGTTCTAAAATGAACTTCTTGATCCATACAACCTCCTTTACTACATTAGAGGCATCAATATACTCGGCCTATGTTGTAGAATCAACAACTATCTCTTTCTTGGAACTCTTCCAGCCAATAGCTCTGTTGTTTAGGCAAAATACAAAACTTGATTGTGATTTATAATCATCTTTGTCAGTCTGGAAGCTTACGTTGGTGTAACCTTTTACCACCAACTCCTCCTCTCTGTCATAGACCAAGAACTGATCCTTAGTCCTTCTCAAGTACTTGAAGATGTTCTTCATGGCTATCCAGTGAGCATCACCAGGATCTGACTGATGTCTGTTCATCATGCTCAAGGTATACGAGATGTCTCGATGGGTGCACAACATCACATATATGATGGATCCAATTGTCTACGCATATGGAATCATACTCATGCACTCCTGTTTCTTCACATGAATGGGTACATTAAACTTTAGAGATTATAACACCATGTAGCATGGGTAGGTTTCCTCTCTTTGAATTCTCCATGTTGAACCGCTTCAACACTTTGTCAATGTATGTGCTTGGACTTAGTCCAACAAGCCTTCTTGATCTATCTCTATATATCTTTATCCCCAAGATGTAGGATGCTTCTCCCAAGTCTTTCATAGAAAATGTATTTCCAAACCATGTATTTACCTTTTATAAAGTAAGGATATCATTCCCCATCAATAGTATGTCATGTACATACAATATGAGGAATATTACCATGCTCCCACTAACCTTCTTGTACCCACAAGGTTCATTTGCATTTTGAACAAAGACAAACTCTTTGACCATCTCATCAAATTGAAGATTCCAGCTCTGAGATGTTTCCTTCAATCCATAGATTGACATTTGTAGCTTACAAACTTTATTTGTAAACTTTAGATTTATAAAACCCTTAGGTTGTGTCATATACACATCGTCAAGAAGATTCCCAATAAGGAATGTGGTTTTAACATCCATTTGCCAAATCTCATAGTCATGATAAGCTGTAATAGCAAGCATGATCCTGATGGACTTAACTATGGTCACTGGAAAAAGATTATGTCATAGTCAACACCTTGAACTTGTCTGAAACCATTCACAATAAATATACCTTTATATGTTTGCACTTTACCACCCATGTCGATCTTCTTTTGCAAGACCCACTTGCACCCTATGGGTTTTACAACTTCAGGTGGATCCACAAAGCTCCACTCCTTGTTGGTATACATGGATTCCATCTCAGGTCTCATGGCTTCAAGACATTTCTCAGACTCTGGCCCCTCAACAGCATCTTGATAGGTAATTTTCTCATCATCTATGACCAATTCACTTCCTTCCTAAGTCACAAGATATCCATATCTCTCAGGTTCAAGGCGTGTCCTATTAGATCTATGAGGTTCCTATGTTACTTGAGGAATTTGAGATTCCACAACAACTTGTGAATCTCTTTTTTCCTCATGTACTTCCTCAGGCTCAATGTTTTCTTGTTGGTCTCGAACCTTTTTGAGTTCTACTTTCCTCCCACTGATTCCTTTGGAAATAAATTCCTTTGCAAGAAATAAAACATTTCAGGAAATAGCTATTTTGTTGTCAGTTGGGTTGTATAAGTAGTATCCCCTTGTCTCTTTAGGATATCCAACAAAATCACATTTATCAGACTTAGGGCCAAGCTTTTCAGGAAACATTTTCCTAACATAAGCTTCACATCCCCAAATCTTCATAAAAGACACATCAGAGCATTTTGCATTCCATATCTCATATGGTGTCTTTTGAACTGACTTAGATGGTACTTGGTTAAGTGTAAATATGGTGGTTTCAAGAGCATACCCCTAGAAGGAAGTTGGAAGATCAGAAAAACTCATCATAGATCACACCATATCTAGCAATGTGTGATTCCCTTTTTTTATACACCATTATGATGTGGTGTTCTAGGTGGAGTCCATTGTTATACAATGCCACAGGCTCTCATAAGGTCCTCAAACTCTTGGATTAAATATTCTCCACCTCGATCGGATCAAATTTCCTTAATACTTTTTCCAAGATGGTTCTGTACTTCTTCATAAAATCTCTAAACTTTTTAAGAGTTCCTGACTTATGTTTCATCAAGTAAACATAACCATACTAAAAAATCATCAGTGAAGGTAATGAATTATTGATAACCACCTCTAGCATTTGCTCTAAAGGGGAACATACATCAGTATGTATGAGTCCTAATATATCACTAGTTGTTTCACTATTTCTAGTAAAGGGAGTCTTGGTCATCTTGCCCAACAAACAAGATTCACATGTTTCTATTGATTCAAAATCAAAAGAGTCCAGATAACCATCTTTATGGTGTCTAGATATACAATTCTCATTTGTGTTCCCTAGACGACAATGCCAAAGGTATGTTTGGTTTTAGTCATTGAGTTTTTGTCTTTTGGTATTTATGTTATATATGCTTGTCTCTTGATCTATCAAGTATAGACCATAAGACATTGGGGTACTACCATAAAAGATCCCATATTTACTAATAGAACATCTTCCATTCTTTATAAGAAATTCGAATCCGTTCTTATCCAAACAAGATACAAATATGATGTTCCTATTAATGGCAGGTACATAATAGAAGTTCTCTAACTCTATTACAAGCCCACTTGGTAGAGATAACTCATAGGTTCCTACTGTGTTGGCTGCAACTCTTGCGCCACTTGCAACTCGTAGTTCTACCTCACCTTTCTATAAAGGACTACTTCTTTTTAGATCCTTCACATTTGAGAAAATGGGTGATCCACATCCAGTGTCTAGTATCCATGATCAGGAAGTAGTAAAGTAACCCTCAATAATGTATATGCTAGTAGAGATCTCAATCCCTTGTTTCATCTTCCTAGGCTCCCTTAACCTTCTCATTAGTTTAAGTGCAGAAGATATGCACTTCATCTTAGCCACAAAATGCTTGTTGGATTTGCCATTGTCCTTGGACTCAACTTTACAGATCATCAACACAGATTTGTCCATATTCATTTGTGCTTTGACACTTATCAAAATGTCAAGCAACTCTGATTGTAGTCTAGCCATGTTACTCAAGTGATACCACTCAATAAAATTGGTTGTATGATTTAGGGAATGATTGCAAAATCATATCCATGGCCAACTCTTAACCTATTCAAAATCCTAGTCTTCCTAGATGCTTCATATGTCCAATCATATTGAGAACATGAGGTTCTATTGGATCTTCCTATCATTTTGGACTCAAATAGCACCTTAGAGACATTATACCTTTCATGCTTATCATGTTGTTTGTTCAGCTCATAGTTCATACATCCCAACATAAGGTTCTTGATGTTCACAACATCATTAGCATGCTTCAAGGAAGCATCCATGTCAGTCTTAGGTGAATTTGAAGTGGATACTAGAACCGATGTTTTAGGAAATGAAGAACACTTCTCAAGGTCCTAAACCAGTTATGAATATAAATCTCATTTAATTTGTTCGATTGCAATGATTGAGTATTTTCTATATGATTCTACAAGTGAAAATTTGCATTTGTGAAAAACCATTTTTGATTTGATTTGATTTGAAAATTCAATGTTAATTAGGTATTTAATTAATATCACTCCCACTATTTTATTCAAATTGATACCCCTCAATATCAATTTGGAATGTTGAAGTGTACAATATTCTAGTCGAACAAGTTCCTAATGTTATCAAAATCATGATCCAGCTAGGGTTGTCACCCACAACTTGACTCTATTGGGTAGGCAACTTTTGCCAATTGCATCACATTCAATACTTGATACATGATATGCAAAACTCTTTGTCATTGATCATATGTATGCTTTTGGGTGCTTAATCCAATATCACCTAGTGAAACCCGTCCCATAAGCCAACATGATAAACTATGCACCCAACTAGGGTAGACCCACATATCTACTACCACACTTCCACGAGATAGACGACGCATCGCACTAGGGTGTGCCCTCACTTAGTCGATTAAGTTTTTCATGTGTGCTTCTTATGGAAAGCATCTGACTTAATATTTTATTGACGGAGTGTGTATAAATACATATACATTAACCAATCACCACATATATATAGTATGCATCTTATACATGTTATAGCCCACGTTGAAAGCATGCAATTAACAAAAAATGATTGTTATGGCCAGCATAATGTAATTCCTTGGAACCACAAGGAATTACCACGACCTAGGTCCACATCACATGTAAAAACCTATTATTGGTGAATATTTGTGCTTGGTGATATGGGTTGGTGGTTCAACCTTTGAACCTGGTCGGCTCACCTCCTAGCTAGTTGGTTGGTCACCTCCAGCCGGTCGTCTGACTTCTCCAAATGACCTATTGGTTGTCCTATACCTGATCATTTGGCTCCTCCAAACTTTCATCTTGTATGCTCCTTCAGGCTCCTACTTGGCTTGCCAGCCGGTTGACTCGGTCCCACCAGACAGTCGTCTCGACCCTACTTGTCAATCGGCTCAAATCTTCCAGTCAGTCGGCTCGATTCCTCCATGTGGTTGGTTAACATCTTTCTTATTTGTCAAAATAAGAAAGTAAACTATCCAAGTTTTACATAATTATTGAGAAACCTCGATCTACATTCGAGGTGAGAAAAGGTAGAAGAGAATAATACTTTTACATTGGGAAGATAAGAGGGAGGCTCGGTTCGCATACCTAGTTAAATGGGATTAAGTAACAACACAACCATGCATAGATGATAGGGGTATGCTACACATCCACCATCAAAACTCACTTTTAGGGCAAAGCGTGTAAATTGCATATATATCATATATAAATATATATATATATATATATATATATATATATATATATATATATATATATATATATATATCTTCGTTTGGGTTATTATGTGGTGATTAGTCAGACGTACACATCAACCAGTTTAAATATTTGCATCACATGCAATAAATAAA
Organism: Alisma plantago-aquatica; assembly: GCA_963693085.1. Lineage (NCBI taxonomy): Eukaryota > Viridiplantae > Streptophyta > Magnoliopsida > Alismatales > Alismataceae > Alisma > Alisma plantago-aquatica. Next base: position 1,277,843,734 of record OY856410.1, on the reverse strand, counting down.
CTCGATAAAACAAAAAATCGATCATGCCGATTATCTCAAAACATAATTAATTAATGTGTCTTTAATACAATTATAGGGAAATATGACATCAAATAGGTAGTGGACAAAAATTTATAGACATATTTCCCATTAACCAACGAAATGCATCAATAACTATGCAATAGAAAGGATGGTTTCACGAAGATATACCTAGTCCTGGAGCAAGTCCAGTGACAATCCTCACCAATGAAGATGCGTACTTTTTCTTAGGCAGTGTTTGTGCAACTCCTAGTTGTATTGGGGCTCGTGAGACTGCTCCTCCATAGACAGAAGACTCAAACATCATCGTCTATAGTATCTCCTCTCATCACAGACTATTGGATGACGTCGTCCTCCTTAGCAATGGATAAAGTTCACCTCGCCTCTAGAGAAGTCCACATAGACCAACTAAAACTCCTTTTGTCTGGTTAGAGAAGATAGGAAGGAGTTGCCCCTTCTATTGGTGTGCTAGTCACCAACCTGCTCTCCCACAAAAATGATCCTTAGTGGTTTTTCTCCCTTAATATCCCTCCAGAGTTGGGTACGACTTGCTTGGGATCTCTTAGTTACCACAACTAGAGGGGACAACAAGTATTAGATCAACTGATTCTCAATTAATTGTGTTGTTCTCTGGGAAGCCCCCAGTACCCCTCTATTTATAGGCAGCGTTAGGCTAGGGTTCCCAGTCTATGCGGGAGTGGAAGGGACCGGAACATCTCATATTTTTGCAACAATTCTGGAAAATTTGAAGCTTGCGTCAGCTGAAATGATCATATGGAAAACCCAGACAGTCATTTGGCATGCGAGACAATCATTTTGTAGTTTCCTAATTTTGTACATATGTCTGCAATTCTATTCCAATTAGTGCACATCATGTCGTCAACACCAATCCTTAATGCAATTGAATTCCACCCCTAAAATGGTCATTTGGTGCAGACAGGACGGGCATCTGGCACCCTCACACAAGTGAGACATACATCTCATAGCCTGAGTCAGGCAAAATTCCAGCCAATGTACAATATAAGCAGCCTGACACTCCAAATGACTGTCTCAACACTTGAATTGATCATTTGACAATCCAGTCAGCTGATTTGTTGTGTGAATTGAATACCTAAACACTTTAGTAATCAATAAAATCATCTTTCAAGACCAACTGATCTTCTAGATCAGTTCCTATGTGTGATCCTATAGGTCCCATACTATGTTGGAAGTGAATATCCATAACAAATTGTGACATCATGGACAATGAGAGGTGTCTAGTCACACATCATTGCTACCCAAGTAAATGGAAAGTTGCATAGCAACTTGAACCTACAATTTTTGTATGGTGTTACAATGTTTGTATAGTTCCTTGTCAATGATATCCAAATTGAACTCAAGGCATGGATCTGTCATCCTCTTAAACATTCAATCTATGTTTCTTACTATAGTAGACAGAATGAGATATATGTAAGCTCAATATCATATATTGACTTACATGTACACGACCATGCACTCCTCAGTCTCACTAACTCAAGTGGCCTTGAATATCATACTCCCATAGGAGGGATAAATGCCATCTCTATCACTCACTGTCAGTCCCAATGTGTCAGAGTCACATAATCATCACCTTTATAACAAACTGTGTTTTAGGATTTCGTTTGATGATGTCAAAGTGTACTGAATGACATGTGACAAATGTAGTGATTTTAGGTCTAAGAACCACAAACACCACCATCACTATAACGCATGATTTTGACTTAACTAGTTAAGGTTTTCATGTATCACTTTTATAGTGGGTCTGTCTGATACCTTGTTCTCTAACATTTAGCTGTGTGATTAGTTTTATATCACCATATCATGACTAATTATATTATATCATCAACCAACTTAAAATCTGATCTAATGTGTTATTTTTGTTTATTTACCTTCCGTAATAACAACTGATTAGGGACATAACAAAAATGCATATACTCTCAACATCTATGTGATCTGATTTTTCAGGTCTGTAACCTAAATATAGACGTCATTGAGTAATATCATTCTATAGTAATTTATTATATTATTTCATTATCTCAAAAACTGAATAAATAGAATAAATTGGAATCTTACCTTTATTGATAATCCAATCATTTATAAGTTATGCCATTACATTGATGATATGATTAGCTCTTTGGACATACATACCAACAAGTTCATCTACATGAAATTCTTGATGCATACATTATCCTCTACTATTTTTCAAAATAGCAAGGTACTCAACTTTTGTTTTAGAATTTAAATAACTTTCTCTTGCTCAAAACTCTTTCATCTTAGAGTTCTCATTTTAAGGTCAAATACAAATTTTGATTGTGATCGTTAATTTTCTTTGTCATTTTGGAAACTTGAATCGATGTAACCCTTTACACCCAACTCTTCCTTATTACCCTAATCAAGGACCTGAGAGTTTCTCAAGTACTTAAGGATGTTCTTAATAGCAGTCTAGTGGCTCCCAATGAGATCTAACATATATCTATGTGTCACGTCCAATATATACGAGACAACGAGATGAGTACAAAACATTGCATACATGGTAGATCCAATTGGGAATGTATATGGCATCTTACACATGTTTTCTTGTTCTTTACAAGAACTAGGATACTGACCTCTTGAGAGACTAATCCCATGGACCATGGACAATTTTTCTCTCATTGAGTCTCATACATTGCCCCCCTTTAATATCTTGCCAGTGTGTGTGCTCTAACTTAAGTGAAGAATCTCTCTATATCTATATCTATAGATCTTTATTCGGGTCATATTGCATGCTTCACCTAAACCCTTCATAGAGAAGATACTTCTTTGCTATGTTTTAACATTTTTAGGATAATGACATCATTCCCCATCATTATGAGGAATATAAATATTCTCTCACTATAATTTGGTAATCATAAATTTCATCTTTATATCGACTAAAGTCAAACTCTTCGGATATCTTGTTAAATTAAAGATTGCATCTTAGAGATGCTTGCTTCAATCCTGAGATTGATCTTTGTAGCTTACATACTTTACTTGAAATAATTGGATTTATAAAACCATTTAGGTTGTGTCATGCACACATTCTCCACATTATTCCTATTAAGGAATGTCATCTTAACATCCATTTGCCAAATCTCATTGTCACGCTAACATACAACAGCAAGAATGATCCTGATGGATTTAACCATAGAAACTGGTGAAAAGATTTTTTTCATGTTCAACAATTTGAAATTGTTTAAAATACTTTGCAGCCATTGTTCCATTATAGGTTTGTACATTAACATCCAACTTGTTGTTCTTCTGAAGACCCATTTGCATGGTATGGGTATTACCCCTTAAGGTGGATCTATTAGTGGCATGCCTTGTTGGTGTACATGGAGTCAATCTTAGAATTCATGGCCTCAAGCCATTTCTCATATTGGTCCTCTATAACTTCTAGGTAGGTTGTTGGCTCATCAACTATGACCAACACACTGACTTCTTGAGTTAAAAAATAGCATAATCTTTCAAACTCAAGGCATGATCTACAAGATCTGTAAGGTTCTGTGTTACATAAGGAACTTGACATTCCACAATAATTTGTGATTCTTCTTGTTCCTACTGTACCTCTTTAGGTTCAATATTTTCTTTTTTGTCTCAAACTTTTTGATTTCTACTTTTCTCCCAATGATTCGTTTGGAATTAAATTCCCTTTATGAATACCGTTGTCCTACAACATACACTTTTGTTGTCGGTTGTAATGTAGAATTTCTATTCAACAAAATAACATTTATGTGATTTGTTGACAAAGCTTTTCAAGAAACTATTTTCTTATATAGACTTTCAATCCTAATCTTCATAAATACATATTGGGACATCTCCCATTCCATATCTCATATGGTGTCTTTTGAACCATTTTAGACACTACATTGTTTTAGTGTAAAGCATGTGCCCAAAAAGAAATTGCAAGATTAGCAAGATTTATTGATAATCACATCATGACTTAACAAGGTGTGATTCCTTCCTTCTGATACATCATTATGTTTCATGTGGAGTTTATTATAATACACTATGACTATCTCCCAGAAGGTCCTTAAACTTTTAATTCAAAGTATTTTTCACATCAATCATATCGAAGTGTTTTAATACATTTACCATGTTGGTTATGTACTTCATTCGTGATCTCCTTGAACATTTCAAGAGATTTAGACTTTTATTTTGATTAAATACAATCTACCATATCTATTGAGATCATTAATAAATATAATGAGGTAATATCAACCACCTCTAGTATTTGTTCTGGAAGGGTCTATATACATTAGTATGTATGAGTCCTCATAGTATACTTGCTCTCCCACTACTTCTAGTGAAACATTCTTTGTCATGTTTCTCAATAAATAAGACTTGAACGTCTCTATTGGTTAAATAACCAAAATTGTCTAAATGAGCATCATTATGGAATCTAGAAATGCATTTCTCATTCATGTGCTTCAAATGACAATGCCATAGGAATTCATTATTTGAGTCATCGAGACATTCAATATCTATATATCTATCTGTATAACTATCACATATAAACTATGAGACATTGGGGCCACTTCCATAAAATATCTTAACTTTGAAAGCAAAACATAAAATATATTCATAATATTCTTGTCCATACAAGATACATGATGTTTTTCATTAATTATAGGTACATAATATCAATTCACTAATTTTACTACATGCCTATTACATGAATGAAACATTCTAACTGTAGTGGAAACAACTCTTTCTCTACACGATTCTAGCTTACTTCTTCTTAAGTCATGAAATGGAGTTATTTATCTCCTTCTTCTTCCTAAGTTCCTGTATATAAAGAGGGCAATTCCTTTTCCAGTGTCCATGTCGATGACAATGGTGGCACATTCCTTCCGTATTCACTCCTTCCTTAGCATTCAATATAGAATACTTCGGTTTCTAGCTAGATTTAGAACTCTTTTTTAGCTTTTCCTCTGCACTTCAATTTCCTTCTGCTAATCATGAAAAATTTGAATTTGTCCCTCTTCATATGTGCTTCAACTGTCCTCAACATGCCAAGTGATTCTGACAACATCTTGTCAAAATCATTCATGTTGTAGTTCATGACAAACTTGCTATATGATTGTGACTGTGACTATAGGATCACATCCACGACAAAATCTTGACCCATGTGAAATCCTAGACTAGAAAGGTTCTTCACATACCTAATCAAGTTGAGTACATGGGGACCTATTGGATCTCCTTCTACCATGTTACACTTAAACAATACCTTAAATACATCATTTAGCTCTTGTCTTTCCTGATCTTGGTACATGTTCTTAAGATGTGTACCCTTCTCCATAACATGCATGTTCTCATGTTGACTCAGCAAGTCATAGTTCATTGTGCACAACATCAGGCACTTAACATCCACAACATCTTTAGAGTGCTTCGAGTAAGCATCCCTGTTAGACTTTGGCACATTGGGACTAGGTTCATCTAGACCGGGTGTCTCTAGGACATAGATCTTGCACTCTTGAGTGAGAACGATTCTCAAAGTCAGGAACCAGTCATGGAAGTAATTTCCATTCAACTATTCCTTATCAAGGCTAATCTTAATTAAAATGTGTTTGTTTTTTCCATTAGATTCTACAAAAGAAATTTTGCAATGTTTTGTCAAAACATTATTAATTTGATTTGATTTAATAAGTTTGATGATATTAATAAGGATTTTAATTAATTATAGATCCCACTATTTTTTCAAATCGATAGCCCTCACTACCAATTAAAAAGATTATAGCATACAATCTTCAAGTGAACCAAGATCCATATTTCATCAAATCATGAGTCAGCTTTGGTTGATCGCCCACAACTTCACTATTTAGATAGACAACTTTTGTCGATTACATCTCATGAAACTCTTGGATAGATGGTATGTACAAATCCTTGCCATATTCCATCTCTAAGCTTCTAGGCACTTAATATCACTAAGGCCACCTAGTTAAGCCTGACCCAAAAGCCAACGCGATAGAATATGCTCCCTACTTGGAAGATCTACATATCTAACATCACACTTCCATGAGATAGATGATGCACCATGCTATGGTGTTAGATATGCTTGTTTGATCAAGCTTTTCATGTGTTTCTCCTATAGAAAACATCTAAGGATTAATATTTATTGAGGGATTTTACATATAAATATATTTACATATCCAATCAACACATACTTATAGTATGTATCATATACAAATGAAACATGCAATCAAAAACATACAAGCGATGGTTATAACCGTACTAAAGAAATTCTTTGAAGCCACAAAGAGTTTATGCCACCTAAGGTCTACATCATATGTAACAAACAACTTGTACTAGATAACATGCATGTTCGTCTAAATCCTTCATTCAATTGTTTGGCCTTCAGGTCAATCACTTGACTCCTCCTATCTCTTGGCCTCCTCGGTCCTCCATTCGATCAAATTGAGTCATGCAAAAAATCTTTTGTTTCTAAAATAGAAATAAAAAATATCATATTCCACATTACATTGTAAAAAGGAAACCTTGAGTTACATTCCAGGAGAATATAGGAAGAAGAGAATTAGTTTACATAATTAGGAGAGAGGCTCGATATGCAGCCCAAATAACAACAAGTAATAAACCAAACAATCATGCACACAATCCATAGGGGTTTGGGCCATAACCGCACATACATCCACCATTAAAACACTTTTAGGGTGACATGTATAGATTGCATATATATATATATATATATATATATATATATATATATATATATATATATATATATATATATAGGCATCATATGTGGTATTTAATCAGATATGCATATTAATCATTTTAATATTCACATCATATGCAAAAAAAAAATCTAATCACATTGATTTATACACCATAAATTTAAGTTTCTCTAACACCACTGTTAGGGAATAGGGATGGTAGAGAAGGAAGTGAAAACAAAATCTTTTGTCTTTATTCGTTGATCAGGGAATTGTGTCAGCAACAATGTATCTAGAAAAGAAGGTAGTAAGATATATTCCTAGTCTTGGAACAAGTCCAATGATAACTCTTTCACGATGATGTACGCTCTTTACTTGACTCACATCAACAACCCGCAACGGCCTCCTGGTGTAGCACCACATACAACAGGGGTTGTTGTCCTCCTAGCATTGTGGCAAAGGCCTCCATGCCTCTATGTACTCTACGTGGACCATCAGGAACTCCATGTTGTGATACTAGAGCCAATGAGAAGGATTTGTCCCTTCGAATTTCAACCTTCTAGGGTTGATTTCTCTCTCCTATTTTGTTTCTCCCTTGATGTCTCTCCCTTTTATGGGTAAGGCTTGCTCAGGCTTTTGCATTACCACAGTTGTGAGAGGACAACAATTGCCATAACTTATTGTTGTGTCTTCTGAAAAACTTAACTCTCACCATATTTATACAATGGCCAAGGTTAGGGTTTCCAAATCATCTGGGAGTCGAAGAGACAAAACTTTCATGAATTTTCTAGAAGTTATGAACGGTGAACCGGTCGGTTCACTATGGAACCAATCAGTTCAGATATGAAATAGTCAGTTCAACACTTGAACTTGTCAGTTCACTCTGTTTCATATTTGCATACGTATTGTCATCAATGAGGTGATTAATGCGCTACATGTCACAATGTCAATCCTTCATTCAATCTCATTGATCATTCAACTGGGCAATTCACAAATTGTATTGGTCGTTTTAGACATTGAACAGTTGGCTCACTAACTGAAATGGTCGATTGATGTCTGAGTTTCAAAAATCTTCAAAAAATGTAGTTTAAATTAACTTGAGACTTGAATTGATTGGTTCAACACTTCTACCTCTCGATTCACAGTCCATTCAATCAATTCTCAGCCATTGTTGTTTAAATTGAATACATAAATACTTTAGTAATCAAATTGAACCATATTCATGTGCAAACTCCTATTCATTGTGCATACTATGTGTGTGACCCTATAGGTCTCAAATTACGTTGGAATTGAATGTCCATAACTAGTTTATGACATCACAAGCAAAGAGTGGTATCTAGGAACATATCACTGCTACCCAAGTAATTGGAAAGTTATAGAGCAACTTCAACCTACAATCAATGATCAGTGTTATTGTGATTGTATAGTCCCTTTGTCTCTAATATATAGATTAAACTTGAGGCATGGAATCATTTTCCTCTCGAAGTTCAATCCATGTTTCTTGAAATAAAGCAGACTGTTGAGATACATTTGAGCTCACACATCGCATATGGATTCACAAGAGTATGTTCATACATTTCTCAATCTTGATTATCAAGTGACCTAGACATCAATCTCCTATAGGAGGGACAAATCTCATCTACATCACTACACTCAATCCCCATGTATCACAATGTACCCAAGCACCACCATTATGGCAACTCTTATTCAAGGTCACATTGGATGATGTCAAAATACATCGAACAACATGTGATGAGTGTAGTGACTTCAGGTCTAAGAACCACAATCACCACTATCACTATGAGAACTTATTCTGACTACCATTCCATGATATTCATGTATAACTCTCAAGGGGGGTCTATCAGATACATTGTTCTCTAACATGTATCTATGCAATTGGTTTGATATCACATGTCATGACTAATGAGATTCTATCATCAAACAACACACTCCCTGTCTTGTATATTACTATTGTCTATTTTGCTTCCATAGTAATATCTGACTAGGAACATAACAACAATGTATGTACTCTTATCATAAATATGATGTCATTGTTCAAGTCCTCAAGTTGATGACATATCTCATCAAGCAACATCATTCTTTAGACATCTACCATGTTTTTATCATCATGTCATGATTGAGACTAACATAATAGACACAAGTATATTTATAATTATCAAATCAAGTATATGATACCCCATTACAATCATCATATTATTGGCTCCATGGGCACACATACCAACACATTGCACAATTCTTTGGCATGCACACACTTTGTAAATCAACCTTTTCATGTAAACCACATATTAGAAAGCAACAAAGACTTAGTATTTTTTTAGGGTTTTTATGTATAACACATACTTATAATATGTATTGTATACACACTATATCAATCATAAAACATTTATTATGGACATACTAGTGTAATCCTTTGAAGATACAAAGGCTTACTATCCACCTAAGGTCCATTCCATCTTATGCATCTTCAACATGTGAACCTATATTTGTGTAGCACAATGATCAATGACGCCATCGATGATCCTTGGATTTTCATAGTTGTTTTGTCACACCAAGTCCTTCATAACTAATTCTATTCCTATATATATTAGAAGATATATAAAAACCTCGAGTCACGTTCAAAGGGAGTGATTAGAAACCATTACATATAGAATAAAAAGAAAAACACTCGACATGCGAGCTGAATATGTATCAAACAAAAGGAGGGATCCATCCACATCAACTTCATACATACACAAAAAGAGGGTATTTTGCAAAAACCATGTGCACAATCATTAAGCAAAACAATTTGATGGAAAATTATATGATGTATAGATCTATCATGTCTAATACATATATACATTAAAGATTGTAGCTTTTCATATGAGATAATCCCCATGAAACACTTTTGACATCCATACAAAAAAGCAAGGTATACATACAAGATATACTAAGTTAAACTTCAATACATTAATAAAAAGTCATATTTTTCTTAGTCAATCACATCTTCTATATTAAAAAAATAAATGCTGCAACACATGTTGTATTTAAGGGTATGCACATTAATAGTTAATCATTCACATTGTATGTAATGTCACAAACAATATAAACAAATCTAATCAAATAGATTGTAAATCCCAATATAGAATAGATTGAAGTAGATTGGATACCACTATAGGAATATTTGGAGTGAGTGAAATAGGCATAGTGGAAGCAGCAAACAAAAAAGATTTATCTCCACATATTCATTAGCAGATGTCATAAACGATGGTACTACAAGAAAGAAGGTGTGTGTGGTATATAACTTTGTAACGAAGTAGATACATCAACAGAGGTCACAAGAATAAAGGTAGAAATAAGTCATTAATGTTCTTCGCATGTAGTCACAAAGGCATGTACTTCTCTATGTAGTCCACATGGACGACGGGAACTCCACTTTGCGCTTGAGGAGATACCATGGAAGGAACATTTTTTTTGTTGGCAACACACTAGTGATGCACAACATCTCCTCTCTCCCTCTTTCCTTTTGGGTAATGACGGATGGTCAATGTCCTTTGGAAAGTTATCTCTTTTTTCACATAAAACCCCAGTCATCATGCCTCTATTTATAGAATAGGAAGGAAAGCTTGATTTCTAATAAACCATGGGAAATGAAAAAAAGACAACATACACTTTTCAATGTGCATTTAGTAGATAGTTTAGTCGGGTGAAGGGAAGCAAGCTAATTAAGTGAATAGATTTAGTCCACTTGGTCAATTGGGCTACCAGTCAATCCATCAATGATTCAATTGATTACGTAAACCCTTTTAGTAACCAATTAATCATATGCTAATAGTTATACTCATCTTTGATGTGCATAATATGTGTGTGACCCTATAGGAACCAAATTATGTTGGCAGTGATGTCCACAATCATATCATTACTTCATAGATAATGATTTTTATCTAGCAAGACTTCATTTCCCACCAAGTAATTGAAGTAGTTGGAGAACAACTTCAACCTAGTATCATGACCAATGAGACAATGAGCATATAATCCCTTTTCCTCTAATATCCATATCGGTTCTGATGCATAGAAACACAATCCTCATAATGATCTCTCTTTAATCCTCGGTCTAGGGTAGATTATTTGAGTTACATATGAGATCAAAGTTATATGTTTACTCACATGAGCATGGCCATGCATTTATAGTATCACCCATCAATTCGCCAGGGATATCACTTGAATACAAGGGAAAAATTCCATCTACATCACTCACAATGATCAACGTGGGTCATATTGCACCCAACCACTACATGTATGGCAACCTTACCCAAGGTCATGTTAAGCAATGTTAAAGTATATTGAACAACATGTGATCAATTTAGTGACTTCAAAACTAAGGTCCATAATCACCACTGTCACATAGAGATATGATTCTAACTACCATTCATGATTTCATGTATCATACACAAAGTGGGTTTGTCTAGTACAACTTGTTCTCTGAGAAGTACATGTGTATCTGTGTTCATATCCAATATAATGACTATAGATACATAGTCACCACTAAACATACATACTAGTTATGCATTGTGTTTTTCCTATAATATCCACAATAATAATTGATTAGGTACATAACAAGAATGTGTAATCTTAAGTATACATATGATCTCATAGTTTAGTTCCTTAACTCAAACCATATGTCATTGAGTCAAGACATTCTTAAGACATTATTATATTTATTCATTATATTAATATTGAAGAAATCATATTCCTTAATTAATGTTCAAATCAACTACAAAGTGTGACATTATAGTCATCATATGATTGGCTATTAAGGCATACTACCAACATTATATTCCCCAAACAACCAACTCCCCTATTCGATTACTTAAACCCTTAATTTCTTAAGTGTTTGGTATCTCAATCTCCCTCTTTCTATCCTCTCTCTCTCTTGCTTTATAGTGCCAATTGTGCAGTTAACAGTGAATAATTTTGTTAGGGTCACTTTGTTCTTAAATTGGTAACTTTAGCTAGTTGATTGGCTCCTTTCTTAGCTCATCCTTAGTTTGGTTCACTTAGATAAGTGGCTCATTTTCCTTTCTTAGTATAGTATAGATCATTTCCTACCTTAGTGTTAATTTCTCTTACAATTAGTTAGATAGCTCTAGTATCTTGGGTTAACTTATATTTTAACATTGTTCTCTTAAAATTCTTGAATTGTAGTCTACTTCAACTCCAATCAACTTCGTACCAATAAAACCCTAATTTCGGCACTAGGAACCTAAAGAACCATATTAGCTCTAGTGTCCACTCTATCTTTGTGGATATGACCACGAGCTTGTTCCTCCTCTTGTAAAATCCAAAGCATGTGTGTTTATGGATCTGTTGTATTAGAGTGTGTTATTCGGGTACATATTGTTTGCCTGAAGAATCAATGCATCCATATGCTTTCTTTCACTTCAATGTTTTTGTCTCCTTTCTAGAGATTTAGAAATTAGTAATGCTTAAGGGGTAACTGATGAAGTTTTGTTTACATTTAGTATCCTTATTATTCCTTTTATCCTTTCATTGTTTACACTAACTGATTTAATGTATTTCTTTTTTCAAAAACACATATACCATACCCATATCATCTTGGAACAATGCCCTTCAAAAGATGAGTAAACTCCCTCATTTTGAGTATTGTTAGCTAACTTGTCAGGTAAGGTCAATAATTTCTTAAACCTTGTAGTTATTCATGATCCAAATTCTCTTCATCACTACTTGCTTACAAAGAAGCTTTAATACGAAGAGGAATATGATGAATTATTCAATGATAGGTAGGACATATATCAACTTTCCATCAATCTAGTAGGATATCATTATAAACTTTTCACATTAAGAATTCATTGATTGTTTTCCACTACTTCATTATATGAGTACTATGAAGAAATGGCTTCATTATCATAAACAAATTTGAGGCATATTCTACCTCAATTTGTATGTTAACTCACATAAAACTCAACAACCTTGTAATATCAAGAACAATAGACTATAATATCAAGAACAATAGACTAACATGTGTGTTATGTTTACCTATGACCGACCTGGTTATGATACCCAACCCAACATGACTGGTGAAACTATTTGAATCCACCACTTGGGTGGTCTAGCAAATTGACTGGATATAATTTGGCCATTCAACGTAGCTCTCACATCATAACTTATTAATGATTTAAGATTCAAAATCCTTACCCAAGGCTTCATGTGACTTCCAGTGATACTCTTCCCACAAACCCAACATTTCAAATATTGATTTTCTTGTCACATTTGTGACTTATAATGCGCCCATCATGTTTCAAAGTGCTTATTGATTTTAGGTTTCTACTTGTTGTTTGTCTTAGTATTTTTAATCAAGTTTTCATCCCTTTATATCACAAATTATGTGTAAAGTTATGAATATACTTATACTATATTTGCAGATACATATACATAATTTTTATGGATACATGTTATATGATATTATGCTATATGATTATGTCATCGGGTCAACATAGCTAACCCTATAGTCTATCCTAAGACTTTAGACACATGAACTTTTCCAAGTCAAAAAGACATCCAAATTGGAGATTAGAGTCCCTATTGATTTGTATGTTCAACCTCTAGGTGAGTCTAAAAGGATAATATGTGGCTTGATACATATTGTATACCATCAATAATAAAAAGTATATACATGAAATTATATTTACAAACCTTATTTAATGTACTAGCACTTCAACTTTCAAGAATTTCTATATAACTTTTAATATTATAGTAATTATGTTCCTTTATTTCATTTTGTTATGATTTTTTATGTTTTATCCTCTTTATTTCCTTAAGTCTTGATGTTGGATAAAATTATTAGTGTTACATTATGTTTTTGTTTGGGAATATAATTTCAAAGAGTGATATATTTGGAATTTCCAATTTATGATCTTAGGTTTGAGGTACTTCATCATCCTAAGGATTAGAGTACTATATGAAAAGAGGATCGAGCCTTTTGGTTAATAGCTTAGCTTAATTAAGGTATATACTCTATTGTCCCAGGTTTTTGTACTATTCCCTTTAGCCTTGTTGTATATTCCTTCTATGTATTTCATTGAGATATCTCATAAAGAAAAATAAATTCCTATAATGAATTGGTCATGTTGTTTAGTTACAATTCATACTTTCTAAATCATTTATTGAAAAATGCATGTATAGTAAAACATGTAAGTGACATAAGTTTGCCTACATTAAACATGATTTAATTGTACCTAATATGAGGATAACTTTCTTTTGAAATATGAAAAGAACAAATAGAAGATTATGATTTGATGGGGGCACAACTAACAGAGATTATTATTATGAAAAGAATCATTTTTATTTTGGGATACAGTCAAATCAAAGTTTATTATATATTTATTCTATTCAAAATGTTGATTTTTTACATGTATTATGATACATTACTTTCCATTCTCATTTTATAAAAGATGAACCTATATTCACTCCTTCTTTGTCAACATTATATATGTTAAATTTGATGTTATGGTTATGGATTTTATTTTCCTCATCCCATCTCATTCATATTTAGGCAATATTGGATATGATCATTCCTTGATTGCACCAATTACCATACCATCTTTCTTACTTACAAAGTGGATTATCAATAAATGTGAAACAAGTTATCAGTTCTATTATATGGAATTTCACCCTTATACGTTATCCACTATGGTACCCTTAGGCTAAAACCCAACTTAATCTAAAAGATAATTAAATATCAAAAAAGTGATAAGTTGGAATGGTTGTTGATATTTGTAACTCAGAACACACTATAACAAAATGTCATAATACATAAAATACTTATAATAACTGACATATTAAGTATATAGGTAAATAATTCAATTCTTTGAATTCTCCAATGATTAAATTAAGTGGTCAAATTGTCTGAAGTACATTAGTTGCAAAAGAAGGGAATTTTCTAGATAAGTAGAGGAACTACCTAATCTACTTACTTGTTGTGCTATTATCATGGGTGACCGAATTGGTCTGCATATTAGAAGAAGGAAAAAATGCAACTAGAAGCAAGAACTAAGGTACCTAATGTCATCTATAGTTACTCCCAAGTAATCCAATCTTTTCTCAGTTGAGTTTATAGCTCACACCAATAGTTGAGAGTCAGATTCTAATATTTTGAATTTCCAATTCACTGATCCTATTGAAGTGTGTGCTCATGGACCAAAATTTGACAACCAACGCATCCTACAGTTTTAAAATTATCTCTCAGGCCATGTGGATTATATTTATGTTGCTATTTCTCCATACATTTCCCAGACCTACAATGTCACTCGATCCCATTGCTGAATCACATTTAAATTTGATGTATTCTTATTTTGGTGGTTTCCATATGTGGTTCTTCTTGGCTTGATCGTCACCCAGTGCCACACTCTTTAGTTAGAACTTTTTGAAAGCATGTATAATAGAAAACAATTGTTTCTTTGTATAGATCGTGAGCCGATCCTTGTTCTTAATGATGACATTGTTCCTTTGCATCCATATACTTTGCAAAGACACAATCATGCCCCACTCTTCCCCCATATGTCTTGAGTCTAGAAACTTTAGTAAAGCTTCTCCTACATGTATCTCAATTGCTTCTATGATTTCATATTATGTTCCCAGGAGTTCTCTTCCCCATAGCTGATAAATCCAATAATTTGTCACAACAAAATAACATATGTGTTATGGATTCTTGTTCTTTTTATCATAGAGGTGTAGTTGTCGTGCAGGAAACATTAGTTGTCAAAAAAAATCTAGTAGTCACAAGTTGGAACAACACCATTGGAAGTCTTCCGCCTTGGGTGGCCACCCTTTCCTTCAGATCATCCTCTAGATCAAGTACCTCATTTAAGACAATAGTCCTCCATATCCCTCTCATTCAACATCCCTAACTAGCAGGTTGTTTGTACAGTTCAATTTATATCTACGCTTGGCCACCTTAAAAGTTTGTCTTTCCCATTGGGATGGCATTGAGCTATATAGGGTCTGAGTTCCATATTAATAGATTGTCACATAAGAGACCACTCATACTAATTAACAAACATTTTCTTAAGTTTAGTTATTACACAAGGGTATTTCTTTTGTTAGGTACCCATCTATCCATCCATATACATATGGATTGCCCATCCCCCATGATCCATGATGCCCCTTCCACAAATATGTCGTTGTGTTCCATAGACTTTTCCACATAAAGCTCAGGTTGTATCCCTTGCATGAATCTAGAATTTATGTACATGAAAAGTACCTAGAATTTAACAATTTGTAAGTATGTCTCTCCTATCTATTGTGCAATATCCATAGTTTTTCTGTAAGAAATGCCTAGTTAAAAATATTCGTGTCACAAAAATTGATGTCCCTTGCTTCTTTGATTTGCACATTTTATTCCAACTGAGCCATGATAGTTTCATTCCCGTCTCCCTAGTTACTCACTATAATCTAGAAATGAAACTTTGAATTGCATCTATAATACTTGTTGGTAATTGGAAAACACTCATAACATAATCAGGGATCGCCTTAGCTATTTCCTTCATCAACACTTCTTTCCCTAAATTGAATAGTGATTTTTTTTCCATCCATTTACATTTGCCCAGACTCTCTCTTGGATGTAGCCAAAAACTTGTCTCTTTGATCTTACCACTACTCTGGGCAGCCCTAAATGCTCTATGTGCCGATCCACTTCCCTTACTTTAAGAAATCCCCTCAGGTTTTGGTCCATATGCCAAAAGTTATTCATTTACTAAAAATCACTTCACTATAGCATAAATTTATCTTCTAACCAAATGTTTGTTCATATTGGTTGATGATTTCAACTACTTTCAAGCATTCCTCCTATGTCGCTCTTGCAATACAATAGTTTGGAATTATATGCAGAAAAGAGGTGACAAATATGGGGGGCATTTCTATTAACTCACAAACCAAGGATCATATTATTTCAAGCAGAAAGATTTATAGTAAGGGACAAAGCTTCAACAAAAAGAATAAAGAGATAAGGGGAAAGAGGCTCTCTATATAAGTCAACTGATTGGATTTATATTCCTTGCTTGATCTCCATTAACAGTGAATGAGTGAGATACATTTGACATACAACCAAAACCCTTCTTCCTCCACTTGTTCCCAAAACCCATCTTACATTTGACATGTTCAATAAAATCTTACTCTACTCTGTCGTATGGCTTGGACATATCTAGCTTTAGAGCAATGTGTTCCTGGCTCTTTCCCTTATCACCTTTCATGGAATAAAATAACTCATAATCAATGAGGGAATTGTCTATAATTAGTCTACTCCATATAAAAGCACATTTATATTCATATACAATATTTTCAATAATAGAATTGAGTTTATTGATCACAACCATAGAGGAAATTTTGTAAATGACATTACATAGTCTTCATAATCTATACATCCCCACCTCTATTTGCTTTGCACTTTTAAGATCATGACCACATAGTAGAATTTAGTTCCTCTGGGCTTATATTCGATTCCCACCACACTTTAGTATGTTTGTCAGATCCCTTCCTATAACATGCCCAACACTTTTAAAGAACATTGCTTTGTTTCCATGGCAACCAAGGGCTTTATTTGAGTGCATCTCCTTTACTTCCTTCCAGATCTCCTAATAAAAAAATGCATTTGGCTAGGGACTCTCATTATGCAAGGTCAAACTTTTTGTGCATGCCTTTGGTATCCTCCTCATAAGTTGTGGGATTGGTAGTTTGAAAAGGGTTGGTGAAGAAGTCTAAAATTTACCTTCTTGATCTCCTCTACCATTATACTCTAGATTCTTCTTTCATAATTTATAACTTCTATTATAGTTCTTTTCTAGTAATGCTTTGTGATGAAAATAAGGTGTATTACGTTCTACTTCTTTCATCTCCTTCATTGTGGCTCATGCATTCTAATTAGCCTCATTGTTCCGGTGCCAATATTTTAACTGTTTGGTAGTCTCGTTGCATTTGTGGAGGTTTGTAACATCAAGTTGTAGCTGTCAATATTCACTCAGTTCATGTTTTAACCTTTTGATCTTATTCAAGGGTTGGATCTATGGGATCTAGAGAGGGGGTGAATAGAGAAAAAAACACTTAAACAATACACATTAGACCTTCAAGATATTTGCTAAAAAATATGCTATATTGAAAAACAAGGGATAGAGATATTGAGAAAACACCAAGCAAGGACTATAATGTATAGTGGTACATCCACTACCTATAGGGAACAATCTCTAGGATTTTCAACCATGTCACAATTCTTATGTTCCATTATAAGATTTACAACATATAGTCCACCATGTTTAAGGTCAAGGGTACCTAGCCTTTCCTTTGAGGATAAGGGATCCAATAACCTTACAAAGGACTTACCTATCTATAACAAGAGTCTTCTACCTTGCCAAAGACTTACCTACTTTTGTAACAACCCTCTAGCCTTCACCAGAGACTTAGCTACTCTTGTAACAAGTCTTCTACCTTGATGGAATACCACTCTTGACTTGGATATTCATCCATCTTCTTCACCTTCACATGAGAGAAGCTTTCACCATGTTTTGAGAGAGAGCTTGGGAAAAGAAGTGGAGAGCTTCACAAGGAGTACATTGGAGCATCTCTTTGACAAGCATCCTAACTCACTCAATGGGATGTAGAAGACCAGATAAGCATGATGGATATTGGAGGCTTTTATGGTAAAACCACTCAACCATAATGGAGGAGCATAGATGGAAAACTTGAAATGAAGTCCACATACCCCTTTTTATAGTTGAGGGTGCCTACTAGCTAGTAGAGGCACTTGGGAACAAATTATATCCATTTTAGGTGTTCACTAGATATATTTTGAGTTTTGAAACACTCCAATGGATAAAAACACTTCTCTACACTTTACAGTACAATGTTGTCGACTGAGTTACCTTCTGGGAAACTTGACCAATGAAACTATATGAAAAAAAATTAAAGTTGTCAGTCGAGTTTATCCTAGATAAAACTTGGCCGACAGCTTTAATTTATTTTTTAAATGTAGGGTGTTGGTCGAGTTGTCACCAGGACAAACTCACCTGCCCTGGGCATTGTCAAGTCATATGTCCCATTAAATAGCTTGTTGCCAGGACAAACTCAAACAACAATACAACTTGTAATGACATTTGAACATTTTCATAAAAGTGCTTAAATATTTGAATTAAGCACTATTGATTTTTTCTAATCTTATTTACATGCCATACATTCAATACAAATGATTTACAACATTATTCTAATAGAGATATATCCTATTCCACAGAACATCCATTGGCATTGCTTTTTACTTGTGTTTTTAGCAAACTGGGGTTTGGTAATTTCATCCACTTCACATTAACACCTAAAATTGATTTCAAATAGACAAATCATATACACATGAATGGAATGGTTAAGTCATCAATATATGGACAATATATAACTATTAGGAAACATTCTCCCTCTTTTTTATGATGACAAACCAACCTTAACATATTTTAAATAACATGAATTTCAAATATTTTCTACCTTTGATGTGTAGGGGATTCATGAATTTATGAAAGTGATTGCTCCCCCTCAAATTATGCTTACCTTCACCTATGAGGTTAGTTACTCCAAGAACACAAACACCACACACATATATGTTACCCTATTTTTAGAAAGCAAGAGACATGCAACTTTAGACAAATTTCAATATGATGCCAAGCTATTTCTCACTCTTTGTCATATCAAAATGGGAGGGGGTGGAAGATCTAGATCTAGTATTTTCGAACTCATAAGAATCATGTACAAACACCAAGCATAAAAAATAGAGAGAACTGAGAATGAATTCATAATCAAAATATAGATGTGCATACACCAAAACTCAGATTGAAGCATAACAAATATTTAGGGTAAAAATGATAAGGATTACAACTAAAAGGAATCATAGAGAAAGAAACAAAATGAAGATATAAAAATTGCAGCCTCAAATCCAGGTGCTAATGAAAAATGCATGCTAATCATACAAAAAGGAAAATACATGGGATCCCTCAGACCTAGGAACTAAAATTATAGGTCATCTATGAGAAGTTCTTCATCAGCAAGGTTGAATTTCTCATCGATGGCTTGCTCAAGATGAGCAGAAGTGTTAGTAGCATTAGTGTCTCATCACCATCATCAGGTCCATCATCATCTGAACCTGCAACCTCACTGTTTGTTTCA
This sequence comes from Alisma plantago-aquatica, assembly GCA_963693085.1. Taxonomy (NCBI): domain Eukaryota; kingdom Viridiplantae; phylum Streptophyta; class Magnoliopsida; order Alismatales; family Alismataceae; genus Alisma; species Alisma plantago-aquatica. Next base: position 1,277,823,800 of record OY856410.1, on the reverse strand, counting down.
TCATCATTAGACCCCTCAGTCTCAACATTAGCTTCTTCACACATCTCATGATCCTCATCAAAATAAAAGGAGTGAGTATATGGTTACTGATGATGATTCTCTTCCCAGCACATGCCATAAATAAACAATGCATTAGCATGCTTAAAATTGAGTGTAGAAATCCCATTAAAACCAACAAGAATAATAGAGGCAGGGCCATGTAGAAGTGCTAGTAACTGAGTGGCATTTGGCTTTGGATGAGTGGAAGTAGGTGGAGGCCCATTACCAGAAGGAGGTGTAGTGGAAGAAGCATATCTATGAGTAGGGTAAAATTGATTGTAGGTGTATGTGGCCTAATCAATGGTAGAGATAGAGGGTTGTGTAGGGAAATATAGAGATAGATATGACGACAGAAAAAAGTACCAAATTCCCCATGACTAGAGGATAGCATTAAAAACTATGGATTGGGAAGGAAAGTTTCAAGGCATATACCTGGTCTTGGATGAAGTTCAATGACTATCCTTCCAGTGGTGTGTTTCTTTAATAGGAAACACCCATACGGTTGTCGGTGGCCTCATGGTGTAGCACCACAAACAAAGGTTGATGATGTCCTTCTAGTGAGTTGGCAACATCGTCAATTCCTCTATTGTATTCCACATGGACCACTGGGAATTCCATGTCATGCTACCAAAGCCAACAGGAAGGAGTTGCCCCTATGATGTCAGTGTGCTAGCACAAACTTGTTCTCCCTAGTTGTCTCTCCCTTATATGGGTAAAGACTATTTTGGGCTCACACATTACAACAACTATGAGAGTACAACATTTTCAATGTTAGTTGTCTCTCCTGAAAGGCCTTGACTACCCCGTTATTTATAGGAGATTCATGGTCAAGGTTTCATATCAACTGGGAGTCAAAGAGACAAATTTTCACAAATTCTTGGCTTCTTCTCGTCATGAGTCAGTTGTCTCAACTTTTGATTCGATGGATTCACACCCCCAAGTCGATGAAATTTATGGTTCCATATTTTTCAACATATTTGCAATTAATGCACAACATGGCTTCAACATCAATTGTTGATCCAATCTTATTGATCATTGAACCGGGCATTTCACATGTTGAATCGATCAGTTTGGACTCTAAACTAGTCGGTTCACATTTTGAACATGTCGATTCATTTTCCAATTTAGCCAATGTTCATAGATGGTTGTTTAAATTGACTCAACACTTGTATCAATCGACTCAACACTTGAGTCGGTCAACTCAAATTCTCAATCAGTCACTTTTCAGTTAGTGTTGTTTAAATAGAATATATAAACACTTTACTAATTAGGTTAAACCTTATTCATGAGTGAACTCCTATTCTAGGTGTATCCTTTGTGGGTGACCCTATAGCTCCCAAGTTTAATTAGTAGTGAATGTCCATAACCAATTTACGACATCACAAGCAACAAGTGGTATCTAGAAACACAACGTTGCTACCCAAGTAATTGGAAAGTTAGAGAACAACTTCAACTAAAATCCTTGACCAATGTTACTGTGATCTTATAGTTCCTTTTTCTTTAATATTCATATTGATCTCAAGACATGAAATTTGTATCCCCTCAATGTTAAATCCATGTTCCCTAAACTAGAGCAGACTATATGAGATGCATGTGAGTTCACATGTCTTATATTGAGTCACATGAGTATAGCCATATGTTTCTCTATCTCACTTATCAAGTGGACATGATATCAATCTCTTTTAGGAGGGACAAATCACATCTACATCACGCACACTCAATCCTCATATCACAACATACCCAAGCATCAACTTTATGGAAACCCTTATTCAAGGTCACTTTAGATGACGTCAAAATACATCAAATGGCATGTGATGAGTGTAGTGACTTCAAGTCAACAATCACCGCTATCAATATGAGAGTTGATTTTAACTACCATTCCATGGTCTCCATGTATCACTCTCAAGGTGTGTCTATCTGATATTGTTCTTTAGCAAGTACATATGTGTTTTACATGATATCCAATATCATGACTAATGAGACTCTATCATTAGTCAAGACACATTCTAGTCTTATGTATTACTATCATCTATTTTTCTTCTAGAGTAATACCTGACTAGGGACATGATGAGAATATATGTGCTCTTATCATACTAGTGTTTTTCTTATTAAAAAACCAAGAAAATAAACATGGTCCTTGGACAAAGCATGTGAAACTTTTTCACTTTCTATCAACTAAGCACATGGCATAGTCCACATCACTATAGATTCTAAAAGTAAAGTCCCTTGACTTAGGATACCATAGTCCAAAATTTTGGGTCTTGGCTAGGTACCTTAGAATTTTCTTAAAATGTACAAGATGAGATTTTCTAGGGATTGATTGAAATATACCACACAAGCCAACACTAAACATATTATCTGGTATATAGGAAGTTAGATATAGTAAACTTCCAATCATACCTCTATAGAGATTTTCATGTACCTTTTTTCCTTCTCATCCTTTTCAAGTTTGGCGGTGTTGTACATGAGAGTATCCATTGGCTTTGTGTTCTCCCAAAATGCTTGAATAATTCATTTGGTGTACTTCCCTGGGTTGATGAAGTTTCCATCCTTTGTTTGGTTGATTTGAAAGCCAATGAAGAATACGAGCTCCCCCATCATGCTCATTTCAAATTCACTCTACATGAGAGAGCTAAACTTCATGCAAAGATCAAGATTAGTCCCACCAAAATTTATATCATCATAAATTTGAATGATTAATAAATTGTCAAAATTGTGTTTAGAAAGAGAGTCGAGCTAACCTTTCCCATGAAATATCCATTATCAATTAAAAGTTTCTTTATTTCTTATACCATGCTCTAGGTGATTATAGTCCACAAAGAGCATTTTGTAATATACAAACATGGTTAGTACGATTGTCATGTTCGAAGCTACGAGTTTGAGCCACATCAACTTCCTCCTCTACTTCTCTATTCAAAAATGCACTTTTAACATCCATTTAATATAATATGTAATTTTTATGACTAGCAAAATAAAGTAGAATTTTAATGGATTCAAGTATAGAAACAGGAGCATAAGTTTCATCAAAATGAATACGTTCTTATTGATTGTAACCTTATGCTACCAACTTTGCCTTGTTCCTTACCACCTTATCACTCGTATCTTTGTGGTAAGGTGGTAAGGAATAAGGCTGAGGAAGAGTTGTAGAAAGAGCAGTAACTGACAAGGTTGCATCTAGGACTCTATCACCAAAAGACTAGCAGCACATGCAACCTTGTCAGCTACTACTCTTGTTGCTACTCTTCCTCAGCTACACAATATCTACCTCTTTGTGCACGACCATCTAAAAGATGTAGAAACTCGTGGGGTGAGACCAAGCATCCCAGTGAGAGATATAACTCTCTACCAACGTCTATGAAAACATAGATAACTAAGCATGTTGATAAAATACTTAGCAAGTTGAGAAGATTCAACTAAATGATATGTGTCTAATAGATAAGCAGGATATGCAAAAGGAGGCATCTATCACTGAGTAGTATAACAACTAATATTCTAAAAAGAAATATGAAGAACATGTTTAACAGTTGACTTCTCTTACCACATTAGAATTAAAGAAATCTATACAAGGATAAGGAAAAGGTTTCAACCAATGTTATTCACAGTTTGCCCCCCAGCAAAATACAATTATGTCTTTTATTATTGTCCTGAGGATTTGAGTCGTACCACCCAAATCCAACTGACCACTACTAAGTCAAAAGTAGTACCATACAAGGTCAATGGAAGAGTCGAAATCCATGATCTCCCCAACACCTCTTGGTAGGCACAAGAGAAAAATAGCACAGAGACATATCAATCAACTACAACAATGACATATAGTCAAGCTAAAGGATTGGCTCACACATGGCTATCCACACATAATAACACCTATCCTACCTTGGTATAGGTAACGACACTAGAAGAATTGGCTCACACATGGTGATTCTAAAAAGAAGGATTGGCACATGCAAGGCCATCCATATCACAAGGAGAGAATCTCACGCATGGCCATCTCACACAACCTGTAATTGTGGACACAAGGAGATACTCGACTTACACCTCCCCCCCAGGCATATTAAAAAATATGTGCTCCAAGATTCCCGTAGGAATGACTTGTTTCACCTTTCAGCACTAAGACTGACACTAGAATGGATCTATGACACATTGGACCTACATGATTATAGTTTCACTTGATTAATTAAGCCAATTGGGTATCTTTTAGCATCAATCAAGTTATAACGTATAAATTCAAAACAAACTCTATAAAAATAAGGGCATTGTATAACTCCAAAAGATATAAAGCATATAAGGTGTGAGATAGTCACATCATCACCACATGGTACTTGCAACACTGTCATTCACAAGGCCATCACCAATGTCACATCACTATGGGATATCAATCCCTCAATCATATCACTAGAGGATATCACATCACAATAGGCATCAAGCCTCCACCAGGTCATAGGACCCATCACATCAATGTGATCTCATCATATCTCATCAAGGATCATATCCATCACAATGTATCACATAATCACTACCACAACATACACAAGCCATGAAATTCATTTCACCTACAAAGTTAGGGGTTCATAAATATGAGAGAGAAAACATCACATTATGGTAACCACTCCAATTGAGAAAGCAAGCACATCATATTTTCCAACATTAGGATTAGGGTTTCACGTATAGAAAATTAGGGTTTTAGTGTTATATTCAGTCACCAAACCCTAGGTACACCATCTCCCACTTTCTTGGAACACATTAGGGTTAAGTAACATGATTAGGGTTCACCAAACAATCATCCAAACAACACTATACATGGTTGTTACTTCCTTACTCATATACATGTGTTGATTATATGGTTAAGTATGTGTCTCGACCACCCATGACATATGTTTCTTGACCACCTATGAAGCAAGGTGTCTCGACCAGAACAACACCATGTGTCTCAACCGTAACCAACTAGGTGACTCAACCACCACATAATACTACGTCTCGACCTTCTCATGGATTAGGGTTTCCACCCCAAAGCAAAGCATGTATCGACCTCAAAGAAAGGACATGTCCCGATCTCAAACAAGGACATGTCTTGATCGAAACAAAAGCAAGAGTAACAACCATTACCAAACATGTGTCTCGACTAAAAACAAAGGTTTTCTCAACCCAAACCAGAAGAAACATCTCAACCAAAACACCAAGTACCAAAGAGTCTTGACCCAAGGAGAAACATGGTGTATCGACCACTAAGGCCAAGCCACCTCAAGGCAAAAGGCCATCATCAAAACATGGATTAACCAAGGTCAAAAAAAAGTACCCCATGGCTGAAATAGATAATTACAGCAAGGAAAACCACCATCTTCAAGGAGAGAAACTTCACACACATCGATCACCAAAAACCCTAAAACATGGGTCATGAAACCACCATGAAATATCCTCATACAAAAGAGACAAAACCACATTTAACACGTACAAAACATAACTTAAACTTGGTATTGCATCAAGGTACACAAGCATCATGCATGTGACCAAAATGAAGATCAAAAGATAAGAAGAAAACCATCATTTCACAAGCATCTCTAAAAATCGGGTACCTTACATTAGGGTTTCAGATTCTAAGCAAACCAAGCATGATGTCTACCATCATTTAAAATATGGATGATGGTATCATCTACTAGAATATTAGGGGTACGCTTTAGAGAGACAAACATCAACATGCATGTAAAGAAAGGTGCAATAATAGTGAGAGTAGAGTGTTATATAACCTGCCTTAAGAAAGATCAACTCTGAGGATCACAAGCTCCAAGCACACGATCACCAAGGATGATGAAGCTCCACTGTCAGCCACAAGAGAACCTCAAGATGAATAAGATACCAAGGTCAAATATTGCTCAAGAAAAAGAGGGAAAGAAACCCTAGGCCTAACCAAAAGAAGAAAGAAGAAAAGAGAAGAAACTTACTCACACTTGGGTACCACCTGGTCAAAACATGGACTATGACCCTTGTGATGAGGAGTTTCCCTCCAAAACAACCACCATGGATGATCCATGGTATATGGATGAGAAAAGGGAAGAATATGGGGTAGAAGATCCAAGGAAAAAGGCACAAAAGAAAGGCATACACTTAGCAAGGTTGAAGATGAGAAAGAGTCACCACATGCAAGGGATCTGATCACCAAGGCTCCAAGAAATCAGTCCTTGTAGCTCATAAATGCTCCAAGGATGAGTAGAAAAGGGTGAGGAAGAAAGAAGGCCAAAATATTCACTTTCATGGAGATAAGAGGGGTTATATACCAAAGGAGAAGGGAGGTAGGGTGAGGGGTGATATGTCAACACCTAAAGGCATCAAAGGGACTAAGAAACCAACATGCAACCACTTAAACCTTGCATGCACGAGATAATGATACAACCTAGGTGGGGTCTCAACCACTTGGGTCACCACCACCTTGGTTTTGGTCGTATCACCTAAATGAGGTCGAAACAAGAGCAACATAGCACCACCTGGTCGAGACAAAAAGGGTACCAACATACTAGGTCGAGACACAACACAAAGAGAAAATGTCTCAACCTAAACAACCCCAAGACCATCATGGTTGAGACAAAAGACACCCAAGGAAGGTGTCTTAGTAGAGACACATCCCAAACACACTACATGGTTGTGACATAGGTCGAGACACACCCAACCAAGCACACATGGTCGAGACACTCAAAACCCTTTAAACCCTAATCACCTCTAGTGAGACCACCACTCATCCCAGGTGTGCCCAACCAAGGCGCACCAAAGCATCACATTATCTCTCATGCATCCAATAAAGAGAAGGTACACTCTAGATGTGTCAAATTGTAAGATAACCCTCACAAATGGGTAAATTGCAATTTGATCCAAAACAAACACATAGAGCACAAACATCATCCAAATAAGTTGAAATTGGAGACTTAAGCTCTCCACATGCTCTGAAAGCATCTCAAAGAATTATAGAAAGGTTCTAAGTACTTTATCAAGCAAATCAAGTAGGGTTAACCCAAAACATAGTTCGGGGGTCTTACAAATACACTATAAGATCTACTTGTAGTGCTATATCTAAGACAAAAAACATTATAAGATTTTGCATCAAACTTATCAAGAGAATGCATCAAACTTATCAAGAGAATCTTTGGAGTCCAAAATAAAGCATGGAAAATTGAAAATTTTGAAAGAAGTTGATAGAAGGCTTTCTACCACACCATAACTTATAGGGTGTTTTCTTAAGCAAAGGATGTGTGAAAACCGAATTTTGCAAAAAAAATGATGCTAACATATAAGGCCCAAAACTTCTTAGAAGTTTCATACTCCAAGAGGATTTTCCTAGACATTTCTTGCAACATCTATTCTTCCTATCAACTAACCCATTTTGTTGAGGTGTACGGGGAGAAGAAAAGTTATTCCTATAGCTTTATTTTTCACAAAAACATTCAAACAACTGATTTTCAAATTCTTCCCCGCGGTCACTACAGATAGAGACAATTTGACAAGAAGCTTCTTTTTCAATTCATTTGCAAAAAGTTGAGAAAAATCAAGTGTCTTACTCTTTCCAATCAAAATAAAGTCCAAGTAAAGCGAGAGAAATCATCGAAAATCACTAGGCAATACTTTCTACTATGAAGTGTTTGAGTTCCCATTGTCTCAAATAGATCAATGTGAAGAAGTAATGCATGTCGTTTTGCACATTAAAGACTAGGACAAGTCCTAGAGTTTACCCTTATGTAGTAAGGTATTGAATCCCAAGGGAAGGGTAGAAAAATGGTTGATATCCAAATCAATTGTGAGATAACATGAAAAGGAAATTTTGGTTTTGATGTTTGAATTATGCTAGAATAAATAATTGAAAGTTTCACTAAAGTGAAAGAAAATGAAAGTTGATATTAATTAGATGAATAAGGATATTTGGGTTATGGGTTTTACCACCATAGCCTTATGTGAAATAGGATTGAGGAATCTATGAGATAAAACAAGATAGAAGAGGGTATGTAAAAATATTTGCAAATTCATCTACAAAGAGAATTTCTCTATGAACCCATTGGTCCTGGCATTCACATATCCTAGCTTGATCATCCCAACAAAGATCCTTCCAAGGTATCATCCAGATCCATATGCATTTGTTTTGTTGTTCTGAGCCTTGGGTTCCGTGATTACATTCCCCAAGACTAACACTTGGAAAAAATTAGAAATCAAGTCACTTAAGTCATAAAAAAAACTCATCTAACAAGTATAATCATATAGAAATAGATCTAGTTTGGACTATGTCTATGGGGTTAATCCCCACGCCTTGATATAAGAACTACTCATGATGCATGGATAAAAAGAGAGAACATAGGATGGAAGAAAAGAAGCCATAGACTATGAACAAGAAGAATCCCTATGGATTTTGCATAGTGACAATGAAATGATCGCTCTTCTTAGATACTTACTTCCCAAAAGAAAACCAAGAATTAGATGGGAAACACTAATTTTATTGAAGACAGGAGAGTACAAGATGCACAAGTGAAATAAAAAAAAGTGCTGAAATTTAAAGTACAAGTACAAAATTTCTACAAGTAATGATACACAAAATGATAGAAAAAGAGATTACAAGATTTCCTTTTGCTTTGGAGTCCCCCACCTCTTATAGGGATATTGGAGGGGAAAAAACTCAAGAGGAATGGTTTGCTTCATCTCGAAGTCACATGTGTCAAACTTTGACTGTATTCATGGCTTACTCCTTTTTACATTTGACTAAGTTTTCTCGTACATTCTTTCTATTATAAAATCATATAGAATTGGTCAGTTTTTAACACAAATAGAGGGACTTATTGAGTTGTTCTCTTTAATATTTGACCATGTGACTCTCATTAATGTAGATTTTTGCAAAAGAAATTTTAAGTGGATTTCTCTCTAGTTAAAATCTCAATTCGGTTCAAATAATAAGATTTTCTTTTAGGAAATTAAATTTCCTTTCCAATAAGTACTTGTAAACCCAGTTTGGAGTTCAGACACAAAATTTACAACACTTTTGGTGTCGAGTATACATCAATTTCAAGTACTGTGGGAAATTCTGCAAAACATCTTCTAAGAGAAATTTTAGAAATTTTTGTGTTTTGAAATAATTGTCACTTTTCCTATAAAATGTACAATAATTATTTAATAACTCCAATTTAAGAAAGATGAGTTAAACTCAAGATAATTTATGCTAAAACTATTTGATAGCTAATAATTTATAGTCAGTTTAATATTCAAAAATATAAATAAAGGTGATAAGTTTGCACTCATCAAAATATCCCGAATTTAGAATTTTGTTTATCCTCAAGAAACATAAAATACTTCCATATAGTACTTTTTTCCTATCAACCTCATCTTCAAGACACCACTTGAGTTTTTCCACCTTATACAGTCAAACAACCTTAACTTTCTGGATTCATACAAAAAAAAATTATATCCCCTATTTTGAGATTATTTTATAATTTGGTTCCATTTCAAGACCCACAATACAATAAATTTCATATTCCTTTTGTATTTGGTACTTTTGCATATTCATTTGAGTTTTTTATACTAGAATAGGGCTCAACGATTTGATGGCATTTTGTATATTTCCCTGGGCATAAAATCAGAGTGAAGGAGGTATGGAGGAAGCGGCCTCTCCTATATTTGACTTGAGGCCTTCTATTTTTTTTGTTGCAGTTACATTGACCGCATGTTTTGGTGTGCTCTTTTTGGCATCTTTTCTTGATGGTACACCCCTATTAAATTTACGAGGGGCATGGAAGAAGTGAAAGAGGGAGGAAAAAGGATGTGTTATCCCGAACTTGGAGTTTGGTACACTGGATTTTTATTTTTCGTTGTGGATGAAGAAATAAGAAGGTGATGAAACAAGTGTAGAAAATGATTTTTCTTTGTGCAACTATTTTTTTGAATTTAAGCGCATGGGGAGCATCATACATTGGGCCAATTAATAATGAGTTATGCAATATCAAGAATTTTTTCAAGTCAATATATAACTTTAGATAAGGAAGTATTATTTTTAATCCTATCAATCATCTATAGGTTTCCACCTGTTCTAAGGAATGATATTAATTCAAATCATAGGTGACAAGATAATTTCTATCAATGGCAGATTTTATAATTACATTACAGAAGAAGTTGAATCATTCAAGGGGATATATTGATAAATATATATATTATTATGGCTAACTAGATAAAGGCATGGCCGACTAGATAAAGGGCAAAACTAAAGGAAGAAGTACAAAAAATAAAAACTAAACTACATTACATAATGAAAAATGCATGAAATTTAAAATAGAGTGGGTGGAATGAGTACATACCACCCACATCCACCTCGAACTTAAAATTTTACTCATCCCAAGTAAAAATTAAATCTAGAATGGAGGGAAGAGAAGGGCAAAGATCACTTGGGGGACCTGGTAGCTTAAAGAACGCCTAGCGAAACGGAATATGTATGAGGGTTGGGAACTTGATCGCTGGAACTTCATAATGTCCCCAATGATTTGGGGGTCATGAAATATCAATGGGACATTCATATTTCCTTTCACCTCAAAACCCCTCCAATAAGATCCATAGATTTTCTTTAGTAGTGAAGGAAGTGTTGGAGATGAATGTGGATTGGGTAAGGTTGTTGGGTGCCTGGCCAGTAACACATGTAGTGTCAAATGTGGAAGATCGAGAGGAGGATCCGGTTCAGATAACTTTTCATCACCAGTATTTACATGTAGGGGGGAAGGTGCTAGTACTGGAAGAATTGGTTCATCTGTTGGGTAAAAAATCACATGGGGTTGTATGTCTTCCTAAAGGATCTTGCAAAAAGGTTCATTTAGATTCATTGCCCCATAGATGGAAGCATGCAGTTTTGGTGTGGACGAATCACAGATGATGTAATTGTCATCATAATTATAAAAAATGATTAATCCATGGTGTTCCATATTTGTTGGGGTGTTCTCCATCTCTTCTTCATAAAAAGTTTCATCAATAAGGATGTCTATGGAGTCATCGGGGTCCCCAATCATGCCAAAATGTAGTCTTGGATTCTTCATAGAACAAACACCCAACTCCATCGATTAAAAAAGGATTGCCTCAAATATTGTAATGGAGGAGGCATATGAGCTTCTTGTAAAGATAAAATTTCCTCATCGGGTTCAACCTGTTGTATAAAAAGGGGTGGTTGAGGAGGAGAGTTGGGTTCTTGATGAGGAATCCATTCTTCAAAAGGATTCACCAGTACAATCTGGGATAGTGATGGTACATTGTACACAATATGCTCAACTAAGCTTGGATGATTATTGTAAACATATGAATTTGGGCCTGCAATAGAGAAGATTCGTGGAGCGTTAGGTTGTTGGGAGGTTCTTTAACCCACCAGTCTTTAACTTTTTTCTTTGAAAGACTCTTGATTCATGAATTTATCCATATAGAATCCCACCCTTTCATCTTCTAACATATACAGATAATTGGGGCCCCATTCAACAACTGCTCGAGCCAAGAAAAATTCTTCCTTTACAGTGGTATTAATTTCTTTATAACACATGTCCATCTCCTGATCAAGGTTGTCGTGCATCTCTATTGCTGCATGTTAGGCTTCTTTCCTTAACCCTCATAGCCTCTCTGTGATAAAAAAGAGTTTGTTCTACCTGATGGATTGCTTCTTCTTTGTGTGTAAGGTGCAATGCTTCACATTACTCTTTGGGTGGTGTAGTATTATTCCCAAGGAAGAGCAGTGCATGTTTGCTTCATGTAGAGATATTTTAGGGCACTCCAATATGTTATGATATGAGGAGCCACCTCACACATTGCCTAATCTGTGTCGCAATCCACCAATTTTTTTTGAAGGGTAATAAAGAAAGTAAAAGAAGTTAATAATTTTACAAAGAAAAATTAAAGGGATAATGCTAAAAAAATATAATATAGAACAAAAAACAAAATTACAAAAATAAACTAAAGAAAGCAGTACTAGCAAAATGGAAACTCGACATATGGAGGAGATAAACCAATAAATTGGGACTCGATAGGTAGAAACAAAATACAAAAATCTAAACAAAGAAATTATGGAACAAGGCTAAAAATAATAAAAGTAAATTAAGAGATTTTGACAGAAATAAAATTACAAAATAATAAGAGGAAGGAACAAATTATATAACAACTCCAAAATTATGGAACAGACTAAGGAAATTATGAAACAAGATTAAAATTATGGAACACACTAAATATTATGAAATCAACTAAAAGTTATAAAAAGAGAAAGAAATCCTTAATATACACAAGCAATCCACATTTGAAAAAAACATGTGTCGTCCCTGACAATGATGCCAATTTGATGTGTGTCGTTTTGTGCACCAGACACTATGACAAGTCCTGGAGTTTAACCTTATGTAGTAAGGTGTCAAATCCCAAGGGATAGAGAGAAAATGGTTGTAATCAGAATTGAGCGAGTGAGAATATGAAAAGGAAATTTTTGGTTGTGAAGTTTGAATTATACTAGAATAGATAATGGAAAGTCACACAAAAGAACATGCAAATAAAAGTAAAAATCTATTTGATGAATAAGGATATCAGGGTCATGGGTTTTACAATCATTGCATGTGTGAAAATAGATCGAGGAAATTATGAGATTAGAAAAAATAGAAGAGGGTATGTAAAAACATTTACAAATGCATCTACAAAAGACATACCCTCTATGAACCTATTGGTCATGGCGTTAAAAAAATCATAGCCCAATCATCCTAATAAAGATCATTCTAAGGTTTCATCCAGATCCTTATGTATTTATTTAGTTGTTATGAGCCTTGGGTTCTGTAGTCACATTTTCCAAGACTAACACTCAACAAAAATGAGAGATCAATTTGTTTAGGTTAGTAAAAATCCAAACAAGGGGCCATCTACAAGTATCATCATACAGAAATAGATCTAGTTTGTACTATGGATATGAGGCTAATCCCCACACTCTGATATAAGAACTACTCATGATGCATGGAAATTTAAGAAAGAAGATGGGATGGAAGAAAAGAAGCCATAGACTAGGAATAAGAAGAATTCCAAAGGATCTTGCCTAGTGACAATGAAATGGCCGTTCTTTTTAGATCCTTGCTCCCAATAAAAAAATCAAGAACATTATGGGAAACCCTAATTTTATTGAAGAAATGAGAGTACAAGATGCAAGAGTGAAATAATAAAGTGCTTAAAACTAAATTGCAAGTAAAAAATTTCTACAATTAATGATACACAAAATGTTAGAAGAAGAGATTACAAGATGCCCTTTTTCTTTGGATTCCCCCCTCCTTTTATAGGGAGAAAGAAGGAGAAAAAACCCAATAGGAATGGATTGCTTCATCTTGAAGTCACATGGGTCAAACTTTGATTGTATTGATACATTTCTCCTTTTGGTGTTTGACTAAGTTTTCTCTTACATTCTTTCTTTCATAAAAGTATATGGATTGGCCAACTTTTTCCACAAAGGGAGAAATTTATTGAGTTGTCCTCTTTAATATTGACTATGACTCTCTTTAATGCAGATTTTAGCAATAGATATTTAGAATGGATTTATTTCTAGTAAAAGAATAAAAAGCATCAAAATAATTAGATTTTAATTTAAGAAATTAATTTCCTTTACAATGAGTACTTTTACACTCAATTTGGAGTTCAGATGCAAAAGTTATGACACTTTAGGTTTCCGGTATATATGAATTTCAGGCATTGTAGAAAATTGTTTAAAAAATCTTCTAAGAGAAATTTTAGAAATTTTTGTGCTTTGAAATAATTCTCTTTTCCTGCAAAATGTAAAATAGTTAAGTAAAAATTCTAATTTAAGCTAATATATAAACTTAAGATAATCTATGCTAAAACTATTTAATAGCTAACAATTTATTGTCAATTCAATATTAAGAAGGTACAAATAAAGGTGATGTGTTTGCACTCATAAAGAAGTTCAAGATCTATTTTCATGTTAAGGACTATTTTGCATTTAAAGGAGAATATGGTTTTCTTTCCTTGTGTGCAATGTTGAAATTCCACATCCTTCTCAAAATCCAATTTACAAAGTCCTTTGACCAATTTCTTTTTTCTCAACATTTTCAATTGATGCATATTTATATGAATAAGCCTAATGTGCCACAAAGATGCATCATTCTTATCAACAAATAGGCATTTACCAACAATAAATATTAAGACAAGAATAATAATATAGAGATTTTCATTTCTAGTTCTCTTATATAACATTATAAATGAAGGAATCTAAAAGCAAGCATCCATGAGCAGTAAAAAGCACAAGATATCCATTATCACATAGTTTACTAACACACAAAAAATTGTGATGTAGGTCATTTACAAGAATAACATAATTTATGCATAGTGAATCACCTACACCACACTCAACTATCACATTACCTTTCTTGTTGTCCCCAAAAGTCACCGAGCCTCCTTTCCATTTTGTGAGAGTGTTGAAGTGGTATTTATCACCAGTCATATGCTTGGAATATCTACTATCAATAATCCATTTTCCTATGTCCCACATAGAAAGTATAGGTTAGTGCTCAATTCAAACATTAGGATTTGGAGTTATCTTGGAGACCCATTTCATGTTTGGGTTGGTCCCCTTCTTCTTATAAGGACAAAAGGTAGAGTAATGGTCATCAAACTTATAATGAAATCAAACCATAGATGTCTTAGATCTGGAAGTCTCTCCATGTTATATTGAGGCCCCTTTCTCCTTTTCTTACATTTCCCCCTATTCTTAGGGGCTCCCTAATATCCCAAACCACTACTACCCACTTGTTTGGTAAAGTGTTCTAGGACTTCATTTAGGATTTTTCCCTTGAAGGAATTTTTACAAGGATTCTCTAAGAATATGGTTATCATCACCAAGAGTTGTGATTATAGAAGAAAGACTATCATTGTAATCTTAAACATGTAATATGTCATCCTCCAAAAAAAGGGCTTTAGTCATGTAAGAATCTTTTACAAGAGTTAAGCTAGCTACTTCCTTTACTAGAAAAATAAGTCTAGATACAAGATCATTAACTCTATCAATAAGGTTAGAATTTTTAGTTCTAATAATGCCAAGTTCATCAACATAGGTTTGGTTTTCATCATAAAGATCATTCATTTTCTTTTGGTATATACCATTTTCAGTTTCAAAACCATTATATTGAAGTTCTAACATAAGGAGTTGCCCTTGAAAGGAGTCTATTTTATCAATAAGAGTTTTCTTATTTTGTTCAAGCACTTCAATTCTATAATAGAAGTCATTTGTGATTTTCCCTAATCTCTTCTTTTTGTATTTACACTTAGAATAAGAATAATGATAAACATGAATCCTATTGATAAGAGCATCTTTTGAAGTTCATTAAACTTACCTCACTTACATATTCAATTATAGATTCCACGCGGATAATGTGACATTCTCCTCATTTGAGCTAGAAGCACTAGAGAAAAACTCCTTCCAAGTGGCATGGGCATCATCTTTTCCCTTTTCTTTTTTTTCTTCTCCCTCGTATTGGATTTCCTATCCTAGTTGTAGTCCTTCTTCCAATGGTTGCTCTTGTGATATGATCTAAGCTTTGGGACACTCATTTATGTATATCCCTTTTGACAAAATTCATACCATCTAGGAGTATAGGAGGAGGGTTTACCCTTGAAGTGCTTTCCCTTTGACTAATGGGCTTCAAGGTCACTAGGGGAGTTATCTTCGCTTGAAGGTTGAGAAGGTTGGCAAGCAATTTGTTGTTGTTTCACTAAGGCTTCAACTTGATCTTTGCAGGATACATCCTTCATCTTCTTGGATTCTTTATTTTGTATCTTATCTTCTTATTCTTGCTTGTCAAGCCTTACTTCAAATGCTTGTAGATTTCCTATGAGCTCTTCAATAGGAATATCACCAAGAGACTTCATTTCGCTAATGGCGGTCACCTTTGTTTCCCACCTCTTGGGGAGAGTTTTAAGGATCTTTGAGATGAACTTTTCTTGGTCCATAGGATGACCCAAAGCAGCAAGCCCATTCACACTAGTGTTGAGTCTAGCATACATTTAATCAATTATTTCCTTCCTCCCCATCTTGAACTTCTCAAGAACACCACTAAGCATATACACCTTGAATTCTTTGAATTTCTTGGTTCCTTCATAAGTAATTCAAATCTTGTCCCAAATTGCATAGGTTGTATCCCAATCAAAAATCTGGTTGAATTTATTTTGAGTGAGGATGAAGTAGATGATGCTAATGGATTTAGCATTTGAGTTGAGATTTCTTCAAGGTAGCTTCATTCCATCTAGCGAAATCTCCCTTTGGCTCTTTGTATGGAAAGACAACAACCTTCCACGTGTCGTAGATCATGCCTTGGATATATAATTGCATTCTCCTCTTCCAATATATGAAGTTTGTGTCATCAAGTATGGGTGGATGCATGGAGAAGCCACCCTATATGTTGAAGCATCCCAACACATTTTTTCCCATCTTCTCATGTCATAGGAGTACTTAGTTGGAGAAGACCAAACTCTGATACCCATTGTTGGATCTATGGGATCTAGAGGTGGTGAATAGAGTATACACATTAGACCTTCAAGATATTTTCTAAAATATATGCTATATTGAAAAGCAAGGGAGAGAGAGATTGAGCAAATGCCAAGTGAAGACTATGATGTATAATGGTTCCAACCTACAAACTAGAATATGTATATCCCTAACCTAGAGGGGTCAATCTCTAGGATTTTCAATCATATCACAGTTCTTATGTTCCATTATAAGAGTTACTACATACAGACCACCCAATTCAAGGTCAAGGGTACCTAGACTACTCTTTGAGGATAAGGGATCCAATAACCTTACAAAGGACTTACCTATCTATTACCAAGAGTCTTCTACCTTGCCAAGGACTTACCCAATTTTGCAAAAAGCCTCTAACCTTTAACAAGGATTTATCTACTCTTGCAACAAGTCTTCCTCCTTTAAGGAATTACTAGTCTTGACTTGGATCTTTAGCCTTCTTCTTCACCTTCACCAAGGAGAAGCTTTCACCATGTTTCTAGAGAGAGGTTGGGAAAAGGAGTGGAGAGCTTCACAAGGAGTACATTGGAGCATCTCTCTTATAAGGATCCTAACTCACTCAATTAGATATAGATTAGTAAATAAGCTTGAGAGAGAGATAAGGGGCTCTTTGAAGCAAAACCACTCAACTATAACTAGGAATCATAGAAGGAAAATTTGGAATAAAGACCAAGGTCCCTTATTTATAGTTGAGGGTGCCCACGATCCAATAGAGACACTTAGGAATGAATCCTATCCATTTTGGGTGTTCCAAAAGATACATTTTTTGAGTTTTTGAATAGTCCAATAGCTCGAACCACTTTCACTTTACTGTATAGTGTTGTCGATTAAGTTACCTTTTGGGAAAATCCACCAACGACACTATATGACAAAACAATTTGAAGTTGTAGGTCAAGTTTATTCTGGATGTAACTCATCCAATAGTGTTAAGTTGTTTTTTAAGTGTAGGGTGTCAGTCAAGTTGTTACTGGGACAAACGCAGCCGACCCTGGGAGTTGTCATGAGTCATATAGCTCATCGGCTGAGTTTTCACCAAGACAAACTCGGCAAACAAGACAACTTGTAATGACTTTTGAGAATGACCTAAAAGTGCTTAAATATTGGAATTAAGTGCTCTTGATTTTTTCAAAACCTATTTACAAGTCATACATTCAATACAAAGGATTTACATTATGATTCTAATAGAGTTATAGCCTATTCCACACAAAAAATCCATTTGCATTGATTTTGACTTATTTTCTAGCAAAATAAGGTTTTCTAATTTCATCATATTCATATACCTAATACCTTAAATTGATCTCAAATAGGCATTTTAGATACACATGAATGGAATGGTTAAGTCATCATCATAATACTTACAATGAATAACTATTAGGTCAACATTTCCAATATCTCCAAAGTATTCTAACATCCAATCTTTGAGTCTCTCTCCGCATATATCAACTTTATTTTCAATGCTTGTTCCTCTTTCTTCCACCATTAATATTTTATGATTTCTGATCATTGTTCCTAATCTATCCACTAGGCTCAAAGGGAAACAACTGATGTCTTTTCTTATTCTTTTCTCAGTTCTACCTGTAGCGACAAAAAGTGGTGCATGATCAGACTCATACTTTGGAATATTGATGACTTTATAGTAGCTAAACATGTTGTGCCAATCTAAATAACCCAACTCTCTATCAAATCTCTCCTAAAGACATGTCTCTAGGGTGAGTCCCCTACTCCACATAAACATCTCCCTCATATATCCTAGATCAAGCAACACATAGTTATCAATGACACTCCTAAAATCCTACATAAATAATTATAGGTAAATGGTCCTAGTTGAATTTTTGAATGTAAATAATTTTTGTAAGGATTTATATTTTCAAACAAATAAGTCAATCCAACTTCAACTTTGTCCTTGGGATATATTGTTGGATCTTGAATGGGCTCTAGAGGTGGGTGAATAGAGCTAAAAATACTTAAACAAAATTCATTAGACCTTCAAGATATATCACAATATAAGGTTGATAATATGAAATGTGAGTGCAAATAAACATACATAGCAAGGATGGGATAGATTGAATAAGATCAAGAACATTCCATGTAGAGTGGTTCCAATCTTCAAACTAGGAGAAAGTCAGTCCACTACCTAGATAGGTCAAGCCCTAGGATTTTGCAATCATTGCATATTCCATTATAAGACATACAATAAGACCTTCCTTTTCTGGGACAAGGATTCCCAACCTTCCCTTTGATGAGAAAGGGGCCTAAAACATACCATAGGACTTACCTATCCAATACCTAGAGTCTTCAACCTCATCAAGGGCTTGCCTACATTTGCAATGAGTCTTCTTCCTTCATAAAAGACTTACCCACTCTTGCAACAAGTCATCCTCTTTGAAGGAATTACCCGCTCTTCTTAGATCTTACACCGTTGACTTC